>CAUYUJ010014149.1:682500-733250 GCA_963575745.1 Prorocentrum cordatum
GTAGTATTAGTAGCAGTAGTAGTAGAAGTAATGGTAGTCGTCGTAGTAGTAGTCGTAGTAGTAGTAGTAATAGTAGTTGTTGTTGTGATAGTAGTACGCCGTTGTAGTAGCAGTAGTAGTCGTAGTTGGAGCATGTACTGGTAGTAATAGTACTAGTAGTCGTCGTCGTTGTCGTAGTAGTCGTAGTAATAATCGCAGTAGTTGTAGTAGTCGTAGTAGTAGTAGTAGTAGTAGTTGTAGAAGTCGTAGTAGTCGCAGTAGTCGTAGTAGCCGTCGTACTGTATGCAGTAGTCGTAGAAGTAGTAGTAGTGGTAGTAATTGTAGAAGTAGTAGTAGTAGTCGTAGTAGTAGTAGCCGTCGAAGTTTTAGTCGTGGTAGTACAAGTAGTAGCGGTAGTAGCAGTAGTAGTTGTAGTAGTAGCAGTAATCGTAGTAGTAGTAGTAGTAGTAGTAGTAGTCCGCGCAGTAGTCGTAGTAGTCGTAGTAGCAGCCGTAGTAGTAGTAGTAGTAGTAGTAGTAGTAGTTGTTGTTGTTGTCGTAGTAGTAGTAGGGGTCGTCGTAGTAGTAGTAGTAGTAGTAGTAGTAGTAGTAGTCGTCGTAGCAGAAATAGTCGTATTAGTCGTAATGTGTGCAATATCCGTAGTAGTAGTAGTAGTAGTAGTAGTAGTGGTAGTAATGGTAGTAGTGGTCGTAGTAGTAGTAGTAGTAGTAGTAGTAGTAGTTGTTGTTCTAGTAGCTGTCGTAATAGTAGCCGTGGCAATAGTAGTAGTAGTAGTAGTAGTAGTAGTAGTAGCAGTAGTAGTAGTAGTAGTAGTAGTGGTCGTAGTCGTAGTCGTAGTCGTAGTCGAAGTCGTAGTATACGAAGTAGTAGTAATAGTAGTAGTAGTGGTAGTAGTAGTAGTAGTAGTAGTAGTAGTAGCCGTTGCGGTTGTAGTCGTAGTTGTAGACATTGTAGTAGTAGGAGTAGTAGTAGTATTCGTAGTAGTAGCAGCAGCAGTAGTAGTAGTAGTAGTAGTATTAGTAGCAGTAGCAGTAGTAGTAGTAGTAGTAGTAGTAGTAGTAGTAGTAGGAGTAGGAGTAGGAGTAGGAGTAGTAGTAGGAGTAGTAGTAGAAGTAGTAGTAGTCGTCGTCGGCGTCGTCGTATTATTTGTAGTAGTCTTAGTCGTAGTCGTCATCGTAGTAGTCGTACTAGTAGTCGGTGTAGAAGTCGTGGTAGTCGTAGTAGACGTAGTAGTAGTAGTAGTAGTAGTAGTAGTAGTAGTAGTAGTAGTAGTAGTAGTTGGTGTTGGATGTAGGATGTATGATGTAGCACGTATCATGCGCTACTCAACAGTATAATCTACCAACTTCGACCCGTACCTGTCGCCAGCGATAATGAAGCGCGACCTCGACGCCCCACCCACCCGATCAACTCTGTCTCGGCCTGGGATATTCAACGTTCAAATGGAAGGGGGGTCTGCTTTCTTATCATGGGCACTAGCTGGTCTAAGCTTCATTGTGTGTAAAGTATGTGGTCTGCACCGTTTTGTGTAGGTTATGTGACCGGAGCTAGATTGCACAAGGTTTGCGATGTGACCTACGTTGATTAAGTTGTATGGTGTAACTTATGCGGCTAGATTGTCTGAGCTATGTGACCCACCTTGGGTACGGGGCTCCCACGAGGCGCGCACGGGCGGTCACCAGGCGACACCTTGGCGGACCCACCCAGTGCACGGGGCGCCCACGAGGCGCCCACGCGAGGGCAGCAAACGAAACCTCGGCGGACCCACCCAGGGCACCTCGTGCGCCCACGAACGCCCACGGGCGGGAACGTGGCGAAACTGGGATGGACACGCCCAATATTCAGCAACCGAGATGGTAACCCCTGAGTGCAAGCAGTGCTTCGGAGGAAAAGAAACACAGACAGCACTGCGCCTCCAGCCGGCCACGCCAGGATGGGCCGGGCCAGTGCCAGGACCTGGTCGAAGGGTGGTCGGCCGACGGTCGCCCGATCGCCTGCGCGCTGTACCGCACGGCGCAAGCGGCCGCTAGGGAAGGCCAGCCGCAGGGCGAGCACGCCGTGCTCGCTGGCGCGCCGCTGGGCGGCGTCGACGGCGCCGCCCGCGCGCCCGGCGCGGGGCAGGGCGCTGCCGCGCAGCAGCGCCAGGCCTTGCGCTGGCGCGCCGCCGCCAGCCGCCGCAGCCAGGGCCGCAGTGGCGTTCAGGATCAGACGGGGGACCGGTCGAGACCCAGACCTCCGAGGGTCTAACATGAACCCCGCGCGACCCCGATGACGGGAAAGTTTCTTACTGCATGGGCGCAGCGTTTGGCGGAGCTTGGAAACGAGACAAAGCAACCAGGGGCTTGCAGTAAAGGAACCAACCAAGCAACCCCGGGAAAGGCCACACCAAGGAAGCAGGACGGAAACCAGGCCAAGCAACCCTGAGGAACGCTAGCCTGCGCAGGCCTGGCACCCACCGGCTGTTCGAACACAATTAACCTTTTTGGCAAGCCCCACTTGCGAAAAAACGATATTGAGGTGTTCCTTCGTGTTCAACCTCTGGGAGTCCTCGCCGGGCCCCTGGGGCTGTCAAAGACCGACTCAGGATGCAAAGCCAGCCCTGGAGGAAACGATTTCCGGGGACCCCGTATTAAACAAACCAAGGCGTCGGACCTCTGGGGACAGCGGCGGTCCTCCCTTAGATTCTTTCCTGAGGTTTCCCACCGCCACGGCTGGCTCCGCCTCGAAAAACGGATCGGGGTGGACTCCGGGTGGTGTCCAGGGTCGGAGGTCCGCGCGGATTTCTCCGATCGTCGCTGGACCCCCCTCCCTGACGATCAGAGCGCGCTAGGGTCGAGGCCGGAGGTGCCGCTGGGGCCCAGCGCCGATCCGAGACACCCGTGCGGACCTCCGAACCTCCGAAAGTTTATGTTCATGCCTTTTGTTCCTTCCTCATCGGTCGGGTGTTGCCAGAAGTGCCCCTGGCCCAAGGTGCTCCCAGAGTTTCAAGGACCCCACGGCTTCCAGAGTACCCCTCACGAGGCCCATGGGGCCCCAGGGCCCACCAATGGAACGAACCGTTGGGGGCACCTCGGGCCAGGGACACCTTCGCAGATCCCTGGCGTCATGTTTTTTGTTTTTCAATATATATATATATATATATATGTATATACACATATAAAGAACCCCACCCCCCCCAAACAAAAAAAAACGTCGATCAGCAGATTTCTCGACCCGTTGCCTGGGACTGGGTTTTCATCCTGAGTCGTCTTTTGACTGCCCCGAGGTCTGGTAAGGGCCTCCAGAGCCGAAACTAGCGAAACACTTTCCGTCATGATTTCTCCATGGGTCTAGAGCGTTTGGGTTTAGCAACCCCCGAGCTCGGGCCCCACTTGGAGCGGATCTCGGGCGGGCTCGAGCCGCCGCCGTGTCGGTTGGCCCTCCTCTGCTGCCCAGGAGCAGCCGCGCGTTGGCCCCGCCGCTCGCGGCGGGCCCGCGTCCAGATCGGGCCGGGCGAGCCCTGAGGTCCTACGCCGCGGGGCAGGTCTCGCAGGTCTCGGTGGTCGGCGGCCAGCCCGGGGCGTAATTGAGAAGGGGTGGGCCGCCTCAGAAGGCTCGGAAGGCCTCGGGCCTCCTGAGAAGTTTTCGAAGCCTTCCCCGACGACACATGAAGCTTCTCAGAAGGCCAGAGGGCTTCTGAGAAGCCCCGCCGCCTTCAAGGCCCAAGGCCTTTTCCTTCTCACTTACCACCTCGGCGCGCCGCCGAGGCACGATCGAAATGGGTACGGAAAACATGAGCACGATGCCCAACAATCGAAGTTGTCCATCACCGGCAGAGGCCGCTGTTGGGCAGGCGGCATTCTGTCTCAAATGGACAACGCCCGCGGCGACACGAACATCGAGTTTGGCTCACAAAGATCAGAACATGTTGTCGGTGGTCTTCGTGCCTAGAGAACCAAACAACGACGTAAGCATAACAATTCGGAGGTCCGCGCGGGCGCGCCTCTAGGTGGGCCCAGCGCCGATCCAAGATCTCTGCGCGGACCTCCAATGTGTTACGTTTATGTCATCGTTTAGTTCTGCAGGTACGAAAACTACCGACAGCATGTCCTGCTCATGTTGAATTGGACTCGCTCTCGGTGTCGCCGCGGACGTTGTCCACTTGAGACAGAATGCCGCCGGCCAAACAGCGACCGCTGTCGGTTTTGGACAACGTTTGTACTTGGGCATCGTACCATTTTTGTCCGTATCCTGTTCTGTCGTCCAGACAAGCTCACATCTCTGACGAAATGGGTGTTTCAATCCTGGCGGTTTCTGTTCGATTTCCCAAATCTCCGACGTCGAGGGATATTCAAGACGGCGGTTTTCGCTTGTGTTCGTCCTCTGATGGGGCCTCGCCGAGCCCTGGGGCCGCCAAAAACCGACTCAGGATGCAGAGCTGGCCCTGGGGGGTCGGGGCCTCGAAGGACCCCGTCTTCAAACATCAGGACACCGGGTCTGCGGATACGTTTGGGCGGCCTCTCGGGCCTGTGGTCGGGCCGCGGGAGAATCAAAACTAGACCTGGGGCGGAAAATTACGCGTCGGGAGCTCTGAAGAGTTGCGGAAAGAAAGGGCACGTTGTAGAATGCGTAGGATTGCAGCATCACGATGCACATTGCGACCGGAACCCTAGAGCCTAGGCCCGAAGTTCTTGCGGCATCTCTCGAGCCTGATCGGTCTGTGAGGAAGACCCCCGACCCTGGGGGCCCGATAATTGGGCGAGGCCCGCCAGGTGCGACGAAAATTGCGACGCCAGGACCTCAGGGAAGAGGGGGAGGGATTGACAAGGGCGGGGGGGCGAAGTCTGCTGCCTGCAGCTGGTTTCGGCCCCGCCGCCTGGAGCTTTCCGAGGCACGCTGGCGCCAGGAGGCACCAGGGAAGCCAGCTACGGGAGATGATTCGCTCACCCGCCCCCCCGTTTACGGCAGGTTCGCGTCGTGTCGGCGCGGCGGTGACCCCGCCACGGGCGTTCAACGTTGAATGACGCCAGTGGTCCAGAATCGGCCAGTATGGAAAGGTCCAGCGATCGAAAAGCGGCCGAGTGTTCAAGGTTTAGCGATCTACGAGGCGTGAGAAACCAACACAGGGGACGTCACGATACGAATTTGCCGTACTTCTCCCTCCCTGCTTCGCCCGACCCGAGGGCAGGGAGCCAGGGAACGCCACGTGTGGGAGGCTGTCTGTCTCGTTCGCGAGAAATTTAGGCTGGTGCCCCGCGCGGCGGTCGTGCACCATTCGGTCCTTCCACGGCTGCGTCGGCCTGGGTCACACTGCTGCGCGCGCGGCAGGCGCCAAGGGCACGGGCGCGTACTCAGTTGTTGATGTCGACGATCTGGCAGTTCAACAGAAGAGATGGAGTGAGGAAGGCGTCGAAGAAGAAACAAAAGCATAAACATGACGCTCCAAGGTCCGCCCAAATTTCTTGGATTTGCGCTGGATCCCCTGGCGGCACCTCTGGCGCCGACCCTGGCGCGCTTCGTGCGCCAGGAAGGGGGTGTCCAGCGCCGATCCAAGAACATCGCGCGGTCATTTGAAAGTTTACGATTTGGGGTTGTTTTATCCTCTAAGGTTGGGCCGTGCTGCAGGGAGCAGTGAAAGACGCGGATCTTCTCACTTCGATGGCGCTCTGGGTCAATCAGACAGTGAAGCAACGGGAGCCTAATGCTTTCCGCAAGGTTGACAGTGTCAGAGCTTTGGCAGAGAACCCTGAGATTATTGAGTTTGTGTATATGCTGTCTGGCAGGAAAGCATCGCCATTCCAAACACTCAATTTCAGGCAAGGGACGCAGCAGCCCACCCATTCGGACCTCATCCATTTCTCAACATTTCCACAAGGGTTGATGTTGGCCGTCTGGGTGGCGTTGGAGGACATCCATAATGACTCTGGCCCGTTGATTATGTATCCAGGTTCGCACAGGGCAGAGGTTGCATATCAAGCTGCCTGCGGCAATTCCCCGTGCCAGCCTTGCATTCTTGCTGGCGACCGTTCGAGGGGGCACGGGAAGCCGTCACGTGTGACACCTCGTGTCTCCAGGTTTGGGAGAGCCGTGATGAGGGTGATAATGATTATGAGGATGAAGGGGATGAGGAGGAGGAGAAGCAGGAGCAGGAGCAGGAGCAGGAGGAAGAGGAGTTCTCATGGAACTCGTCTGGTCCGTGTTAGGGCTGTATTGGCCTCCTGTGAGGGTGACCCTTGGAACCCTCTCACGCCGTCTTGGGGCTCTCTTGAGCGGTCTTGATGCCCTTTCGGCCGTATGGTGGGTGTCTGCCGTCGTGCGGCCGTCTTGGCGGCGCCTTGGGCCGTCGAAGGGCCTTCTCAGGCCATCTTGGGTCCCACGGGAGGCCGTCCTGGATGCCACTTGGGCCATCGCGGGGCCCCCTTTGGCCATCTTGTGATCTTTTTGGACCGTCTTGGGGCCGTCGTGGAGGCTTCTTGGGACGGTGAGAACGGGAACACCATTCGAAAATTGAGGGAATGATGGATGTTGGCTTCTTCGGACCTCGTCGGAGTTCCTCTTATGCATGGCCGGTTTGGGCCTTCTTGAAAGCATCGTGGGCCGTTCTGAGGCCATATTCGGCCGCCTTGGGGACATCTCGGGCCGTCTTCGAAGCATCGTGGGCAATTTTGGCGGCCTTGGTGGATTGCCAGTTCCGTCTTTGGAAGCCATCTTGGACGCCTTGGAACGCGTTGGGGAGGCATCTCGGGCGCCTAGGAGCCTCGGGAGGAGGGTGGGTGCGCGCAAGTGGATGCGATTAGATGTTGGGGGAAGTACGTGCCAGGGGGCACGGTGGCGGATTATGAGGACCTTGAGATTTGGGCAGAAAACGAGTCGTGGGAAGGCCCGTACAGGCAATACGAAGAAAGACTTCAGGCCAGGGTGCTCGCAACATTGCCGCCACCACGAACAGTTCTGCTAAAGCGTGGTGATGCTTTTGTTTGGGCTGCAAATCTTTATCATGGAGGCTCTCCGATCCGTGATCCCAGTCGCACTCGTATGAGCCAGGTCACCCACTATTGGTTGGAGGGTGCGAACTCGTATTGGATCCCCAAGATGTCTTGCATCACGCAAGGCCGGATTGTCACAACAAGCGGTCCAGAGGCATGGAAATTGACCAGCGCGCAGGTTTGGGGGCGACGACAACGCATGGCTAAGGTGCAGCAGCGATGCCCGCCAGACGATCGTTGAAATTCGCAGCCGCTCCTGAGAAATTCCCGAATTGATCATGTTCGTTTGTAGACTCAGCTGGCATAGTCGAACAACAGGCCCCGAGAGAGGGAAGAGAGAAACGCATGCACAGACTCAGGTTTCACTCCCAATGTTCCACAAAGACGCGTCTGCAGGACCTCCGTTGCTGCGGCCATTCCCAGCTCAGAAGTCTAGGCGTGGGTGGTGCCCCCGATCCAAGGGCCACTGTTCTTATGACTCCAAAGCGCAGGAGAGGCTAGCTTTTGCAGGTGCAGGGAGTTCCCCTGTTTGGCGAACCTCTGCAGTTGACCTGGTGTGTAGGCTTCATTTGCCACCCAAGTTGACGGTGGTAGTTCGACCAGGGGCACTTGCATGACGACCTGTGTGGCCTCGGACAGCAGAGCACGGCGCTTCCACGCTAGAAGTTGGCGCTGGATGATAATCTATTGTAAACCGCGAGGTCACCTCTGAAAGAGGCAATGATTTCAACCGTGGCCCGATGATTTTCACCTGCGGCTCCTGCGCTGTACCTCGCAGTGCGACCTCTCGTCCGAAAGGCCCTGCGCCATCGACAGAGGTGCATCATCGCTGCATCACCGTACCAACATCTCAGGGGCAACGTTGGAGGGGTGTAGGCTCAGGGGGGAATGCATCGGCTGCATCGACATCCAATCGCCCATGGATCGCCAATAGGGGCCCGATAGCCCGCCCCACCCAGGAACGTGCGGGGCATATCGCCGATTTATATGCGATGCATCGCCGATTCCAGGTCGATGTTTCACCCCCTCAGCCGGTCCCCCCCTATCGCTGCCCCTCAATATTCCTTCGTAGTTTGTCCATCTGCTTCCAACTGAACTCAAATACAATGACGTCCAACGCAGCCGAATCCCTCGTGTCGGGTCCGCGCGGGTGGGAGGGGGCGCTTGGATCATGCTGTGCGTGCCCGCTCCAGCATGGCGCATACTGCGTGTCCTCGGGGAGGGTCACCGCTTCTTAAACCGATCTTGCGATCCACATTCCGTGGTCGCCCACTCGAGGAGAGCGCCCCTTGTCGGATCCTCCGAGAGGGTTGCGGGCATCCGGCCCTAATCTTCGGAGCAGCATTCCATTTTTGCCCGCTCGAGGATGGCGCCTCGTGACAGGTCCCAAGGGAGAAGTTGCCAGCATGATTCGGCCCTGATGCTACGATCCGCATTCCATGGTTGCCGACTCGAGGAGAGCGCCCCATGTCGGGTCGTCAGGGAGGGTCGCGGGGATCTGGCCTCGATCCTCCGATCCACCTTGCGCGTGCGCCCGCTCGAGGATGGTGCGTCTCGATTCCAAACAATGAATGGTGCGTCCAAGGACAGTTCGGTGTGCCTTCCGTGAGTGTCGGTTCGAGGACTGCGTCTTGGGGCCAAACAGCCCAGGGCCTTGACACGGACACGGGCACGGATAGGGGATGCCGTGCGCATTTTTTGTGGTGTAGAGGAAATGTCACGTTTGCCATGCTTTGCGAGCGTGGCACGGAGAGAGATCGCGCTCAGGGACCACTTCGTGCGTCCCTGTCTTATATGGAGGAGATGCCACGCATACGCCTTGCGAGCGAGGTAAGGATGGAGATCGCGTTCAGGGACCAACCCTTGCGCACCCCTTCCTGGTGTTGAGGAAATGCCGCGCCTGCCACGCCTTTGGAGCGTGTGCCGACTTGAGTAAACACCACCCCATGCGCACCCACTCTGGTGTCGAAGAAATGCCACGCCGTGTGAGGAGGAGGCAAGAGCGGAGTGAGAGGAGAGGGGGAGGAGGAGGACCAGTGTAAACCCAAATCATCAACGATGTTGGACCTAACCCTCCCTCCAAGCTCCCCCTTCATAAGCCCCTACAACGTTTCATTTCCATTGAGGGAACTGCCTCGTTGGAAGACAACCGCTTGAAGATCCTGAAGCATACCAAAACATTGTTGTCTGGATTTCAACGCCACGGATCAACCTGAGTGCTGCGCCTTGGCGATCCGGAATCGTGCCAGAATGCCATTTATGAGATTTCAACACCGCGAACCAACATGATTGTTGTACCCACATAATCCTAAATCCTTCCAGGACGCCATTTCTGGTACGTTGATCATGGGAACCCGTGAAACTCTTACAAATGTTTGAAACGAATGTGCGCGGCGCTAAGGCGAGAGACACATTTTGGAAACCACCCGCCATCAATCCGTGAAACTCTTGCGTTTTTTTTTTCAAAACGAATGTTCGCGGCGTTAAGGCGAGAGCCACATTTCGAAAACCACCCGCCCTCAATCCGTGAATCTCTTGCAAAGTTTGAAACGAACGTGCGCGGTGCTAAGGCGATAGTTACATTTTGAAAGCCACCCGCCCTCAATCCGAAAAGCTCTTGCCAATGTTTGAAACGAATGTGCGTGGCGCTAGGGCGAGAGCCACATTTTGAAAACCACCCGCCCTCAATCCGTGAAGCTCTTGTAAATAGTTTAAACGAATGCACGCGGCGTTAAGGCGAGATTTACATGTTGAAGACCACCCGCCCTCCAAATGTGAAACTGTTGCCAAATGTTAAGTTTCAGAGTCATACGTGGTGATGAAGGTGGTACAAAGTGGCCTCGGGGTGCGTCACGGAGAAATGCTTATAAGGAACAGGAATGGAGGAGGAGGAGGAGGAGGAGGAGGAGGAGAACGCAGGTGCGACGCAGGTGGGGAGAAGGCCAAAACCCCATTTTGCACGGTGGTAACAGAAGCTGGATTAAGGTGTTCAAGTAAGTTGGGCCGTCTTTGGGCCCGCCCACACGGCCTCCACGACAGCCCAAGAGAGCCCCAAGACCGTCCTTTGGGGCTATCGAGATTTCCTGGACCTTTCGTTGTTTTTGGAGGGTGCTGCAGTCGAAGTCGCTTGTTGGAAAGCTTGACAGGCTTGGTGAGGATGTTGGAGTCGGGTAGGGCGGGCTTGGCCCCCGGGAGGTCCTCGCGGCCAGCGCTAGGAGCGCAAAAAAGCGTCCGCAGATGCAGGCGAACTGGTAGTCAGTGCTACAACCCCTTCAGCGTTCACGTCTGGATGAGCCTTCGGGGCGCTCCGTTGCGTGCTGAATCGGCGGCGAGCCTGGGAGGGAGGTGAGAAGGTGCGGGCCTTTTCAGAAGGCTCGGAAGCTCTCGGGCCTTCTGAGAGGCTTTCCAGGCTTTCCCCGAAGACGCAGGACATGTTGCAGAAGGCCGGAGGGCTTCGAGAGACGCCCTGTTGCCTCCTGAGAAGGCCTTCTCCTTCTCACTCACCCCCGCCTGGGCCTCGCAGAAGAGCGCGCCCGCGCCTGGGGCTGGCTTTTCCGAGCTGCCCGCAAGGGGCGCGAGGGTGATTCGCGCCCCGCGCGCCACGGTCTGGGCTGGGGAGCTGCCCCTCCCCACCCCCTGCTTGGCATCGTTGGGACGTGTGCGTTCTTGCTCGGCAGGGACATGTTGACATGTTGGGTCATCATACAACAAATTGCACGCATGCAGCCGAACCATGCACGGGGAATGGACGTCCGAGCGATGGCAAGCCCCTCCCCCTCGAGGTAGGAGAACGAACACTCGCCTGCCGCCCCTCATCAGCCTGAAACAGCTTCCTATCCCCATGACTGGCATCACCTCATCTCGATGCCGATCCGTAAGGATTCCCTCAGCTTGTGAGGGCGCGTTCCTAAGATTGTCACCGCATTTGGGCTTGTACATCTTAGGGATTGGGATGCGTCCGAGGCTGGTTAGCCCCTGCGAGATTCGCCGCGTGGGGCCTTCGCCTTCTGGGCCGCCCCCGGGGTGCGCGCGAGGGCGATCTCGCGCGTCCACCGCGCGCTATGGCCTGGGACAGAGTTCTGGTGAAGGTACGACCACCACCTTTTCTCGCCATGAGCAAACCAGGGAACGGAACAGCCGTGAGAATAAGTTGCGGGAGGTTCTGCTACACTCAGTCTTTGTGGGCCTTCGCCGGGCCCGGGGATCGTCCAATAACGATTCAAGATGAAAAGCCGGTCTCAGGGAATGGGTCGAGTTTTGGGGGGGTCCACGTCGTTTCTTCTGAATAGAAAAAAACATTAGCTCAGGGGTCCGGGTTGGGCGACCGCCGTGGAGCCCGTGACACAGTTTAAGAGAGTATGGCTTACGCGCGTCATCCTCGATCGAGTACGGCTCCCAGCACGAACGACCGATCCGCCCCGCCAGGAAAGCCATTGGATAGTTCCAGGCCCTAGGAGGCACCAAGATGCCTGCCGACACGCCACAGCATGCCCCCAAGACGCCCCCCAGAGCTCCCGGCAGGCCCCAAGCAAGAGGTTTCTAGAGCCATTCTGGCCCAAGACGTTCTAAGTGCCCGCATCGTCGGCGGGCCCCCTCCCCATAGCCACTGGTGTTGTTTGCCGGTGCCTATGTTGACGCGGGCTAGTGGTACCGCGACCAACTCGTTTGTTTTTGTAATCAGTTTGTTTTTTCTTGCCGACCTGCCACAATTTGTCGCCAGCTTCTCGGAGGACTGTGCCGAGCGCGCCGCGGACGCCGGACAGGAAGATGTGGACGGCGCTGCACTCTGCGTATCGTTGCTTCAGAGCCGGCAGGAGTTGAGTTCACTGCAGGACTCACCATGAAGAAGTTCCAGGCTTCCGAATAGGCTCCGAGGAGATGGTATCGGAGGAATGCGCCGCATCGCCGATGCATCGACGATGCGGCTCGATGTGGAACCCGATTTTCGTTAGTGAGCTGATCTGCTGACTCGGCGTGGGACTGAACATCGAAAAGTTCTACAACATAAAAACGAGATCGCCACATTGAAATTGTAAATTATCAATTGGAAAATGAAAATATGGATCCTGGGACTGCGTAATCATTGACAGTTGAATTTTGGAAATGCTCAATATTCGGGCCGGTGATTGAAGCACTGAGAGAATAGCAAGATATGAGTTCTGTCAGTTCTAATACTGGGGAATGTGGACTGATACTTACGCAGACCGAAGGATGTTCCTCTTGTGTGCCAAAGGGCGGAAGCGACGTGCCGTTCAGGTGAGCCGATACATGTAGCGCTATCTTCGGCTTCGTGCCTCCTCCCTCCTGCTTCCCCTCTCCGTCCTAGGAAGGGCCTTCGCACTCCCCCGTATAATCATAGCTTTGGTCAGCAGATCCACAGTTCCGTGGATAGCATGATGCTTCACATGCGGTGCCCCGCGGATCAAATTTCCGTTGGGTCCGGGTTGCCAATTATTAGCATTGCATATTTATGCCCGGGAAATAAGTCGATCCATTTGTCTTCAGACAGGGGAAATTGGATCCGCGCAAGACAGACATCGGATCCACGACGCCGTCGCACACCTGGAAAAGGATCCAATTGGATCCATCGGTGTTTTCATCTTCTTAATCCAACAGGGAAAATCTGCCGGACACGGGACATTGGATAAGGATACGCGCAAAGCAAACATACGATCCGCGACATTGTCGCGCACGGGGATAAGGTGATCCAATTGGATCCATCGGCGTTCACATGTCTTCAGTCAAAGATGAAAAAAAACATGTTGAATCCGTGCGCGTTCGCATCTCATGTCTTATTGTGGAGTAGTTCGGGAGAGAGGGGCGAGCGGGACATTAAATCAGGTAGACGACTCTCTCGAGGCATGGCCAACGCCACGAAGCGGGTCGGGCGTGACACGGAAGTGTGTGCGTGTGATCTTTATCGCGTATCGCCAGGCGACGCAGAGCTAACGGACGACGGGGGTTGGGCGGGCGGAATTCTAAATTGACGTGTCGAGTCTCTGCCGATTGCAGTCGGACGACGCACGGCGAACGGGGCAGTGCGAGCCGAACGGGCGGCTATCGACGTGTCGGGTGTTCTTCTAGCAGGGCCAATCGGGCAGGGCGGCCGAGCGGGCGGAACATTAAAGTGCAGGGTTCTCTCAAGCTTGGCCGGGCGGAGTGGGGCCAACAGACGAGGGGGGTCGGGCGGGCGACCCATTCAAGTGTAGGATTCTCTCGAGTGTGGTCAGGTGACGTGGGGCCCACGAGCGCGGCGGGCTGGGCGGGCGGGAGGTTTAAGTGACGAGTCTCTATCGCTTGTGGTCGGGCGAAGCATGGCCCCAACGGGGCAGGGCGGGCTGGGCGAAACATTGCAGCGCGTAGCTCTCAGTCGCGCGTGGTCGGGCGGAACGGGGTAAGCGAGCGAGGAAGGTCGGGCGGGCGGGACATTAACGCTGAGGGTCGTCGGGCGACGCTGGGCCCATTGGCGCGGCGGGCTGGGCGGACGAGACATCAAAATGCAGGGCTCTCTCGAATGTGGTCGGGAGGGGCAGGGCCAACGGGGCAGGGCGGATCGGGCGGGCGGGACGTTAATGTGTAGAGCTCTGTCGCGTGTGGCCGAGCGATGCGGGGCCATCGGATCAGAGCGGGTCGGGCGGGCGGTACATTAAAGTGCGGAGTTTCTTATCGCATGTGGTCGGGCGGGGCGGGGCCAACGAAAGAGGTGGATCGGGCGGCAGGGACATTGAAGCGCAGCGCTGCCTCTCCAGTGTGGTCTGGCACCGCGGGGCCACTGGGCGCGGCGGACCGGGCGGACGGGACATTGAAGTGCAGGGCCCTTTCGAGTGTGGCTGGGCGGAGCGGGGCCAACGAACGAGGCGAGTCGGGCGGGCGGGACTAAGATACAACGTTTCTTTTTGTTTATCTTTTCTTATGTTCTCTCTCTCTCTCTCTCTCTTTCTGTCTCTCTCTCCCACTCTCTCTCTTAATGTCGGGCCACACGAGGTCCGCTGGCAGGGCCAGTGGGCAGCGCGGGCGGTGCAAGGCCGGTTTGGTGATGGGGGATGGCTGAGCCGATCAGGTGGGCAGGATGCTGGAGAGACGGGCTATGTCGCGTCTGGTCGGGCAGGGTGGGCCACGTGCGCGAGACAGTGAAATGCGGTTTTCAGCACTACTGTCGGGGCCCACCCTAGGACAGGTTATCACTGACGGAGATACACTTTTTGCTGCCGCTCAGGTGTTACCAAACAACACTATTATTGCACGTGTGTCTAGCCTGGCCCCTGCATCTGATGCAGGGGCCTCCAAATCTCCCCTCTCCTGAATCTGAAACTCGATTGCTTCAAATGAACTGGACTGCTGGGCTGGCTGGCTCAAGAACGCGAGGGAGGGACGAGGAGACGAGAGCAGAGAAAACAGAAAAAGGGTCAGGCTGCGCTCGGCGACGCGGGAGGGGCGTGCTTGAGCATACGAGGCGGCGGTGCTCTCTACGCTCCCTCCCCATGCCCCAACGTACACACCGAAAACTACCATTCACGAGCTCATCACACCATTTCAGCACTACTGTCGGGGCCCACCCTAGGACAGGTTATCACTGACGGGGATACACTTTTTGTTGCCGCTCAGGTGTTACCAAACAGCACTATTCTTGCAGGTGTGTCTAGCCTGGCCCCTGCATCTGATGCAGGGGCCTCCAAATCTCCACTCCCCTGAAACTGAAACTGGATTGCTTCAAATGAACTGGACTGCTGGGCTGGCTGGCTCAAGAACGCTCACCACCACCCGCACCCGCGAGTGGCACCTCTCCAGCCGAGACCAGGCCAGTGCCATTCACAGAGTACCCGTCGCCCGTATTCGGTGTGCGGTCTGGCTCCAGGAGGCGCGGCTGCTCGCGCCTGCTGAAAGGGAAAAGAGACTGAAGGACCCGCGCCACTGCGCGGCGTACCCGTCGGACGAGCCTGCGAGTGGACCCTCCAGGGAGGGCGGGAGTGCCACGGAGCATCTCGGGGCCGAGATCGAGCTCAGGCGCGGGAAAGGACGAATCCGCCAAAACCTTGAGCTGCTCAGCCATGGCTGGCGCCTCGGCGGTCTCATCCATGCCGAGCAGCCCCCACACTGGGTTCGCCCACTGCGGACGAAAGCGGATCGTGACCACCCTCCAGGCGATCCCGACGTGGCCGCTGGGAAGCCAGCGGACCCAAAATTCACGGACTGGTAACTCTTAGGAGAACGGAAAGCACTGTGTGTGAATTCGCCTCTCGGCCTAGTGGCCGAAGAGAAGAGCAAAAGGCGCTCCAGTTCATCAGAAAACTCCGGCTCGAGCTGCAGTACCTGCTGGACCTCCGGCTCCTGGAGGAAGGCGGGCCAGTCGTCTTCATCCTCGACGAAGAACCTGCCGGTGCTGCCCAGCACCTGGACGTCCAGCAGGTCGACGCCGCGCCAAGCCGCCTCGACCGGGCCGATCGACCCATCCGTCACTGCCGACACGAGCTTCGCTGCGCTCGTGCTCACAGTCGCTCCTGCCGTCACAATCCCTCCCGCCGCGGATCCCACCTCCTCCGCCACGTCCGTCATGACGGGAAGAGGCTGGCGGGGAGGATACTCAGCAGCATGGCGGCCAGCACGAGCTTGCCCAGAAGAGGTCCTGACGGCGCGCACTTCATCGCCCACTGTAGCTGGCCGCCCTTGCCCCGCCGTAAGCGATTTGGCAAGAGGCTTGCCCGCTGCCGCCTGCATCTTCGCACTGACCTTGGGCATGGCTGGCGGCAGCGGCGGCGCCAGTGGGAACGGTGGCGGCGCGGTAGCACCGCACGGCGGCACTGGGGGGTAGTAGGCCCCGCCCATGCCCAGGCCCCCTGGGGCCCGAGGAGGTGGCGTGTCCGCGCGGTTCTGCATCGGCGTGGCGGGCGCCCTCGCCGAGCTGGCTTCCGGGCTGCCCACCTCCAGCCACGAGCCCACCTCCGAGCCCGACTCCACGCCCTCGCCCTTGGCCTGCGCGGCAGCGCCCTTGCGGAGCGCGGCCTTGATGCTGGGCGTCCTGGACCCAACCGTCGAAAACCTGGCGGAACGCAGGGTGCCAGTAGCGAGCAGCCCAGTCCAGGGCTGGCTGCAAACCTGCTGCGCGTAGAGCTGTACCTACCTGTGACGCTTGAACCACATCTATATAGATGCGCAGCGAGGAGTCGACCCTCCACCTTCCCATTTCCCTGATGGTCTCGAAAGGGATCCCGAGGGCGGTCGACTCCGAAGCAAACCCGGCGCGAGGTCTGTGCGGCCCCCAGCCGACGTCAAGGTTGAACGAGGCCTGTACGGTCTTTATGAGGATACGGTACTGGGCCAGGGAGTACGGGAAAAGCCGCTGGCCCTTGGGAGTATGACGACGAAGAGTCCTGAGGCCCTCTGCGAGGCCCGGCTCCAGCTCCTCCTGGAAAGATACAGACTGCGGGCGTTTGGCCTTCGTCATTGCCTTGATCCCCAGACCGATGACGACAGGCCCAGAGCCTCCAGGATAGCCCCAGTCCTCCGGAAGGGGAATGTCGTCAGCCTCAACTCCCAGCATTTCACTTGGTCTCATCCCGAGCTTGCCCTGGATCACGATGCCGAAACCCAGACGCAGCACACCCTTGGCACAACAATGAATACACATCCAGGCACACACGTTACTGATCATTGGGACGGTATGACGAGGTTGGTGAGCATAGTCCCAGCCTTTGAGGGCCGCCCTAACTCGACACGGCCTCCCCTTCATGCGCGGAAAGCGGCACTCCACCGCCGCGAGGAGCAGGGTAAATTTGGGCTTAGTTTGGACCCCCATCCCCGCGGCCTCGGAGCCCCCAAACCTCTCGAAGTCCATGATAGCGTCATCCCACTGGTCAGGGGTGAACGGCTCCACCCCCTCTCTGACACACCACTTGACAAAAGGGACCACCGCCTCCTTATACTTGAGGACGGTAGAAGCAGAGACCCTCCCCTCCTCATGCACATCGATCACTTCTGGATCGCCCTGGCCTGCTGGACTCCCTGGACCTGATCCTGCGGGATGCCCTCTAACACCTCCCTCCATGTCCTACTGCGCGAAACCCAGTCAGCAGGCATCCGCCACGTCTCGACCCAAGGCAGCAACAGGCGTAGCTCTGCGGCGGCACGCAGGGTCCATCGGCGGCGGAGAAGGTAGTTGAGAGGGCCCGCCGCGGACCTCCCCTTGGCAATGGCGTGCGAGCAAGGCATGTTGCCCTCGAAAGATATCACCTTACTCCTATAGAAACTTAGAACGTGCACCAACCTCTCCAGCGCCAGAACGACGGCCCTCATCTCCCCCACCGTGATGCGCCCCCCCCCACCTCCACCGACCGGCAGCGACTGGGATCCAGGAGCGAGCCGTATCCCAGATCTCCTTCGGGACCGAACTGACAGGGAGGTTGGGGGGCGCAACGAGCGGGGGGCCTCCTCGAGGACGCGCTTCTCCTGACCCAGGCGCGCGAGAGCATATCCAGGTCTAGTCCCGGCTTCCCAAAGCAGGCGGGCCTCGTTGTCCGACATCACGGTGGCGACAATGCCGTAGCCCCCGCAGTCTAGACCGTTCGACCCCTCAGCATCCGTAGCCAGAACCACCTCCGAGATGGGGGCCCCCAGGTCCACGTAGAGCCCCATGAGCCCACACCTCATAACCCTCCATTCTCTCAGAGCACTGGGCCACCATCTGCGGAGCCCTCGATGCCCAGGGAGCCCCTCGTTCTGCTTAGCAAGCTGGAAGATATGTTGCGGCGCTGCAAGCCAATGCCGAGCCAGCAGCGCCGCCCAAACCCAGACTCCCAGTAGTGAAGATACGGCATCCAGAGACACCCAGGTGCGACGTCCTAAGTAGAGCGTGGCCTCGTGCAGGGCCGCGGCCTTCGGAGCAGGTAACCTAAGTCGAGCAGGATGTTGCTGGATCTCATAACCTACAACCTTGTCCATCTCGTCTGATTCACGCCGATCGGCAACTTTAAAACCCAGCTCCACTAGGTCGTCGGCAGCTCGATGCATGAAAACGTTCGAGGCCCCCCTGGAGCCTATGTGGTCCTGACCATCCGTCATCACCAGGCCATCGTCAATATGGAGGTAAAAGCCTACATCACCCTTGTTCAAGACAGTGTTTTTTTTCATCTTGACGCTAGTCTCGTTGAGTATGTGGAGCCCCCGCTCGCGCTGGGAACTGCTCGGCCTCGACCATTGCGAAAGCCTAGCAGCACGACGCGGGGGAGGAGCAACTGCGAGCGGATCTGACCTCTCTCGGCGCTTCCTGACGAAGCTCCGTACGAGGCAAGAAGCCAGAAAGCGGCTGAATCGGGAACGTAGCCAAACGTGTGGTCGCGAAGTCTGGCCGGCCCCCCTTCCCCGCAATACGCCCGATGCTCCTGCGGTGTTGGTGTCTTCCATCACATCGGCACTCTCACTCCCCAAGCCCATCGGCCGCGCCCGACAGCGCGGTCGCCTTGCGAGCCAAGCCGCCGTACATGCACTGATCAAGACTCACGCGCACGGCTGTCGTGCGCTCCTCCATGGCACACATCACCTCCGCGCTGTAAATTGAGGGGCATGGATCCTCGCCCGTGCCCTCGGGATGCTCGTGAATGCGCGCCCCTCCCTGGGCAGAGACGCCTTCGCAAAGAGAGGAAATTCAGGGTCAAGAGGTTGGGCTCCCGGACTCGCCCCTTCTCAGCTTTGCAAGCTCGGAGTCGGGGCGGCCCCAGACATACTTGCTTCGAAAACGCGGCGGCGTCGGACCCCCGAGCAACTTGACGAAGCGGGCCCGAGACCACGTTGAGCAGGGGGGCCCTCCGACAACCCCATCAATATAACCTTGGCCCACCGAGCCCCACAACTTCTGGAAGGTCTCAGGAATGGCGAGGTCCCAGTTGGGGTCCCGAGTTTATCTGCGAGGCTTGATCTGAGGAGCGGCCCGCCCGAGCCTCGCCGTCTCTCGACGGTCTGACAGATTGTTTGGCCTCGCGCCGCGGACGACCCGCGCGCGTCGCTGGGGCCCTCTCGGGGCGACCGGCGCGCGTCGCAGGAACTCCGTGCTGCGTTCTGCCCAGCGCCTCGCTCGCCCGTCGTCGCTCTGCCCAGCGGCAAGGGCCTTGCCCGCTATCAGCCAGCCAGCTAGCTTTGCTCCGCGCAGAGGACGACCCGCGCGCGTCGCTGGGACCCCTCCGGGGCGACCAGCGCGCGTCGCGGGGACTCCGCGCTGCGTTCTGCCCAGCGCCTCGCTCGCCCGTCGTCGCTCTGCCCGGCGGCAAGAGCCTTGCCCGCTATCAGCCAGCCAGCTAATTAGCTCTCTTTGCTCCGCGCAGAGGACGACCCGCGCGCGTCGCTGGGGCCCCTCCGGGGCGACCTGCGCGCGTCGCGGGCGCTCCGCGCTGCGCCGCGCCTGCAGCCTGGGACTTTTGAGCGCGCGGGCAAAGAGGGCGTGAAAGAAAGGGGGGAAGCGGGCGCGATCCTCGCGGGGGGGCGCGCCGACATTGGCGTCGCGGCGCGCGGGCGACGCCGTCGGGGAGTCCTGGGGAAGTTCCTTGCGGCGGCCACGCCCAGCGTCACGAGTACTCAGAGGCAGTCATTCTCAAACGATTGACATTCATATACAATTACACCATGCTTTGCCATATTCGCATTCATGCACGTAGACTCGCTCGCACGCAGATTCATTCACAGTCAGACGCACTCGCGCTCAGATTCACCCGCGCTCTGTCTCCCGACGTACTCAGATCAATCGCTTTCGTTCGCGTTGTGTACCACGCCACTCATTTCGGTACGCCCCTAGCGCAGTTCGTTGCCTCATATGGATCGCCACCGAAAAAGTGAATCACAATTGCGGTACTCACACCTGCATATGGTTGGGTCCTTCGTCGGGCTAATTTTTGTTTCGAAATTTGCCCCCCGGCCTACGCTTGCGCAACAGACCACAATTCAGACCCCTTTTTTTCACCTCCCCACAAAGAGCCCAGGAAGCCTTTGAGGGCCCTAAATCGTCGAATAACCAAACAGGAAATGAATAATTTCTGCGCTTCTGCACTTCCCATTCTGTACGATTCCGAGGCTTGCGCAGGGCCTCCAAGGGAGCCCCTGGACGCAAGAAGCGACCAAAATGAGATTTCACGAGTTTGCCTACCAAGCCTAGCTAGAACTTCAGCGCGAGCGAAACCAGCGCGGCGGTTCCAGTGTTTATATATATATACACACATGTTGCACGACGTTGTTAACTAGAAACACATTGTTTGTGATCCGCGCTAGGTAACAGCGAAAATGCATATGTTTCCAAAGTGTGGTTTCTTTGTTTTGGGGATACGTGGGACATCTGACATGTTCACTGGGGATCCTGCTACTGAAACCCCGAAGTGTCATTATCTTAGTTTCGAGAGAGAGAGAGAGATAATAATAATGTCTAGGACTGAACTTATCAGTCTCCGATTGTGGGTTTAATCAGTTTCCAAGTTATGCTTTTGCTTGTTAACATATTATTCGGTAGTTAGGTACGTACCAACTCGCTAATGTAACCGAGTTTCTCCGCACCGACGGCGCCGATGCATCGCCGACGTCGCCGATGTATCGCAGACTCATCGGCGATGCGTCAGCGATGCGGCGCGATCCCCCAACTTGGACCCCATTCTGGAGGCCTCCAGAAACGAGGTCATGTGGGAAATGTGCTTTGCATTTCCTTTTACCGTGTACGGTCTTTGGGGGGCGGGGTCCCTGGCCCTCGCGAGTGCCAAGAAACTTCCCGGATCGAGAAACGTGTTCCCTGGAAAACCCCAGGGTCCAGGACCCGTTTCCCTCAGCGCCCCCGTCCTTAGTCGGGCTGGGCCAGGACCAGGATAAACCGCGCCAGCGCGTTCCAGAACGCTCTCAGAGCGTTCCAGGACGTTCTGAGAATGCCGCGTCGCCCGACACATCCTCCAAAACCCCCAGACCTCAGAGATCCAGATTCTGTCCCGATCGTGGCATCGTTTCTTACACCCCCTCAGATCCGAGTTTGCGAAACATTGCAACATCGCGGACAATCACGACCAGAGCCGTGGACCCCATCTTTCTGCTGCATCTTTCCGGGTCGGACCGATCTGTGAGGATCCCGGGGCCCGAAATTGGGCGAAAACGCCCAGTATGAACAATTGCATCGCCCGGATCTCAGGGTCATGCCAAGAGGACGCGGACAGCGCGCTTGCCGGTGATCGGGCCGCCGAGGGGCAGCCGAACACCTCGATGCGGCAGCCCGTCTCGAGCGGGGCGCAACGGAAGCAGCGGGCCGAGCGCCCGGAGGCACTGCGGGCGCAGCCGCCCGCCTCGCCCTCCAGAGCGAAGGCAGGCGGCAAGGGCGCGTCGTTGGCCTCGGGGGCGCCGGGGTTCGACGCGCTGCCGAGGCTGCTGCCGCCGGCGGGGAGCAGCGGCGTGACCTCGCGCAGGAGAGTGGCGAACTCGGTGCGGCAGCCCGCCTCGAGCGGCGTGCGTTCCGAGCGGGCGCCAGGCATCACCGCTCGGCCGGCGTCGGGCGCTGCGGCTGGCCGCGCACCCGTCCGCGGCAACTCGAGCTCGGCCACCCCAGGAGGCTCGCCGCCGGCCGCGCCGCTGGACGGAGCTTTGTGCCTCCCAAAATGTGGAGCCGTCTGGGGGTCTGAGGTGGCCAGGTGGCCCAGCAGTGGTTCCAGCCAGCAGAAGGGGGGGGGCCGAGGATCGAGGTTCTGGGTCCGAAAATATTTGCTCATTCATCCTAAGTGGGGTTCTGGTTTTCTCTGGACACCCCGCGCAGCCCTCTCCTTACACCCCCTTCCTCCTCCCTGCATTATCATCATACTCCTTCCTCACCGCCATCACAACACCATCATCATCATCACTATCAGCATCAGCATCAACATCAGCATCATCACCCTCGCCCTCACCATCACCATCATCATGATCATCATCATCATCATCAGCAGCATCATCAGATCACCATCGTATCAGCATAAGCAGTTTATACAGCATCATAATCACAAGCATCACCAGCATCATCATACTTAGCATCAGCATCACCATCATCACCATCGCCATCACCATCACCATCACCACCATCATCATCCTATCGTGGTCATCGGACATCACCATCACAACGCCATGTTGTCACACTCACCATCACCACCACTACCATCATCATCATCAGCAGCAGCAGCAGAAGCATAATCATCATCATCGCCATCATCATCATCATCATCATCAGACCACCATCGCCATCACCTCTCACCGTCCCCCATGATCAGCGACCATAAGAATCATCGATTATGGTCTCGAGCGGGAGCCTCGTCACTAAGTGAGTGAAGAGGAAGTCTCGAGCGGGCGCCCCCTCCCGATGGGGCCGCCAGATTTTGTTACTACTCCGAGCGGGTCACCCAGATCCTGCAATTGTCGTCAATTGGGTCAGCTCCTGAGGCCTGAGTCTGGAGGATGCCTCGAGCGGGAGCCTGGTCTCTCAGTGAAGACGGAGGACGTCTCGAGCTGTACCCCCCTCCCTATGGGGCTGCTGGATCACGTTATCAACCCGAGTGGGCCATCTAGAACTTGCAGATGCCATTGTTGGCCCGAATATGGAGAACGTCTCGAGCAGGGACTGCGTTTTTGAGTGAATTGCGCGGAAGTCTCGAGCGGAAACCCCGTACTTGTGGTTCCGCCAGACTTGACCAATCCGAGCGGGTCGTCCAAATCTTGTAAATGTCCCTAGGGCTTGTTCCCGTGCCCCAGCGGCCCGCGGGGTTGCCCCAACGGCCTGGACCGCAGAGTTGTCTCAACAGCTTTGCGATCTGGCCACTGAAGAACGCGCCCGTGCTGGCCGAGGCGGTGACGACGCCAAGGGAAATCTACATGCGTGCCCTGGCCAGATCTACGGAGAGGTGCAGGAGGGGAAGGGGCAAGAGGAGGACAAGGAAATGGAGAAGGAGGACGATGGAGAGAAAAAGGAGCAGGAGGAGGACAAGGAGAAAAGCAAGAAAAGGATGATGATGAGGAGGAGGAGGAGGGGGAGGATACATACAAGGAGGGGAAGGAAGATGACGAGGAGGAGAAAGACGAGGAGGAGGAGGAAGAGGCCAATCAGAACGTGGGAGGAGGGCCTCAGCCAGGGCGAAGAGGAAATAGCGAGGGGCAATTCACACACATTCTCATGCGGAGTCCGACCGTCGGAGTGGTTACCCTCTTCTTTCTCCGGGGGGCATTCTCGGGGCCCAGGACCAACAACAACTGACCTGAGGTGACAAGTTTCCCCAGACGGGCCTTGGGAGGGGTCCAGGGATCGAATTTGAGCGGAGTTGCACTGACCATTCCTTCCTGGCGTATGTGTTCGAGGCCCATTCAGTTCAGACAACCCGGCCGCCTCCAATCCGAGCAGGCGGCTCGACTTGAATTCCGATGCTTTTCACGTCAACGTCGCCGATGCATCGCCTATTTGTTGTCGATGCTGCGCGGTCATTCGACCCCATCTATTCGGACCTATTTTGGGAGGCCTCCAGGAGCACACGCGGTCGGGGGCTTAGAGGCTGCAAGCGGGGTGTCTGCCCTAGATCGGGTGTTGCCAAAGGTGCCCTGGCCAAAATGTCCTTAGGATTTCCAAGGAGGCCCCCACAGCCTTCAGAGCACATCTCACGAGGCCCAGGGGTGCCCAGGGGCTCCAACATGCAGCGAAAAGCTGGGGGCATCTTGGACCATGAGCACCTTGTAGCGACCCCCGACGAGAAGCTGTGGCAGTGGATTCGGCGGATAGACAAGCCGCGAGTTTCCACGCGACAGTCGCCATGGACGACCGCAACGCCCTTTTCGGAGTGGGGTGGTTCTTTTTCATCCTCCTGGTATTCTGGTCGAAGCACACCACGTGCGACGCGTACCTGATGCCTGCCATCAACATCTCGAGGCCGAAACGAAGGCGTGTTCATAAGCTGTCGGAGCTCCGCGCGGATTTTTTGGATCGGCGCTGGCCCCCCCTCCTTGGCGGGCGGAGCGCGACAGGGGCGGCGCCAGAGGCGCCGCCAGGGGGGACCCAGTGCCGATCCGAGAAATCTGCCAGGATCTCTGAGAGTTCCTGCGCATGCGTCGTTTTGTTCTTCCAACATCTTCGTGGACAGGATGCGGGCCAGCGAGCGGCCCTGGCTCCAGAGGTGGGGCGAGGAGGCCGTCGCCGGGGCCACCGTCTGCGCCTTTGGGTGCAACGGCCCGGAGCTCTTCACCAACTTCGTATCCCTGTACACCGGCAGCGACGCGGGCATCGGGACGGTCGTGGGCTCCGAGCTGTTCAACCTACTCATCATCACCGGCGCCACGATCCTGGCGACCAGCAGCCTCCCACTCCAGCTCGAAGAAGGAACAACTGCCTGACACATAAACTTGCGGAGCCCAGCACGGATTTCTCGGATCGGCGCTGGGCACCCCCCTGGCGGCACCTTGGCGCGCTCCTCGCACCAGGGAGGGGGGTCCAGCGCACATCCAAGAAATCTGAACGTATCTCCGAAAGTGTTTGCTTGTGCAGTTTTTTGTTCTTCCACCAGCTCGACGTTGCCTCGTTCACCCGCGACGTGTTCTTCTACGGCGTGTCGATGACCCTGCTCTACTGGACGCTCTCGGACAAGATGGTCGAGTTCTCGGAGTCGCTCGTGCTCCTGGCGGCGGCGGGGCTGTACGTGGCGACGGTGTACTTCACGACGGACGTGGACAGGATGGTACGGGGTACCCCAGCGTTGGAGCCGGCTGGAGGGCTGAGGTGACCAATCAAAGAAAGTGCATGAAGACCGACAGCAGTTCTTGTCCATTCTGAGAAGGATTCGCTGTCAGTGTCGCCGCGGACGTTGCTCATTTGAGATAGTAGGCCGCCTGCCAAATGGCGGCCGCTGTCGGCTTCGGACAGCATTTCTTTTTGGGCATCGCACGCATTTTTGCTCACCCATTTCTCGGGCGTCCAAAATTGGTGCCGGCCAGCAGAAAGAAGGAAGCAGGGGGCCTCTTCGTCGCCATGGCTGGACGCGGCTTGAAGCATTTGCCAGTTTCGACTCTTGGACGGGTTACTATGGGGACAAAAAATGAGGAAGTCCCCGCCCTCTTGACCGATTTTCTCGGGGCGCATTCAGTGCAGAACCCCCAGTCGTTTCCAATCCTCACCGACTGGCAGCATGCCTCCCACTCGCCAGCTCAGCGACGAGTCCGCTGGGCACGAGCGCCCTAGAAGGCGCAGCTCCTTCCACGGTGTGGAGGTCCATGTCGAGGAGATAATGCACAGCCGCATGACCGACGCCCATCACCTCGAGATGAAAATGGATGCGACGGATTTCGGCAACGCTGCTGGCATCGACTTCGCCCCGACGAAGTCGCCGCACATCGTCAAGCATTCCAGGAGGCCTTCTAACGGCCCGCAACTCGACGGAGTGCAGGACGAGGCGCTGAGGGGCCCCGCGTTGCTGTATAAGGACCTCAAGGAGGTGGTCGTCCTTTCAGAGGGCGTCATGCAGCTCGAGTTTTGGCCCCACGTGTGGGAGCATGTGACTTTGAAGCTGAAGTGTGGGACTTCGGTTGATCGCGATGAACTTCTAGTGAGGATTAGGGAGCACTCCCTCGGGAAGCCTTGGGAGCACGAGTACGACTCTTCGGTCTGCTTCGCGTTTATCCGGCTCCAGCGCACTTTCACAGGCGAGACGAGCACCGTGGATAAGTTCTTGGCAATCCCTGAGTTCATTGTGAACGTGTGCCTGATGAGCACGCTGTCTGTGGTCGACGTAAAGGACATCCGGAAGGAGGACCGATGGCCGTTGTGTTTCGTGGGCTCCATGATTTGGTTGGCCTTCCAGTCGTGGGTCTTGCTTGAGGCCTGCGACGCCATCCACTACCATATACCAGCCATTCCCACTAGTTACCTGGGTATCACAGTCTGCGCTGTGGGGACATCGTTCCCAAACGCGGTCGCTTCCGTCATATTGGCGCAGCAGGGGAAGCCCGACGCGGCAGTCGCCAATGCAGTGGGCTCTTGCGTCCAGAACATCTTCGTCGCGATGGCGCTGCCTTGGGCGTTCTTCTCGGCGCAGAGTATGAACTTCGGGGCATTGGCGCTGGACGTGTCGGGTATCAACGAGGGCATCGTCTGGATGATGGGCACCCTGGCGCTGGTACTGCTGCTCGCGCTGTGGCCCCCCTCGTTCACGCTGCAAAAGAGCCATGGTGTCATCCTCATCCTGGTCTACGTGGCCTACCTTGTGGACGTTACTTTGGATCAGTTCGTGATCTCCGTCTGTCCCACTCTGGTGTCAGGATTCCTCTGCTGACCTTGCTCGTCCACCACGCAAGTTGAGCTGACAGGCGCTGGTCGTTTGCTTACCCAAACCAGTCTGTATGTGATCGGCTTCTGCCCCACTCGGTGACTGGATTCCTTTGCCGACCTTGCTTGCTCGCCATGTAGGTTTACTTAACTGGCGCCTGAATGCGTTGACCGTCACACCAATGCTTTTTACCCCGTATTCTTCACAACAAGTGAATGCATCCATCGAAGACTCCCGTGAATCGCTGCCGCCCCCTGCCTTTCGGGAAACGCGTGGGTGGCCAAACGTCGGGCTAAAGTCTGGCCAAGCTATTGGACTATGTGTTCACCCAGCCGTTGTGGACACACTTGAGGGCGGAAGGCAGGAGGAAGGCGATCAGAGCAAATCCAGGGTGCATCGACGATGTTGCAATCCACCCTCCCGTCCCAGGTCCCCTCCCTCGGGAGTCGGTGCATGTACTTCTTGGCATGGCGGGAAGCGCGCCCCCTGGGCCTGCCACTCGGGCGAGGTTCCGTGTTATGAAGGATGCTCTCCGTCTGCACACAGGAAGCGCAAAGGGGCAGGGCAGCCACAGCTCAAGGCGGTGCACAGCGACAGACCCGTGCAGAGACCTGCGCTGACCCCCCCTCCGTGCAAGTAGAAGTGTTGCAGCATCTCAGTGTGTTGGCCATGACAGTCGCGGAAGTCTGAGGCGACAGCCCGATTTTGAACAAGGAGCCGCCTTCCATCCGTGTAACTGATACTCAATGTTGGGCGCCGGGTCGTAGAATGCGGAAGTGTCAATCGAGAGCCGCATTCTGAAAACAAACCGCCACCATCCTTGCAATTCTTGGCAATTTTGAAAATGCTCGCTGTATTAAGAGAGCCGCATTTTGAAAACCACCGCATTTCTTCTCTGTACCCTCTTGGTTGCTTGCAGATGAGTGCACGTGGCACAAAGGCGAGAGCAGATATTGAAACCAGACTGGTTTCCATCCTTGTAGCTGCTGGAAACGTTCTACACCATTGTGCACGGCGCTAAGGCGAGCGCCGCACTATTGGAACCACAAGTGCATCATACTTGTATTTGTCGGAAACGATTGAGACGAATGTGCGCGGCGCAAAGGCGAGAGTCGCATTTAGGACACAGTTGGCCTGCCAGCCTCATAACTGCTGGAGGCCACTGTATCCTACGAACCGACTGGCCCGGCCCACGGCCACGTCTAGTGGTGCGACAGGTGGGGGGTGAGGGATACAGGGGGAGGGAGATGGGGTTACGGGAGGAGAAGGCGAAACAGGAGGAGGAGGAGACATTTTGGGCACTCTCGGGGGACGCTGGGAGACCTTTTGGAGGACTCCTCTGTGGGTTCCTCTTTGGGGCCTTTGGGGGGACTCCTGGGGCCTCCTGTGCCGTCCCAGGGCTTTCGTAGCCGGTCTGACGGTTGCGGACGCCGTTATGAGGCTTTTGTGGAACCGTTTTGGGGGCTTCTCAGGCCGTCTTGGGGTTATCTCGAAGGCATTTGGGACCGTCTTTGCTTGTCGGAAGCCCGAAAAGTGTCGGGCCTTCTGCAGGGCATCTCGGTGGCTCCTTGAACCTTCTTGAGGCCATCTGGGGACGTCCTGGGGCCGTCTTGACGCCATCGTGGGGCTATCTTGGGCTCTCTTGGGGCTCTCTGGATGCCAGTTTGGTATATTTTGGATGTACCCGAGGCATCTTGGACGAACCGCCCATAGGATATTGCGTTTTCGGGTGGCCCGTGGGATTCGCCGAAGGCCATTGGGATTTTCTTTCAAGCGCTCGAAAGAGCTACACAAGTTTGGCTCGCCGAGAACCCCTCTAGGAGGCTGCGGAGATGGCGGATCGAAGACGCATACAGTGTACCACCGCCACCGCTTGCCTTCGGATGCGCCTGTGTGGCCAAACGTTGGGCCAGAGCCCCATCGTGAAAACCGATGGGGGAACACTGGGGGAAGAGGGGTCAAGGGACGAGAAGGAGGACGATGGGGAGAAGGAGGAAGACCAGTGTAAATCCAATATTCGCCAACGATGATGGAACAAATCTTGCAAGCTCCCTCTTCATAGGTCCCTACAAGGATTCATTTCCACTGAGGAAATTCCCCCCTTGCGGGACAACCATTTGAGGATCCGGAAGCGAGCCAAGGCACCATAACCGAAGCTCCAACGCCACGAATCAACTTGACTGTTACGTCCTGACGATCCTGCATCGTGCCAGGCCGCCACTCCTGGGACTTCAACACCGCGAATCCACGAACCGAATGCGTCCTGACAATCCTAAATCGCTCCAGAACGATGCTCGTTACGTTCGCAGCGAAAACCCGCGACACTCCTGCAACTCAGTAAGATGAGCGCTCGCGGCGCTAAGGCGAGAACAACATTTAAAAAAGTAGCCTCCCTCAATCCGTGAAGCTCTTTCGCATTTTTCTTCACGGATCTTCGCTAATCCATTCCGAAACGCATGCAGTCAGACAGAGCGGTCAAAGAGAGAAGGGGGGAATATGTTGAGCCATGTTGGAGGCTACCTTGGAGCATCGGAGGCCTTCCACTATGAACTACGGGATCTTCCTTTGGGGGGGAGGGCGTGGGGTCCTCTTGGGGTTTTCTCGGGGCATGCTGGGGCCTTCTTGGGGCGCTTCGGGGGGGTCTAGGGGTTCCTTTGTTGCTCGTTTGGGGTGTCTTGCGGCCCATCTTGGGGACCTCTTGGGGCTCTCACGGGGTATTCCTGGAAACTTCGGAGGGCCTCCAGGGCCATCTGGGAGGCCATCGAGTACAAGGGGGGTCTCTTATTTAGCCCCCCCCATAAGGGCCCTCGAAATCGCCTCTGGGGGATGGTCCATTGGTGTTTGACGGAGTTTGGCGTCGTGGGGAGGCCCTCAAGGGTCTCCAAAAACATGTGGATCCGTCTTGTGGCCCGCTTGGGGTCTTCTGGAGGCATGCTGTTAGCTACCTTGAGCGCCATGTTGTGTTATTTTGAGCAATCTTGGAGGCAATATTGGGCTCTCTGGGGCCCTCTTGGAGCCATCGAGGGTCAATAAGGACACTCCGGCACCTCGCGACCCCCCCCGTCAAAGTCAATGGGGGTCTTGGAAGAGAGAAGAAAGGCATCTTGACCTGGACCTGGCCCGCTCTTCGGGGGGTCCGTGCCTGGACCTGGCCCGCTCTTCGGGGGTCTTTCGGAGCTGGGCGCTAGCGCTGGCGTCAGATCGCAAAGTCCTGGTGTGCGATTACGGCTACCAGGCTCAGTCGCCACGGGCGTTAGATCGCAACGCCCTGGTGTGCCACTGCGGCTACCAGGCTCGACGTCGCCACGGTTGCTTGTGCTGGAGGTGGGCGCGATTGAGTATTGCTCGAGCTCTGGCCCACCCCTCGGGGATCTCCAGCGCGGACCTGGCCCGCTCCTCGGAGGTCTTACTGCGCATCCATCGAACATTGGCCCGCTCATCGGGGTGTTCGGGCAGGGACCTGTCCCGCTCTTCGGGGCTCCCCGAGCCGCTCGCGGCCATGCTGCCGACGTCATGGTCGACGTTGGGGTCGTGATGCCCGTGGGCCCGCCGTGTGCCGCGAGCCCTCATTCGGGAGCTGCCGCTGGCGCGCGGCGCAGGGAGCGCGCCGCTTCTGGTGGGGTAACGCGGGCGGCGGGGTCCGACCACCGCGAGGGGCGGCGCGTCGGCCGGGGGTGGATGGGGGGGGCGCGGGCGGCAGCTCTCTGGGCACCCCATTGCCCCCCCCCCCCCCCTCGAGGCCGGCGCAGCCGCGCGACCACCCCTCGGATGCCTCAGCGCCAGCGGGCGAGCCCCGAGCTGGCGGAGCTGCAGCGGCTCGCCAGCGTCCGCGGCACATGGGGGTTCGGCCTGCGGGGGGCTCGGCCGCGGGCCCTGGTTCTCCGGGGTTTGCTTGGCCAGGTTGGTGATGACAGACTTGGCTAAGACAACGCGTTGGATGCCAGATCTCTCTGGCCACGGAACATGGCAGTTTTCGATCGTGGATGAGCCAGAGAAAACCCTGGCATTCTGGCGAGCACCCGAGGGGGGTCAAAGCGATGATATTTTCTGACTTTGGCACCCGCGCACAGTTGCAGGTGCGCGACTGGCCTTGGAGCTTGCTCAGCTCTGGCACCTAAGCCAAAAGGCTGCCGACGCTCAAACGAAAGGCCCGCGCAAGTAGACGCCGAGGTTCATCATTGTTGTTGAAGAAAAACAGCAAGCGCCGAAGCTGGGAATCTAGCGCCGGGTGGTACCCCGAAGCTGGAAATCTACCACAAGCTGGGAATCTAGCGCCGGGTGGCGCCCCATCGAACGGCTCCGCGGTCAGAGGGCTCATGAGGCTCATAGGGCGCACATGGCACACATTGCTCCAGGGGCTCAGAGGGCCCCGGGGCCCCCGAGGCTCCACGGCCCCCGAGGCTCCCCACGCCCAGGATGCAAACCTTGCATCCTAGGATCGTGAAGTCCCTATCCCATGAAAGTTCCTAGTGCTCCGAGGGCCCCGAGGGCTCCGAGGGCCCCCAGATCCATAACGCAAGTCTTGCATCCTAAGTTCTTGAGGCCCCCATCCCCCGAGGGAGAGATAGAGAGAGGGGGGGGGGGAGAGGAGAGAGAGAGAGAGGAGAGAGAGAGAGAGAGAGAGAGAGAGAGAGAGAGAGAGAGAGGAGAGAGAGAGAGAGAGAGAAGAGAGAGAGAGAGAGAGAGAGAGAGAGAGAGAGAGAGAGAGAGAGAGAGAGAGAAGAGAGAGAGAGAGAGAGAGAGAGAGAGAGAGAGAGAGAGAGAGAGAGAAAGAGAGAGAGAGAGAGAGAGAAGAGAGAGAGAGAGAGAGAGAGAGAGAGAGAGAGAGAGAGAGAGAGAGAGAGAGAAAGAGAGAGAGAGAGAGAGAGAGAGAGAGAGAGAGAGAGAGAGAGAGAGAGAGAGAGAGAGAGAGAGAGAGAGAGAGAGAGAGAGAGAGAGAGAGAGAGAGAGAGAGAGAGAGAGAGAGAGAGAGAGAGAGAGAGAGAGAGAGAGAGAGCGAGGGATGGCGGAGAGGAGGAGGAGGGGGGGGAAGAAGAGAGGAGAGAGGAGGATCAGCAGCAGCAGGGGAAGGGGGGGGGAGAAGGACAGGGGGCAACACGAGGATTTCTGCAGCGGCATCGTTGGGGAAATCCAACGGTACATGCGACGTTGCTTCGAGATGGCCAGGCTTGCACCGTCATTGCTGCATTTGTAGGCATTTAGATTGGAGTCACAGTACTTCTGCCCCTCACGCGCGCTCGGCCGCGCGCAGGGCCGCACTCCCCCAGCCAGCGCAAACAACGCATTCGGATGACTCGCTGGAAAGGGGGAATGTGGAATGGTGAATCAGACGTAGTTTCCATCAAGAGAAACGAAGGCAAATGGACATGTGAATTTGCACCTCCGCCAACAGAAGAGGGAGCGCGCAAATCCCGCGCGTTCGCCACTAGGGAGGAGGCGGAGAAATGCCAAATCGCCTACAGACGCAAATTTGGTTTGAAAAAACATGGCAAATTCGATTGTGATCTGCTGCCCGGTCACACACGGAAGCGAAGACATTAAGCACAGACTCGAGAGAACCACAAATCTGCAATTTTGGGCGTCCAGTTCCGTGGCCATTGGGTTGTGAGTTTCGCTGAGAGAAATTGCACCAAAAGCAGCGACGCCTACCGAACTAAGAGATTCGACGACGTGGCAGATGCTGAAAGGGCAGCGAAAGCTCATTACGAGACGCATATTGGACAGAATCAATGTTACGAAGTCCCGAAAGGAATTGTCGTCGCAAAACATGGGGAGACACAGGAGGCTCTCCGGGCACGGGCGTCTGGCCCAAGGCGAGCTCCTGGACACAAGGGCGCCGCTGGGCGCCGTGCGCAGGAGAGCAAAGTGATCGAAGAGTGGGTCGGAATCTTGAACCAGACAGGTCACTTGTACGAAGATATCAGCGATCGCCTACGTTCTGCGGATGTGCTTGTAATACCTCCCACACTTCGGGACAGAAACCAAGAATGGGACTTGCTGGATTGCCCCAGTGCTCTATGGAACGGTATTCAGATCAAGACATCAACAGCATCCCCTCCGTTATATATATATATATATATATATATATATATATATAAAGTTCTGCCCTGCTCGTATGGCAGCGCAAGGTGATGGATATGGGGGCCACGTCATGGCGGCGGCAAGTCCCGCCACCGTGCCAGCCCAGCATGCTTGGCGGCTCTCGTTCGAGGGGGGGCCGGGGGCCGTGCTCTCGAGGGATGAATCACATAATAACGGTGATGATGCTGATGCTGATGATGCTGATGATGATGATGATTCTGCTGCTGATGATGTTGATGATGAGGATGATGATGATCACGAGGATATCGCAGGAGGCCTCTTGGGGGGCCTGTTGGAGACATGTTTGAAGCCTCTTGGGGGTCTGTTGGGGGCCTCTTGGCGACCTCTTGGGGCTTCTTGAAGGCCTCTTGGGGGCACCTGGGGGCCGTCTGGGGGGCCCCATTAGAAGATTGCGGAAACCCTACCAGACAGCACCTGGCATTCTAGCACGCCCCAACGTGCCAGGAGCACGGTGGCGGATATCTGTCCAAGGTGTTCGTACCCACATTCAGTGGTCAACATCGGCTCAGAGAGTTCTAACCGCTGGGTGGCCCATGTTACTTGCAATGATTCCGAGGTAGCATCACGCTTGGATATGTTGTCTACGCAGCGTCTGCAATTGCCAAGGGGGGGGTGGCTGCACAGGTGCACGATTCGACGGATGAGGCCCGGAACACAGGGGTGAGCGAGCGAGCGTTCGACGCAAAGCCTCGACGAAAACATTCATCGCGCGAGAGCCCCGGGTGCCAGGGCGTTGCGCGCGCATCGGAATTCGGGGCCGCAGGAGCGGGTAAAAAGGGGCGTTCGGCGAAGAGGAGGGGGAAGGGGAGGGCCACTGAGACCCGAGTGTGTCAGGAGCGCTCCTCCTGGCTGGCTGCCCCTGCCCCGGCGCTCGATCGCCTTCGGAAAAATACGGAAGGCTTTTTTTTCTACAGGGCAAATCATCATATACATACGCGCGCCTTTATCTTTATAATCCACAGGCGCCGCGCTTGCCAGCGCGAAGTGGTTCCCCCCCCCCCCCCCCTCCGCGCTCGCGCTCGCTTGCGTCGGGTGGTCGGGGCGCGCTCGGTTAACGATTTTCGCAATCCAGGTGCCTAATTGTTGCTTTTCAGGTATCCAGCCGCGTGGCTCTTTGTGGCGTGCATCCCTGTCCGTCTGTTTTGTTTTGCGCACTTCTCGCTCGCGCGAGCAGCGGCCTGCTGCGTTCGCCAAAAGCGTCGTTTTCTGGACAAAAAAGTGTGTGCGTGTGTATTATATAGATGTGTCTGTGTCTGTGTCTGTGTCCGTGTCAGTGTCTATGTCTGTGTGCGTGCGTGTGTGCGTGTGTGCGCGTGAGTGCTTGTGTGTAGTAGACTGGCTGATATTGGTCTGGGGGCGTCGTCCATGTTCCCCGATCCTCCTCTTCCCACTCGTACCGCTCCACACTAAGCACGGGTGATCTCAGCAGTTTGTAGCACCACGCGCAACAATCACGCGCGATCGCGAGCAGCATCACTAAAAGAGTCGACTCGTGCAACGTTTGTGCAATGTCGTTTGTGTGTTGGGTTGGATGTGGCACGGGTCCTCGTCGAACAGTAAACATTGAACAGCCCCGAATCCATGCGCGAGTTGGGCCTTCGCCAGGCATTCGTGCGCCAACTTCGCCACTGTTCGTAATCGCCGTTTTGGCTCAAACAGTTTTGGCTCATGGAGAACAAGCATCGACGTCCGCGAACCGAAGGTGTGGATCTCTCTTCAACAGATGTGTGCGGAGTTCTCAACGACCGAGTGCCGCTAGCACAGTGCAGACCGAAAGATTTGTGGAATATATCAAAAATTTCAAAAGATGGCACAACCAGCGAATGGGCAACAGTGAAAAAGAACGAGAGTTTGCTTAGTGATCTTTTGGACATTGGTCGAGGGAGGATTCCGAAGCAGAAGTATTTTGCGATTATCTTGGACCAGTGGCTCAAGCATCATTCAATGCATTGGTCATTCACCGAAGTCGAAGGGTGCACTCGGGATCTCCGCTGCATGCTGCAGAGCCTCCTTGCCATCAAAAGGAAACCGGCCCCTTTGGCGCCAAAGAACTACCCGACTCTTCAGATTCTCATCGACAAAATGGCACTCGACGAGGGCGGCCAAACATCAGAAGCACGGAAACGGAAAGCTGCTGACGTCGAGGAGGCATCAGCATCGGCATCGGATGGCAACGAGGATGGCTCGTCATGCGAAGCGGCATCAGCATCGGTTGACTTGGATGCAATGGGCGGGGAGTTGTTCGCACCAAGCTACAAAGTAGAGCGCTCAGCTTCTCAACAAGTGGCGTGCCCTTCACCTTTCAAAGGCTTTTCAATCAAGCCTGCATCGATTCCTAAGTCATGGGCGGCCTCGTCGAGTTCGAGCGGCCACGCAACGACGCCAAGAAGTGGCACTGCTGATGGGGCGATGGGATCCGCACTTCCCTCAGCGAGCCGTTTGGCAGCACTTGCCGCTGAGTCTAACGAAATAGGTCCTTCCCCTGCTGATTTCAAGAGGTTGAACATGCAGTTGAAGGCTAAAACTAAGGCTAAGGCTGAGGCCACGCCCAAGGCAGATGCCAAAGCTAAGGCTAAGGCTGAGGCCACGCCCAAGGCAGATGCCAAAGCTAAGGCTGCCATGCGCCGACCTTCTGCAGCGCCAGTGCGGCGCAAGCCAGCTTCTGCGGCAGAGCGCAACGATGTCGAGGCCGACGCCGAAGCTGCGAAGCTGGCCTTCGACCCAGACCCCATCGCGAAATACTTCGACGTCGACGCGATCGGCGTCGACTTGGCTGTGATCCAGAAGCGTCTTCACTCGCACGTTTGGCACTCGGCAGTGAAGAAGCACACTCTAGACGGCTTGACACAAGAGCAAGCTAAACTCAAGGGCGCCGAGGAGGCCGCCTTGCATGTAGACCGCTGGCGCGAGAAAGTCGGCCTGCCTCCGATAGAGAGGCGAGGCGTTGCCGACGATGCTGAGATGAAAATACACCTTGAGCCTTGAGGTGCACAAGAGGCGCACAAAAAAAATATCTCCAATAATTGCGCAATCGTGATCACCGTAATCATCGCGGCGCCGTGCCGTGCGTCACATATTCCTACTCGTCCTCCCCCTCCCCCTCCCCATCGTCCTCCCTCTCTTCAGCATAGCCTCCATCCTCCTCCCCCTTGCCCTTCTCATCCTCATCCTCCTCCTCATCATCATCACCGTCATCACCATCCTCCTGCCACGCGAAATGCAGAGCAAGCAATCGAGGGAAACGTTACTGAAGACAAACTCGTCCGTGGGCTAATACCGCCTGTGCGTCCCCCCCTCGTCTCATTCTCGTCCCCTCGCTCTCCGTTCGTCACATGCGCCACTGGGGCCTCCTGAAGCCCCTAGAGGCCCAAGAGAGCCCCGAGAGAGGCGCAAGACGGCCCAAGAGGACTCCAAGACGGCCTCGGGGGCCATGAGGGCATGGGGCAAACCAGTGACCACCATGATGATGATTAAGACCTTGAGGGTATTGGGCAAACCAGAAAGGGGGCCATGAGGGCATTGGGCAAACCAGAAAGGGGGGGCATGAGGGCACGGGGCAAACCAGAAAGGGGGCCATGAGGGTATGGGGCAAACCAGTGACCACCATGATGATGATTAAGATCTTGAGGGTATTGGGCAAACCAGAAAGGGGGCCATGAGGGCATTGGGCAAACCAGAAAGGGGGGCATGAGGGCATAGGGCAAAGCAGAAAGGGGGCCATGAGGGCATGGGGCAAACATGCGACCAGCGTCGCCATTTGGGCTCAAGCCATTTGTAAAATGAGCGACCCTCGGGAGTTTGTTCCTTTCTCAGGCACCGCTCAACGTTTGGGCGGCGATGGTTCTGCGGTGCCAGGGTCGCGACAGCCAACCACTCCAAAAGCGCCCCCAGAAGAAGTCATATCGGTGCATGGTTCTCCAGATCGCGATCAGGATCAACTTGCTGTCGATTGCGACCCCAACGTTTCGGATATGAACATCGGGCTCCTAGCCTCTGCCATCGAGCGGATAGAAGTTTGCTCTACGGTGCTGCAGTCGTACGTGCCCCACATCGAGAGCAACAGCTACACGAAGAGCTTCCTCGAGGATGTGGAGAAGATCGTCGCCACGCAGGTCACCCACGCGTCCTACTTCCAGAGCGTGCTGGACCAGAAGCGTGGGCAGCCGCATTGCGACCTACGACTCGAAGGCGCTGTTCGGGCAGCGCAGGAATGCGCGTCTTCATCGGAGGAGGGGTCCAACACCATGAAAGAGCATGCCATGAAGATCATGAACCTCGCCGACTACTTCGGGTCTGAAACCAAACGTTCCGCAGCGAGCACCAGCGACTCCGACGTGGACAGCGCCGAGCTCTTCAGCAAGCAGCCGAAGCGCCGCAGGAGGGTAAAACCGTATGAGGGCGCCACTGGCAGCACGCAGCCACTTTAGGCAGTGCACGAGTGCCCGCTGTAATCTCCCGGGACGCCCGTCGGCCATCGAGGGCGCTTGGCAAGCATCACAGCGCCTCTAGAGAGGGGGTGGTTCCCTTTAGATCGCGACGGCAAGAAACTTGCATCGAAAAAGATTGTCAAAAACGAATAAGGGCCCCTCGAATAACGAATAATGCCCCATCGAATAACGAATAATGTATTCTTCGTTTTTCCATTTTTCGATTGCCCCTCGAATAACGAATAATGCATTATTCATTTTTCCACTTTTCGTTTAAACTATTCGTCAAGGAAAACATATATATATATATATGAAAAACCACCCGAATAATAAAACGAATAATGCAATAACGAATAATGCATTATTCGTTATTCGAAGGCCCTGGTCTGGAACATTGGAGCCCCGAGCCGGCCACTGGGGCCCCCGAGCCGGCCACCAGGCCCGAAGCGGCCTTGTCATGACACCTTCTCTCATGTCCGTAGCCATTTGTGCTCAAACTGGATCGGGCGCGGCTTTGCACCTGACGCGCCCACCTTTCCGTTCAGGCCATGCCGCCAGCACTTCCGAAGGTGAAGTTGACTGAGCTCCAACCTACGGAGGAGGAGCTCCGCGTTGCTCGCGAGAACCTCGCGAAGATGAAGACCAGCGAGGCCCTGAGCAAGAAGGCATCGTTGCGCCAATACTTGAAGGCGAATCCCGACGGCGTGGCGAAGGGCGGCATGGCAGCGTGCCTCGAGAAGTTCATTGTTCTGCAGGCTCGCTCCCAGGCCAACTACAAGAAGTGCCAGACCGAGCACGTCGAGTCGAACAGCTCGAAACAACACCGTGAGCTCCATTGGTGGGCGCTGGAGGAGATGGACAGGAAATTCGGCCCGCTCAAGGCCGCGTCGCGGCGAGAATCGGGGCCCCTACCCTCGCGCCCTGACCGCGTGGCGGGGAAGACCGAGGACCCCTTCAAGGAGCACGGCATCCCGAAGGACTGGGAGCAGATCACGTGGGAGGACATGGAGAAGATGCTTCGCGAGTACGAGCTCGAGACCGACGAGGACACCGTGGAGGCCCTGAATGACTTCAGAGCGGGGGCAGGGCCATCGAATGACCACGTGCCAGATAAGACCGAGACCGAAAAGATGGCAGAGAAGATCGAGACGGCGAAGGCGAACTTACCTACCGAGATTGCCAAGCTTCAGGCGATGGTGCTGAACGCGAAGCTCGTCAAGACGAGGGCGGACGCAAGTGGAAGCAAGTACCATGAGGCACTCATTGCCGACTGCGCGAAGCTGATCAGCCAGGGGGGGAAGCTCGTCAAGCTGCTCGAGCGCATGGTCCTTGAGCCAACCAACGACAAGGAGATGCCGAGGGTTATTTCTCAGCTTGACGACGTCCAGAGGAAGGATTGAGATCGCGTCCAAGTGGGCTTCTACCTACGGCTTGGCCCCCGAGGTTGGGCCAGACAGCAGCTCCAAGAAGCGTCGGAAGGCAAAACAACCTGACATGTAGAGTGGCGCACGCTGTGTTGATGCGGTCTGAGTGGCCCCTGGGGGGGAGGGGGCATTGGTCGACGAGAGCCGTTCGGGAACGCAACGCAGCGCTAGCAAGGGTGCACGCTTTCATGTCAAGGGAACCGCGGGGTGCGCGCAAGAGATCACGCCAAAACAAAAAAAAACGTACTCAAACGCAACATAGAAACAAAACGATATCTTAAACAACAAGTCGGAAACGTTGAAACCCAGAGCTGTTGAAACGACGCTCTGCACTGTTGAAACCCAGAGCTGTTGAACACGATATCTTAAACAAAACATCGGAAACGTTGAAACCTAGAGTTGTTGAAACGACGCTCGGCACTGTTGAAACCTAGAGCTGTCGAAAACGATATCTTAAACAAAACTGCATCTTAAACAAAGGTGGACAGCAATGTGTCGTTACGTAGCCATTTAGCTCAAGCAATTGTTTGATGAATGCAGTTTCCCAGCCATGCAGATCGCGTGCGCGTTGCTCACTCTATGTATTTGTTCGAGTTCGGGCGCGAAGAAAGGGTCTTTGCAGAAGCGCCTCGCTCGGGATCCTTCGAGCGAGGGCCTGGATGTTTCTGCGAGCCCAGTAAAACGTCGTAAGGGAGGCGGCATTCGTCAAAGGCTCGGCGATCCTGGAGATTCAGGTGGGGAAGCCAGCGCCCTCGCGACGGCTTCAACTATTGACCCGCTCACCATCGACTTGAGGCGCAGGTGGGCGAAAGGGGAGCTCACTTCAGCTGCAGTGCAATCGTTGGCAGAGAACGCGAGACTTCAAGGGGCTAGAAATCTCGACCGCCTCAGTTCGATCGGAATTCGGGGCGCCCATCCTCTGAATCTATTTCTGGATATTGTTCGTCTTCTGGGAAGGCCAGTTGGGGCGCCTCCAATTGAATGGATTGAGTTGCCATTGAAGGGGAACCGAAAGAAGCCGCATCCTGTCATATGGCCTCACAAATGGTTTCAAACACTGCCTGCGGCCAGGCCTGATATTTGGAGATACCGCGTGACTGGAGCTGACCAAGCAGCGTCTCGATTCTGGGAGTCGATTCGGGACTCGCAGTTCGTACGCCATCATCCTTTCCTGCCAAGAGATCGATGGCGCAATATCCTGCCGATTGGGTTTCATGGGGACGGGGGTGGATTCAACAAACACGATAGTTTATACACGTTGAATTGGAATTCATTGCTATCAATTGGCCGCACTGTCCAAACTCGGTTTTTATTTTCTGTCGTGAAAAAAATCGATATGGTCGCCGACACTTTGGACGAATTGGTAAAAGCATTCGCCTGGTCATGCAACGTGATGCTTTCGGGCGAGACCCCTCATTTAGATTGGAAAGGGAGGCGCATTGCAGGGGGCGGCGTGGAACTTGCCTCTGGCACTCGTGGTTGTTTGGTGCAAGTCCGCGGTGATTGGGAATTCTATGCAACCTTATTCAGATTCCCGCGCTGGAATGAAGCTGAATGCATGTGCCCATTCTGTCGCGCCTCTTCCCGTCATCCTGTTCGCATCTGGACTGATTTTCGGCGCGCCGCTGGTTGGCGGCATACAGTTTTCACGCATGAAACATATGGATTATATGAGGGAGTCGGGCTTCGCGACCCCAGCTCTCTTCATGGCAGGGATCGGGGCCATAGGCCTCAGGCTCGAAAATGTGATGGTAGATATCTTACACACAGTAGGCCAGGGCATAGGCTCTCACATCATCGGCAATCTGATATGGTACTTCGCAGTGATTAAGGTTTGCTTCGGAGGGTCCACTTACTCAGAAAGAATAACAAGATGTGGCGACGACTTGAAACAATGGTATCAACATAACAAGTGCACATCTCGCCTCCAAGGTGCGTTAACGCAGGATCGAGTGCGCACTTCTGGGGACTGGCCAAAACTGAAAGCGAACGCAGCTGCAACTCGACATCTGGCGGCATACGGATTGACCCACATCGCCAGATTTGCACAGCTAGATTATGCCAATGCGTTCACAAAGCTTCATGATGAGCTAGCCTCTGGCGTATGCCAGCTCCTATGCGAGTTTTACCAGCTACTGGAATGCGAATATATGTTTCTGTCGGAATACGCTCGCAGGCGCTTGCCAGAATTAGCAAATGAGCTGGGGGCAATGTATGCCCGCCTTTCGAGAATATGTTTTGATAGAAGCCTGAGGTTGTGGAAGATTTCGCCAAAACTTCGTCTTTTTATACATTCATGTTTGCACCAAGCGGTAGAGCTTGGTAACCCCAGATTCTGGTGGACATACCCCGACGAAGATCTTGTTCGCATCCTCATTAATGTTGCAGAGGGAGTTCACCCCCAGACATTGGCAACCTCTGTTTTGGCCAAGTGGCTGTGGTGCGTGTTCGATGAGCTGGTCGTTGACCTCGATTAGCAAAAAAACAACAAAATAACAAAACAAACAAACAATCAACACGGCTTTGCCAGAATCCGCCTGTCCCCCACGCCTGCTGCCTATGGGCAATCTTTGGGGCCTCTGGAACCTCCGCGGGGGCTTTTGCTGGCCTCTTGGGATCTCCTCGGAGCCTTTGAAGGGCATCTTGGGGTAGGGTGTCTCTTCGGATCACTTCGGGTGTATTTGGGATCTTTTTCGGGGGTCTCTTGGGGGCTCCTTTGGGCTTGAACATATGTATAATTGCAATATAAAGAAAATCTGGCCACTTACATGTAATCTGCATTTTTATAAAGGCAAACCGACGATTTACAGTGTGATTATAAAGAAATCTTTATTATCAGCCTGTAAATCGGAAGTATCTGTATAAATATAAAGGAACCTGCACTATTCTACAGGGTTGGAGCGTCGGGGTGCTCGAGGCCTGGCCGGCCCTCGTCGTGACCCGGCTGGCCCTCCGCCGTCTGCGTCCTACAGGTCCTCCCTCCCAGCCCCGGAACTCTCGACCCCGGCTGCCGCCCTTGCCCTCGCCGCCGCCGCCGCCGGCCCCGGGGGGGGCCGCGGGCCCGCCGCGCGCGCCGCCCCTCGGGGCGGGCGCTCCCCGGGGAAGGCCGCGTGCTTGAACCCAGGGGCCCCCGACTCCATCTTCAGTCCTGGAGCCCTCGCCCCGCGCGCCGGACCCAGAGGCTTTCGACCCCGCCGCGGATCCTGGAGTTCTGGGCCCCTCGTCCTCGAGCCGGAGCTCCTCGACTTCTCGACCTCCGTGCTTGGGCTCTGGGCTCTCGACCCCCAGCCTGGGTCTTGTCGCTCTCGACCTACCGCCCCAGTCCTCCTCTCCGACCCCCCCCCCAGTGTCTCCACTTCGGACCCCGCCTCCAAGTGCCCCCCTGTCCTTCACCACGCGCCCTTCGGATCGTCGAGCCCTGTCGGCCGCGCCCGGTAGCTCAAGCAGCGCGCGCCCTTGGCTCAGCCGCGCGCGCAAAGTGCATCCCGATCGCATATATTCGCACTCACTCGATGTGTTCCCTCATTCGGTGCTTGTTGCACACTTGTCTCGCGCGCGAGATCATGGCGATTCGCCTCGGAAGCCCTGAGCCGGATGTGACCCTGGCGCGCGCTGGCGCGTTCGAGTTCCCCACTCCATCAGTGGAACTGGCGCGCGCCGTCGCGGAGACCACGTTGACCAGGAAGATGCCAGGGCCGGCCCCATGGGTTATCGAGCACGCTGGAAGAGGCACAGAGCGAACCGTCAACAGGGACTTGCTGATTCGTTGCAGGCGATACGCCACAGAGATGTTGCCATCCAGAGGCGCGCGGCTGCGAATTTTGTCTGGGTCTGAACTAATCGCGGATTGTGACAATCACGCGTTGCTGATTCTCGTAAAGGGCCTCCCAACGTCGTTGCCTATCCAGCTGTCAGCGGCAAGTCCCGCCGCCGTGCCAGCCCGGCCCCGTAGGTGGCGGCTGTTCGAATGGTAGTATTTATGATGATGCTGATGACAATGTTACAGGTGATGATGACGACGATGGCGATAACGACGACGATGACGTCCAGGGACGCCCCAGGGAAATGCAATGGCCGCCCAGGGGCCCCAAAAGCAGGGCCGACCCAGTAGGCGAGACACTGCGAGCGGGGGGGTGGATGGGTGGACCCCCTAGAAAGCTACAGAAGCCTGATCAGGACAGCACTTGGTATTCTGCCATGCCTCAACAGACCAAGGGACACGGTGGCGGATTAATGGTGTCGGCTACTCCGTGGACACGGACAGGGCTCCCATTGAATGGCGGCGGCTCTCGGATGGTGCTATACGGGACATGTCCTTGGCCCAATGCGCTGCCCAGCCAATCGTTGCGACGGCGGCGGCCGCTCCCCTGGTCTGGTACGATCTGCACCAACTTCCTTGGGCAGTGGGCCACGCGATGGCTGCGCACTCGCCCAGGCTGGAGCAGCTAGATTGGGGGGAAGCCACAGACGGCGTGGCGCCGCACAGTGATTGATTTCATAGCAGAACACTACGACGCGTTCTCAGACATTGCAAAAGTATCACTTGTTTGTCGCAACAGAAATGATCTGGAGGACCCGCGGACCGGCCAGTCCCGGACTTTCGGCCCGACGCTCGCAGGAGATGTCTACGCCGCCATGTGGGATTTCTACCGGGAGCTGCCAGAGTGGAAGGAATTGACCAGGGTCAAGAAGATTTCGGCCCAATGGTTCCGCACGTGCAGCAAGGACTTCTTCACGCAGAGGTTCGATCCCCCGTGCAAGGCGCTGCCCCTGGGCGGCACGAAGGTGGCGTTCCGGAAGGGCGTCTGGACGAAAGGAGTGCCGAGCCAGAGCGTGGAACCCCGCTACATATGCATCATGAACTCCCACTGCGCCCCTGCGGAGCACCCCCCGAGGACCAGCCTAGAAGGGGGCCCTCGGACGATGGGCCGGGTGAGCCGGTCGCCCCAGCAAGCGAGCCGGCCGCCCCGGCCGCGGCCGAGCCGGTCGCCCCGGCCGTCCCGGCCAGCGAGCTGGTCGGCGAGCCGGCCGCCCCGGCCGCGACTGACAAGGTATGCGGGAAGGAGGCTGCCAAACAGGGGCCGGGTTCGCGCAGTCGCCCCCGCCGTCGCAAGGACGGCGGCACGGGCGCCGCGCCGCGCGCGGGTGCAGCAGCGCCCCAGAGCGCGCGCGACTCGAAACGGCGCCCTCGTAGCGAAGAACGCGGGGGCACTCGGCTCGGAGCGCTCGTGCGCCAGGCTCTCAGGCGCCCACGAGCATGAACTTGTTTGCGGTCTTTGGCTCGGCCCTCGCGTCGGCCTCGCTCGTCTCGAGCTCGCGCTCGGCCAGGGCGACCTGGTCGTTGTCGGGCGTGGATCTCGGCAAACGTCTTGAAATGCACCTTGATGTGCTGGTCGAGAAGCGTTGTCTCGATCTCCTCCTGCTCGACGGTGCTCGAGTAGTCCAGCTTGGAGCGCTTGCCCTGGTAGCTCCGCTCCTGGAGCTCGTGCTTCATGTCGACTGTCCTCTTGGCGCTCCAGCGCCACTTGACGTCCGCTTGCGCGGTGGCCTCGGCGCCCCCCTCACTGCTCGAGAAGGCACCGTTCTCGCGACGCACTGCTTGGCCCCGCCCCGATTCAACTCGAAGAGTTGCTCGGCATTCACGCCGGATGGCTCCTCGCCCCACTTCTCGACGGGCTCGAACTTCTTGTTGATCGGCAGAGCTTGGTCGTGGAGGTGGAGGAGCTCGGCGGGGATGTCGGGGGGGCCTTTCCGACGCTCTCGGCGTGGGGGCCGCGGGTGAGGCCCTCGGTGCTCTTGCTGCTGAGCTCGATGTTTCTGCATTGGCAAGCTCTTGTATCTCGGCAATGGAGCTCGGCAGGGGCCAGGAGGTCCTCGGGCGGCTCTCCGCGGTTCTCGAAGATGTCGCAGACGTGCTCGTCAGTCTCGCAGTAGGTCTTGTATGACAACGCCACTGCCAGCTCGATGCCCCCCTTGTCCTTCTCGTTGGAGACGCGGCCGTACTCGATGCTCTTGAGGGACCCGCCGTTGTAGACCATCTCGAGGACGGCTTGCTGGGCGCTGCTTGACCACGAGGCGCTCTCGGCCTTGGAAGCAGGCCGTCGTCCTCGCTGCATCCGGGACTTGCGCGCTCGATTGGCACTGGCGCATCTCGGCGATCGCCATCTTGTTGGCGATGAACGAGAGCTTGTCGAGGATTGCAGCGCCATGCTTGGTCATGCGCTCGAGGATCTCGTTCGAGTTCGGGCTCGAGCTCTGCGCCACCACCTGCTCGAGGTGCTCGACGGGGAGGCTCGCCGCCGCATCGCGCTGCAACGATGCGGGGGGATGGGCATTGAGGGGGGGAACGCCGACCTGGAATCGGCGATGCATCGCCGATGCATCGGCGACGCGCGATCGTGAATCCGCGCGTTCCTGGGCAGGCTCGGCACGCCTACCCCCCCCCCCCCATCGCTGCCCTTGGGGCGAAGAGGCTCGGCGCCTCGAAGAGGTTCGAAATCGTAGAGTTTCGGAGGCTCGGGGAAGCTCGAGCCCGGGCGGCTGCGGGGGTAGAGGAGGAGGAGGAGGAGGAGCAGCAGCAGCAGGAGGAGCAGGAGGAGCAGGGGGAGGGGAAGGGGGGGCAGGAGGAGGAGGGGGGGGGGGAGGAGGAAGGGCCACGAAACGCGTGAGGGACGCGCCCAACAAATTACCTCCAATGTTCCGCCTGCTTGAAAAAAAACGCACGCATCATCAAAACCCAATCGGCCCCCATGGCCCTGCCGCGCGTTCCTGAGTCGGGAACGGATGAGAAAGTGAGAATGCCATGGCCCTGCCGCGCGTTCGTAACATGGGCAAGCTGAAGTGGTGAGAAACCCACAGTCCTGCCGCGCGCTCGCGATTGCGGACGCTGGTGTGGTGAGACCACCATGGCCATGTTCAGCGTGTTTGATGTTGTTGTTAGCCAACATGAGATGACAGCAACTTCGACTCGCAACTTCCCCAGTGGATCGTAAAGCTCGGCCTCAGCGCCTATCTCCACAATTAAATCCTGCTGGGCGGGGTTTAAAAAATCGAAGGGGAAAGGGGGGGGGGGCCTTATTTATCATCGCCCGCGCGCGGTTAGCCTTGGGCTGCGACAGGGAGGGCGTTGTTTGTGCCGAGCAGGAATGGAGGAGGTTTATTGTGAGGCCTCTTGGGGCCCTCGGGGCTTCTTGCTCTCTGAGAGTTGTCATTTTTTGGGGGGTTAGGTTTGTTTTGTTTTGGGGGTGGGTCTATGTCCCCCAGTTTCTGTCCTCAGATTATGCCTCTTGCCGTTTTCATCAGTTGTGCACGTATGATTGTTGTTGCATGCGTCGAGCATCAGCGTCGCCTAGCCGACCACGCACCCCGGCTGGACCACAGTAACTCGCCTTCACTGGCCCACCCCCAAGTGGGGGCAGGCCCCGCAGAACCCGAAGAGAACAGCATGTACCCCTCTTTCGAGGGGTAAGCCTGCCAGCGGGGCCCAGGCCATGCCAGTGGGGATGGGAATCGTTAGTCGATGCTCACAGCAAGATCCGCTGGGTGGGCGCGGTGCGGAAGCACCGCCCGAAGAACCCTATGGAATTTCACGCCCTCCGGTCCTGGGACTTCGGGCTGACTCCTGAGAGCGGCTGCGGCTGCTACTGCGCTGGCCTGACCTGCATTGCCATCTGCCGACCTCACGGCGGGGATATGCTGAATCGCAAAGCCTCGAACGTTGGATCCACACCGACGAAGGCAGCGTGGATGCTGAATGATTGTGCACTTGTTTATCATGCAGACCTCCTTCCATGCGTTAATTGGGGGCTAGCGGCGGTCGCCTCTCGTGGGCCGTGCCAAGATATTACGAGCACTGCGTGCATATCGCGCCACTTCGCAATACCTCCGGCCCAGTTCCATCCACGTCCAACTCGCGAGCCAGCGTTCGCACTTGCATGTTGAAGTCGGGTGGGCTAATCACGCAGATTGACATTTGGCGGCGCAAATTTGTCTGTCTCTGGGTGTCCTCTCTCATCGCGTTCCCATTCCTCTTGTCCTTTGCCTTCCTCTCATCATCAGCCTCGCTTCCTCTCCTTGCGTTTCTTCCTTTCTCCTCCCTGCCGCCCTTCCCTTTTTTTTTTTCATGGCGCCCCTCCCCTTGGATTATCCCCTTCGTTGTTCTTCCCCGGTCCCTTGCCCCCATCCATGTCACCCTTGCGTTCATCGACCGCCGTCAGTATCTCCCTCTACAAGTCGCTGCACGTGACCCCCTTCTCGTACCTGCAAATGTCATAGTTGCGCCCTAGCGGGCGCGCTATCTTTCGCGCTGTCTTTTATACATATATATATATATATATATATACATATATATATATATAACATGCATGTCCAGTTTTGAAAACGTGAAGCAGAGCATCGGTTGGAGAGCGCCGCATTTGCGATGCCGTCGGCTTGCGGGCTCAAGCGCAAAGGCACGGCGCCCCGATGGCCTCTGCGTCCTGGCTGGCTGCCGAGGCCGCCCAGGGTGCCGCGCAGGCCGCGCTGGTGCGGGCTGCGAGGGCCGACTGCCTTTCCTGCGCGTGCTCGCTGTCACCGGCGCGCGGAGGCGGCCAGGGGCCCGCTCGGTCGTGCTCCGCCGCGCCCGCGGGCTGGCCGACATCGGCCGTGCTGCTGGCGCTGCTCTCCGGGGCGGCCATCGGCGCCCTCTCGACCTGGGCCCTCGGCAGGACGGCCACCTCCGCGAGCAGGAGGCGGCCCTGGAGACGGAGGCGCGCGCGCAGCCCGCCCGGGCTCTGGCGCGCGCTAGCGGCCAGTGACGTCGGCGGCGGCGGCCGCAGCGGCGGGGCACCCTCTGGCGGTCGCCGGGCTCAATGAGGGCGACTTTGCGCTGGTGCTCTACCGCGTGGGCGGCTCTCGGATACGGCGCGAGTTTTTGATCGCTGTCATGAAACCAGCGCTGCCCTTCAGCACTGGGATCCTCACGCCCGACGGGCACGCCGGCGTGGAGGCCATCGCGCAGGGCGGCGCGGACACCCGGGATTTCGCGGCGCCCGCTGGAGGCGCTGCCGGCGCGGCTTCGCCGCAGACGGGGGGCGACCAGGTCTATTGGTTCCCTTCGCCGGCGGAGGTGGCAGCAGCATCGGATTCGACGAGGGCGACGCTTGGGTTCGGGGCTGGGCCAGCCATCGCGCCCAACGCGGCAGGCCGCGCGATAGCGCCGCCAGGCGTCGGCGCAGCGGCGGCTGCCGCTCGGGCGGCCGCCCAAGCCGCGGGCGGAGCTGGCGCAGCTGGCGGTCTCGCTGGTCTCGCCGCGGCGCTTGGCGGCCCACCAGCGGCGGCGCCGGGTGGCCTTGGCGCTCTGGCGCCTGCAGCGGCCGCGCTACCGGCAGGTGCTCCAGTCGGAGGCGCCGCGCCTGGGGCCCTCCCCAGGGGTCGTGAACTTGCTCTGCGAGTTGGTATATGCGCCAATGCTTATATTATAACGAATCACTGTGGTAATGCTTATATAACACGCCAATGCTTATAGAGCAATTAGCTTGCGTTATCATCATGTACATATATATATATATACATATATACACATCATTGCACTTGTTTTATGCAGTGGTTCCTATGGTTCGCTGGGTTATTCATATGCCGCGCGTGCTTACGCGCGGTTTATTTGCGCGCGAACTGCGCGCACCCCGCGGAACATAATTGCGCCGAGGAAATACAACACAAACACGAGCACACGTGAACCGCCAACACAACCAAACAAACCACCAAAACACCAAACCAACCAACCAACCAACCAACCAACAAACATACAAACAAACAAACAAACAAACGAACAAACGAACAAACGAACAAACAAACACACAACACATCAAGCAAACATGCAAACAAACAACTCAAGCAACCAAAGCACAACCAAACGAGCAAACACAAGCAACCAAACACACACAGACACAATTCAAACACAAGACGCGCGACGAACACGCCAGTTACCCGTGCGCGACGCACGGGTCGAGCGGATCGGCCTTCCCTCCGTGGGATGGCGATGATGAGGTCGCGTCCTGCTCTTCGGGGGGGAGCGGGGTCGACGTCGCCGCCTGCCCGCGCCCGTTTCGTGGCCCAGGGCGCCCGCCCTTCAGGGCCGCGCGGGCCCGCCACGGGCGATGGTGGGCTCGGCGCGCAAGCGCTGCGGGATAGTTTTTTTTTTTTTTTTTGTTGGGGGGGGGCGGGGGAGGGGGAGGGAAGGGGGAAAGGCTGACGGAAGACAGGTGTCCTCGAAACTTACATCCACCCTCGGTCCTTTGAGCGTGGGAGGGAGACGGAGAAGTGAGGGAGAGACGAAACAGAAGTGAGTGTATGAGTGAGTGGGCGATCGAATCAGCACTAAAGTATTGGAATGGTGACGGTGAGGGGGAGGGCAGTGGGACGACGTCCAGGTCATGCGATGTAGACCCTGCCGCACCGAGCCCCAGCGGCGGAGAGAGGGAGAGAGAGCGAGGGAGAGAGCGAGGGAGAGAGATAGGGAGAGAGATAGGGAGATAGGGAGAGAGAAGCATTGGAGGGATGGGTCCGTCCTCCCTCCTGCATTTCCTCCTCCCTCATCTCCCTTCCTTTACTCGAAATGTCGCCCTCCCCTCCCCCTCTGCCATCCCTTCTCTCACGAATTCTGTGGAGGGAATACGCGTTCTCTCGTCCTTTCTTTCTGCTGCGTGTCCCCTCGCCCACTCTCGCTCCAACCGTTGGTTCGGCACCCTATCGCTCTCCCTCTCCGTCGCGGGTCCCCTCTGTTTCGTTATCGTGTATCGTTCGCGTCCCCACCGTGTATATAAATTGCACATCTGTGTTGCTAATTCTACGCCCTCGATCTCTCTCCCTCCCTCTCTCTGCCTTCGCCATCCCTGGTCTCTCACTATCACTCGCTTGTCCTCTTTCGCTGCCACCCTCCCCTGTTGGTTGCGCCGTGTGGGCTGCATGGGAGAGTCGAGCGCATCGCGGCCTAGGAGCGTAGAGCATAGCGGTCAGAGCAGCTCAGATCACGCAGGCAGGGAAACAGCTGAATGGTAGGTTAGAGCGGGATAGGTTAGTGAGTAGAGCGGGGTCGGCATGGAGCAGACAACTGTAGATATAGAGAGAGAGAGAGAGAGCGGAGGAGGGAGCGAGGGAGGGAGAGAGAGAGAGAGAGAGAGAGAGAGAGAGAGAGAGAGAGAGATCGTGTCGGTCGCTCTCGCATTGTGCCCACACCCACGTCTGTGTGTCCCGATCTCTGTCTAAGTACGCATGCGCCTTCCCCCCCTCATCCCCTTCCGCCCCTCATCCCCTTCAACCACTCCTCCGTTCCCAGCTCTCTTCGCAACCAGCCCTCGCAGATATCGCCCAGCACCCCCGCGTCAGCCCGAACGCTGCCCCGCCCGCCACCGCCCGCCCCCCAGGGACGAGGATGCCCTGGCGGCGGCGCTGAAGCAGCACATCTCCGCGCCCGACTTCCTCAAGTACGGAAGCTCCCCAGGACAGGATCGGCTCACGGACGTGGCCATCTCAGAGATCCAGAAGCACGCGAAGGCTCGATGCCGACGGCCGACGCCGGCGGCATCGATGACGACGATGACATTGAACCCCTCCCCTTGTCTTATGAAAGGCCAGCACCAGCAACGCTGCGCGCTTGCTGGTGCTGGCCTTTCTCTCATGGGGCTGCGAGGGCCATCGTGTGAGGGGGCGCCGTGACATTCGTTTGCCGAGGGGGGCGCATCGGGCCATGGGGGGCAGCGAGAAAACAACATCCACAGTTGCTGGCGTCCTTGGAGAAGATAGCGCCGAACCGGCCCTTCAATGAGAAGGCAATGTTGCGATCGCTCGAGGCGGTCGCGCGGTCCAGGGAGGCCGAGCGGGACTTCGACGACGCTGCTGCCCAGTCTTGGGCCGCCGTGAACTCGTTGAGGAGCGGGGGTCAGGGATCGAATCGGTCGAACGAGGGCTTGGCGACGGCGACGGCGACAACAGTGACTACGACGACGACGATAGCGACGGCGGCCCCCACGCCCTGCCCCAACAACCCCTTCCATCTGGAAAAAATCGTAACACTGTGAAGTAGTCCGAAAAGGGGGTTCGTCGCGCACGTCAGAGCTGCTGCCCGCGCGCCCCCCGGCCCGCCTCCCCCCCCCACGGGCCAGGATCAGAAGCATGCGCAAGCACTTGCATGACCCCATCAACAAGGAGAAGATTGGCAAACCGATCCCAGGATGGATGAAGCGCCTGAGAGAATTGCAGCAGGGACTGGGCGAGAGGAGCAGTGTACGAGGAGACCCCACCACAGAGTTAGAGATCGGGTATGACAAATCCACTGGCGTGGCGTGGAGGAAAGGACGACGCGACGCTTCGCCGGAGACAACTCGGGACATTTTCTGCGACCCTGGCGCCCCAGCGACGGCGTTCATGACGGCGAGGTGGCCAGATGGAAGCACAGCTGTGTTGAACACCCTGACCCGACAGGAGCACGACAGCTCACGCGGCGGTGGCACTCCGAGAAGGAGAGCGACCACGAAGAAACGACAGCCAAAGCTGATGATATGATCTGCTGATCCGCCCTGGCCC
>CAUYUJ010014149.1:733350-758350 GCA_963575745.1 Prorocentrum cordatum
GAGGAGGAGGAGGAAGAAGAAGACGAGGACGCAGAGGAGCAAGTACACAAAGAAGACGAGGAAGCCGATGCAGAGGGAGGCGCTGATGAAGAGGAAGAGGAGGAGGAGGCAGAGGCCGACGAGGAAGACGCGCACGACGAAGACTGCGACGAGGAGGGCGGAGAGGAGGAGGAGGGCGAGGGCGACGAAGAGGAGGAGGAGGGCGAGGAGGAGACGGAGCAGGCGCAGGAGGAGGAGGAGGAAGAGGACAGCGACGAAGACGCGGACATCCACGCGGCCGCACTGAAGCGGCCTTCAGGCCACGGCTGCATCATAAGGCCAGCTGCTGTCGGAAGATCGGAGAGGAGGACCGCCGCGCTGCGGGCCAAGGCGAGCAGGAGTGAGGAGAGCATGCGCCCGCGCAAGCGGCCAGCGGCTTGCGGGAAGAAGCTAGTCGCGAAAGAGAGCGATGAGGAAGAGGAAGAGGAGGAAGGTGAGGCAGAGGAAGAAGAGGAGGAAGAGGATGACGAGGGCGAAGATGAGGAAGAAGAGGAAGAGGAGGAAGAGGAGGACGAGGGCGAAGAGGAGGAAGAGGGCGAAGCTGAGGAAGAGGACGAAAGCGAGGAGAGCTGCGAGGATGACGGCACCAGCAAAGAGCCGCTGAGGAAGCACCAGGCTTCGCACCGCGTGGACAATGGCATCGACACCAGCGGCATCAGCATGCCAGCGCCTCCGCGCAGGACTCACTTCGTTTATTTTTGTGGCAATGCATTTCGGTCGGTCGTATTCGTTGGGGTTTAACGGGCTCTGATCGATACCTTGTCCGAGGGCGGCTCTCGGCTGAATGCGCGCGAGAACTTGACTGTGCGCTGAGGGGCGCGATCGATAGAGCAGATCGGGAAGTAGTGTAGGGATGGGGTGGGAGGGGGAGGTCGTGGGATGGCAGCGGGCGGGTGGAGGGGGGGAGGGTGGGGTTGGGGAGTTGGAGGATGCGATCCGCGGGCCCGCCCGTCCGATCCTTGCATGGGCTCGTCGGGCAGCCCCGCGGCGACGTCGTCGGCGGCGTCCTCTCCTGCCCGACCGCGGCTCCGATCAGCGCCGAAGCCATCGCTGCGCCGCCGCACTATCCTCCTCTTCCTCCTCCTCCTCCTCCTCCTCGTCTCCCTTCCTTCTCCTCATCCCCCCTCTTCTTCTCCTCAACCTTTGTTCGCATCCTCCGTCTTCTAATCGCCATTCTTGCCCCTGTCGTTACCCACGACCCTCAGTCTTCTCATCGCCCCTCGTAACAACCCTCCGTCTGTCCTGTCCAGGAGTCTTCTCACGCGTCGTCTGCTAGAGCTGCAGTGCAAACCAGCCGCCAACAGCGCCGTGGCGCCCGCTGGACATCGATGAGGACGCGGAGCAGGCGGGCGGCCTCGCGGTGGAGCACAGCGCGAGGCGCTGAGAAGGCGGGCGGCGCGACGTTGTCGGATTGTTCGAGGTCCGTGCGTTGCGCCTGAAGCCATCAGCCCCCCTGTCGTTTGAATAGCACGGCTGTCGCACCGAACGCTGCTTAGCTCCGGCCGCCGCCCCCCGCCAAACCCACCCCCCTCGCCCCGCCCGCCCGTCAAGCGCTTGCGCGCGCCCAACGATCGCCCACCCCCCGCGCCCCCGCCGCCCGGGGGTGGCCCCATAGAGAACGGCGCCAACATCTGAAATAGGTTGAAGCGAAATGTACGGCAGTCACGGCAGAGTAAGAAACAGAGGGAGGAGCAGGGGGAGACTATGGGGGATTAGCTCACGCGCTCTGAGAGGAGGCGGAGGAGGGGAGCCCGTCGACCATAAGGGTAACTGTCACACGTTAGTAACCATTATGAGGCTGAAGGGGCGTTCAAGGTTCCGATCCTCCGACCGTTCTAGGGGGATCGAGTCCCGTTGCCGCCTCCTCCCCCTTCTCCGTCTCCATCCCCACCCTCCTTCTCCTCCTCGTCCTCCTCCCCCTCGGCCTCTCCCTCCTTCGCCTTCTCCTCCTCCCCCCCCTCTCCCCCTCTGCCTCCCCGCGTCCTCTCTTTCTCGCCCTCCTCCGCGCAGCGTCCTCCTCATCGTTCTCTTCTCCGCCCCCGCATCCTCTTCGCGTCAATTCTCGGGCAGGCCCGTTCCAAGACCTCGACCGCTGGCGCGAATGCTCGAGCCCTTCCCGCCTCGGGGCCCAGACCGAGCGCTGCTCGCCAGCGGGCCCAGACCGAGCGCTGCTCGCCAGCAGGGCGCCATCCGCCATGTCTCGCCAGCCAGAGGAGTGGGGGGAGGGAGATGCGACAGTGCCCGAGGTTGGCGGCGAAGGCTGGGGCTGGGGGAAGGGCTTCGGAACCCCATAATGCCGTGTCTGAGTAGACGAGCGTCGAACGGCCTCTGGCTCGTACCCCCATCCTGCTCCTCCTCGTCGTCGTCGTCCTCCTCCTCCTCCTCATGATCCTCCTCCTCCCCCTCCTCCTCCTCCTCCTCCTCCCCCACTCCACCCTCCTTCCACCTCCTCCTCGGCCTCACACCATCATCCTCCTCCACCTCCTCCTCCTCCTTCTCTCCTCCCCATCGGCCTCCGCCCCTCCTCCTCCTCCTCCTCCTTCTCCTCCTCCTCCTTCCCCCCCATCCCCTCCTATCCCATGTCCCCTCCCCCCAGCTTCGCCCCCCCCCCCCCCCCCCCCCCCCCCCCCCCCCCCGCGGGGGTCGGGCGATGGGCAGGGCATTTCAACCGTCCGCGTCTACGGGCGCGGACGACCCCCTTTGACATTGCTGATTCGCCCCAGGCAGGCTGGCGATCGGCGCGTTCGAGCAAGAGCTCGCCGAGGTCGAGGAGCTGAGGAGGGCGCATGAGAAGGGCGATGGCGAGGCCATCGCAGTCGAGTCGAGCCAGTCCCCGCGCCCGCCAGCAGCCGCGCCCCAGACGCAGGCCGAGTCGGGAGCTGAATCGGGGCCTGAAGTTGAGGAGCTTCAAGATGCATCGCCATCAGATTCACCGACTGACCCTGCCACCGCGGAGGCGCTCCAGAAGCGCCTCGAGGACATCAGGGCGACGAAGGAGGCGATGGCCAAGCTCGAGATGGATCTCGAGGCTGAGCAGCGGCGCCTGGCAGCGCCGAGGGCGGCGCCGAGGGCGGCGCCGAGGGCGTCGCCTGGCAGCGCCGAGGGCGGCGCCAAGGCCGAGCAGAGCGCCGCCTCGATGGCCAGCGCCGACCTCGCCCCTGCTGATGCTGCCACGGGGCCTCAGCCGGCATCCCCCACGAGCTCGCCGACGACCCCTGCCCATGGCGGCGATGGCGCGCCGTGCTCCAGGAGTCTGGGGTTAATCCTCGCCAGCTCCGCCCCCTCACCTCCAATCAGCGTTTGCCGTTCGTGCAAAATTCGCCCCCCCATCCCCCCATTGCGCCCTCGCTTTTTCAGCGAGGGCTCCTTTGCGCCCGTTGTTGGCGGTGGTGGTGGTGGTGGGGGGGGGGGGGGGGGGGGGGGGATGGCGTCTGAATGCGCTCGGCCCGCCCCAGGGCCATTCCATCGGATCCACTGTCGTAGATATACTGCCCCTGACCTCACATCGCCTCCTGCCCCATTCTGCGCTCTTCCTCCTCTGCCCCCCCGCCGCCTGGAAGCGCGCCGAGAAGCTCACGCCCGTGAAGAAGAATATCCTGAAGACGTTCCACGATGAGTTGCTGCAGCGAGCATGCTGATAAGACAGCTCATGAAATACGCTTTGGTGAAAGCTTTCCGGGGCACTGCATACCATTCGGTGCTCGGATCTTCTGGAAATGCCTCAACCCCGAGATTAACAACGAGACTGCGAAGTTTAAAGAAAATACTCGGGAAGGGTTATTCATGGGCTACAATTTACACTCTGGTGGACGATGGTCAGGTGACTACCTTGTCTTGGACACGGCTACATACGCCAAGAATCCTGATGGTGAACTGTGTCACGTGCACAGAGTCAAAGACATCATCATCCTTGATGGCAAGTTCACCTACCCGGTGAAAGAAGGTACTCTACGACATCATAACCCTGAGGCACACGACGAGGTCAAGGCATCTACTTCTCGCCCCTTGGGTGATAAACCAATGCCCGATCCTCCATTTTCCTACCCCAAAGAATGGGATGACCCCTCTATGACGACAACAGAAGACAACGCCGCCGATACCCATGCATCGGCCTCTGAAGTTGCTGCACCAGCGCCGGAGCCCGACTACTGGGAACAGCGCGGATATTGCGTCATCAGACATATTCGTACTCCACGCAAGAAATTGTTCATCCCGACGGACGACGTCATGAACATACCTGTACCTGTTGGTCAACTCGACGTGACACGAGATTTCAAGACGACTTCTACTTTTGAAGGAGAAAGTGACTTTCGCGATGTTTGGGATGGTGTCAGCGCCAACGACCACAGGGAGTTAAGCGAGCCATGGACAGGCACGGTTCGATTCTACGAGCTTCCAAAATAACGCCAGATGGCAAAATGGTGGTCCGCGGTCGCGAGACACGTATACAGACTACTACACGTCCTGATCACATTCTTCCCGAGCGTTGGAAAACCCTATCTCGTGGACAACAGAAGAAGGAAATCGACTACGCCGAAGACGTTAAACGAGCTCGTGAGATTCGTGACCGAGCTGCACTACGAGCGTGGACAAGACAGGACAAACAGGTCAACCATTTCCGTACCACTGCATCCGGCGGACCAACATGGAATACTGTGGAACGACGGATTACATACGACTTTGACAACGGCGCAGTCGTCCGTGACGAGAACGTCAAAGGCGTCACGAACAAAGAAATACTGTATGCCAAACTACCTGGTGGGCCACGTGACATTACTACGGTACTGTACTACCGCCAAACACCACAACAGCACGCTGGAGAAGAGCGTGCTTTGGTACTTGTGGATAGTGAGGGAACCGACTTTGGGGCCATGAACCCGCTCATACGCCAGTTCACCCAGTCGGTAGTAATACCAACTATGCCACGCGAGACCACCTACACACCGGCACGCAGAGACAAAATCCCCGATTCCTCATGGGCACGCCCGGCCCTAGTTACCAGAAACCTGAGTAAGAAAGAAGTTGCCGCAGAACCACGTGCACAGGAAGCCCTACGAAAAGAATACGAGAGATTGGAAAAGAAACAAACCTGGATGTTGGAGACTGTTGCAGAAGAAGCTGACATTGAGTCACAAGCTATTCGCACTGGGACGAAAGTGCATTTCTTCAACATCTTGGAACTATCTTCAGTCAAACATGAGGAACTTCCACCTGATCTACGTAAATTCAAGGGCAGAGTGGTGGTTCAGGGCAATACAGGCAAAGATGAAACTGGCTTGGCCGCCATATTCGCCGACGCCGCTTCCAGTGCTTCGCATATTGAGGCTTCCAAACTTTGCGACGCTACTGCATTATTGCCACAATATGCGGTGGAACAGAGTTTTTGCTGTTTTTTCTGTTGCGGGGGAGGGGGGTGGGGGGGGGGGGGAGGCTGACGGAAGACAGGCGCCCTCGAAACTTACATCCACCCTCGGTCCTTTGAGCGCGGGGGGGAGACGGAGAAGTGGGGGAGAGACGAAACAGAAGTGAGTGCATGAGTGAGTGGGCGATCGAATCAGCACGAAAGCATTGAAATGGTGGCGGTGAGGGGGAGGGCAGTGGGACGACGCCCAGGTCACTGCGACGTAGACCCTGCCGCACCGAGCCCCAGCGGCGGAGGGAGGGAGAGAGAGTGAGGGAGAGAGATAGGGAGATAGATAGGGAGAGAGATTGGGAGAGAGATAGGGAGATAGGGAGAGAGAAACATTTGAGGGATGGGTCCGTCCTCCCTCCTGCATTCCCTCCTCCCTCATCTCCCTTCCTTTACTCGAAATGTCGCCCTCCCCTCCCCCTCTGCCATCCCTTCTCTCACGAATTCTGCGGAGGGAATACGCGTTCTCTCTTCCTTTCTTTCTGCTGCGTGTTCCCTCGCCCACTCTCGCTCCAACCGTTGGTTCGGCACCCTATCGCTCTCCCTCTCCGTCGCGGGTCCCCTCTGTTTCGTTATCATGTATCGTTCGCGTCCCCACCGTGCATATAGATTGCACATCTGTGTTGCTAATTCTACGCCCTCGATCTCTCTCCCTCCCTCTCTCTGCCTTCGCCATCCCTGGTCTCTCACTATCACTCGCTTGTCCTCTTTCGCTGCCACCCTCCCCTGTTGGTTGCGCCGTGTGGGCTGCATGGGAGAGTCGAGCGCATCGCGGCCTAGGAGCGTAGAGCATAGCGGTCAGAGCAGCTCAGGTCACGCAGGCAGGGAAACAGCTGAATGGTAGGTTAGAGCGGGATAGGTTAGTGAGTAGAGCGGGGTCGGCATGGAGCAGACAACTGTAGATATAGAGAGCGGAGGAGGGAGCGAGGGAGGGAGGGAGGGAGGGAGGGAGGGAGGGAGAGTGGAGGGAGAGAGAGTAGATGATGATGAGAGAGAGAGGAGAGAGAGAGAGTAGAGAAACGAGAGGAAGAGAGAGAGAGAGTGAGAGAGGAGAGAGAGAGTGAGAGAGAGAAGAAAATAAAGAGAGAAGGAGGGAGAGAGAGAGAGAGGAGAGAGAGAGAGAGAGGAGAGAGAGAGAGAGAGGAGAGAGAGGAGAGAGTGAAAGGAGAGAGAGAAAGGAGAGAGAGAGAGAGAGAGAGATGAGAGGAGAGAGAGAGAGAGAGAAACAAAAAGAGAGAGAGAGAGAGAGAGAGAGAGAGAGAGAGAGAGGGAGAGAGAGAGATCGCGTCGGTCGCTCTCGCATTGTGCCCACGCCCACGTCTGCGTCCCCGATCTCTCTCTAAGTGCGCATGCGACTTCCCCCCCTCGTCCCCTTCCGCCCCTCATCCCCTTCAACCACTCCTCCGTTCCCCGCTCTCCTCGCAACCAGCCCTCGCAGATGTCGCCCAGCGCCCCCGCGCCAGCCCGAACGCTGCCCCGCCCGCCGCCGCCCGCCCCCCAGGGACGAGGATGCCCTGGCGGCGGCGCTGAAGCAGCACATCTCCACGCCCGACTTCCTCAAGCACGGAAGCCCCCCAGGACAGGATCGGCTCACGGACGCGGCCATCGCAGAGATCCAGGGGCACGCGAAGGCTCGATGCCGACCGCCGACGCCGGCGGCATCGATGACGACGATGACATTAAACCCCTCCCCTTGTCCTGTTCGGTCACGCTGCGCGCGTTGCTGGCGCTGGCCTTTCTCTTATGGGGCTGCGAGGGCCATCGTGCGATGGGGGTGCCGTGACATTCGTTTGCCGAGGGGGGGTGCATCGGGCCATGGGGGGCAGCGAAAAAACAACATCCACAGTTGCTGGCGTCCTTGGAGAAGATCGCGCCGAACCTGTCCTTCAATGAGAAGGCCATGTTGCGATCGCTCGAGGCGGTCGCGCGGTCCAGGAAGGCCGAGTGCGACTTCGACGACGCTGCTGCCCAGTCTTGGGCCGCCGTGAACTCGCTGAGGAGCGGGGGTCAGGGATCGAATCGGTCGAACGAGGGCTTGACGACGGCGACGGCGACAACAGTGACTACGACGACGACGATAGCGACGGCGGCCCCCACGCCCTGCCCCAACAACCCCCTCCATCTGGAACCGTGCACGGTGAAGTCCGATAGGGGGTGGCCCCCCCGTCAGCTGCCCGCGCGCCCCGTCCCCCCAGCCAGGATCAGAAGCATGCGCAAGCACTTGCATGACCCCATCAACAAGGAGAAGATTGGCAAACCGATCCCAGGATGGATGAAGCGCCTGAGAGAATTGCAGCAGGGACTGGGCGAGAGGAGCAGTGCACGAGGAGACCCCACCACAGGGTTAGAGATCGGGCATGATAAATCCACTGGCGTGGCGCGGAGGAAAGGACGACGCGACGCTTCGCCAGAGACAACTCGGGAAATCTTCTGTGGCCCTGGCGCCCCAGCGACGGCGTTCATGACGGCGAGGTGGCCAGATGGAAGCACGGCTGCGTTGAACACCCTGACCCGACAGGGGCACGACAGCTCGCGCGGCGGTGGCACTCCGAGAAGGAGAGCGACCACGAAGAAACGACAGCCAGCTGAAATTGACGCTGCTGATCGCCCTGCCCCCTCTGAGATGCGCGCGAAGCCAGGTGCCAACATCTACTACTCTGGCGAGATGAACGGCGAGACTGCGGGGGCTGAGTTCAAAGCATTGCCCAAAGAAAAGGACGGCACTACTACCACTGGAGTCGCGCTGAACGTCGGCGGGCGCCAGCGGCTGCAGCTGAGCCACAAGTGCCGCGATCCAGCAACAGCAAGGAAATGGATGGCGCAAGCAGCAAAATGGTACTGTGCTGGATCCACTAGCCTCGATGACCTCAAGGATGAGAAACTCGAGATGGACAACAGGATAAGCATGAGGAGCGGCGTGGAGAGGCCAGCCGCAGCTCGCGGCACAACGGCACCTGCACTGAAGAGACCAGCAGCTGCGACCGACAGCCGCCGCACCACGAAGGGGGCGAAAGGCGGTGCTGCGGCTGCCGCGGCGAGCGGCCGCGACGAAGATCAGGGCGAAGACGAGGAGGAGGAGGAAGAAGAAGACGAGGACACAGAGGAGCAAGTACACAAAGAAGACGAGGAAGCCGACGCAGAGGGAGGCGCTGATGAAGAGGAAGAGGAGGAGGAGGCAGAGGCCGATGAGGAAGACGCGCACGACGAAGACTGCGACGAGGAGGGCGGAGAGGAGGAAGAGGGCGCGGGCGACGAAGAGGAGGAGGAGGGCGAGGAGGAGACGGAGCAGGCGCAGGAGGAGGGGGAGGAAGGACAGCGACGAAGACACGGACATCCACGCGGCCGCATTGAAGCGGCCGTCAGGCCACGGCTGCATCAAAAGGCCAGCTGCTGTCGGAAGCTCGGAGAGGAGGACCGCCGCGCTGCGGGCCAAGGCGAGCAGGAGTGAGGAGAGCAGTCGCCCGCGCAAGCGGCCAGCGGCTTGCGGGAAGAAGCTAGTCGCGAAAGGGAGCGATGAGGAAGAGGAGGAAGGTGAGGCAGAGGAAGAAGAGGAGGAAGAGGATGACGAGGGCGAAGATGAGGAAGAAGAGGAAGAGGAGGAAGAGGAGGACGAGGGCGAAGAGGAGGAAGAGGGCGAAGCTGAGGAAGAGGACGGAAGCGAGGAGAGCGGCGAGGATGACGGCACCAGCAAAGAGGCGCTGAGGAAGCACCCTGCTTCGCACCGCGTGGGCAATGGCATCGACGCCAGCGGCATCAGCATGCCAGCGCCTCCGCGCAGGACTCACTTCGTTTATTTTTGTGGCAATGCATTTCGGTTGGTCGTATACGCTTGGGTTTAACGGGCTCTGATCGATACCTTGTCCGAGGGCGGCTCTCGGCTGAATGCGCGCGAGAACTTGACGGTGCGCTGAGGGGCGCGATCGATCGAGCAGATCGGGAAGTAGCGTAGGGATGGGTGGGAGGGGGAGGTCGTGGGATGGCAGCGGGCGGGTGTGGAGGGGAGGGGGGGGGGGGGGAGGGGGGGGGGGGTTGGGGGATGCGATCCGCGGGCCCGCCCGTCCGCTCCTTGCATGGCCTCGTCGGGCAGCCCCGCGGCGACGTCGTCGGCGGCGTCCTCTCCTGCCCGACCGCGGCTCCGATCAGCGCCGAAGCCATCGCTGCGCCGCCGCGCTCTCCTCCTCTTCCTTCCCCTCCTCCTCCTCGTCTCCCTTCCTTGTCCTCATCCCCCCTCTTCTTCTCCTCAACCTTTGTTCGCATCCTCCGTCTTCTAATCGCCATTATTGCCCCTATCGTTACCCGCGACCCTCCGTCTCCTCATCGCCCCTCGTAACAACCCTCCGTCTGTCCAGGAGTCTTCTCACGCGTCGTCTGCTAGAGCTGCCGTGCAAACCAGCCGCCAACAGCGCCGCGGCGCCCGCTGGACATCGATGATGGCGCGGAGCAGGCGGGCGGCCTCGCGGTGGAGCACAGCGCGAGGCGCTGAGAAGGCGGGCGGCGCGACGTTGTCGGATTGTTCGAGGTCCGTGCGTTGCGCCTGAAGCCATCAGCCCCCCTGTCGTTCGAATAGCACGACTGTCGCACCGAACGCTGCTTAGCTTCGGCCGCCGCCCCCCGCCAAACCCACCCCCCTCGCCCCGCCCGCCCGCCAAGTGCTTGCGCGCGCCCAACGATCGCCCACCCCCCACGCCCCCGCCGCCCGGGGATGGCCCCAAAGAGAACGGCGCCAACATCTGAAATAGGTTGAAGCGAAATGTACGGCAGTCACGGTAGAGTAGGAAACAGAGGGAGGAGCAGGGGGAGACTATGGGGGATTAGCTCACGTGCTCTGAGAGGAGGCGGAGGAGGGGAGCCCGTCGACCATAAGGGTAACTGTCACACGTTAGTAACCATTATGAGGCCGAAGGGGCGTTCAAGGTTCCGATCCGCCGACCGTTCTAGGAGGATCGAGTCCCGTTGCCGCCTCCTCCCCCTTCTCCGTCTCCATCCCCGCCCTCCTTATCCTCCTCGTCCTCCTCCCCCTCGGCCTCTCCCTCCCTCGCCTTCTCCTCCTCCCTCCCCTCTCCCCCTCTGCCTCCCCGCGTCCTCTCTTTCTCGTCCTCCTCCGCGCAGTGTCCTCCTCGTCGTTCTCTTCTCCGCCCCCGCATCCTCTTCGCGTCAATTCTCGGGCAGGCCCGTTCCAAGACCTCGACCGCCGGCGCGAATGCTCGAGCCCTTCCCGCTTCGGGGCCCAGACCGAGCGCTGCTCGCCAGCGGGCCCAGACCGAGCGCTGCTCGCCAGCAGGGCGCCATCCGCCATGTCTCGTCAGCCAGAGGAGTGGGAGGAGGGAGATGCGACACTGCCCGAGGTTGGCGGCGAAGGCTGGGGCTGGGGGAAGGGCTTCGGAACCCCATAATGCCGTGTCTGAGTAGACGAGCGTCGAACGGCCTCTGGCTCGCACCCCCATCCTCCTCCTCCTCCTCGTCCTCGTCCTCCTCCTCCTCCTCCTCATGATCCTCCTCCCCCTCCTCCTCCTCCTCCTCCTCCTCCCCCTCCTCCACCTCCTCCTCGTCCTCCGCCCCCTCCTCCCCCACCTCCTCCCCCTCCTCCTCCCCCTCGGCCTCCGCCTCCTCATCTCCTCCTCCTCATCCCCTCCTCATCCTCATGTCCCCTCCCCCCAGCTTCGCCGCGGGGGTCGGGCGATGGGCAGGGCATTTCAACCGTCCGCGTCTACGGGCGCGGACGACCCCCTTTGATATTGCTGACTCGCCCCAGGCAGGCTGGCGATCGGCGCGTTCGAGCAAGAGCTCGCCGAGGTCGAGGGGCTGAGGAGGGCGCATGAGAAGGGCAATGGCGAGGCCATCGCAGTCGAGTCGAGCCAGTCCCCGCGCCCGCCAGCAGCCGCGCCCCAGACGCAGGCCGAGTCGGGAGCTGAATCGGGGCCTGAAGTTGAGGAGCTTCAAGATGCATCGCCATCAGATTCACCGACTGACCCTGCCACCGCGGAGGCGCTCCAGAAGCGCCTCGAGGACATCAGGGCGAAGAAGGAGGAGATGTCCAAACTCGAGATGGATCTCGAGGCTGAGCAGCGGCGCCTGGCAGCGCCGAGGGCGGCGCCGAGGGCGTCGCCTGGCAGCGCCGAGGGCGGCGCCAAGGCCGAGCAGAGCGCCGCCTCGATGGCCAGCGCCGACCTCGCCCCTGCTGATGCTGCCACGGGGCCTCAGCCGGCATCCCCCGCGAGCCCGCCGACGACCCCTGCCCATGGCGGCGATGGCGCGCCGCGCTCCATGGCGGCGATGGCGCGTTTGCCGTTCGTGCAAAATTCGCCCCCCCATCCCCCCTTGCGCCCTCGCTTTTTCAGCGAGGGCTCCTTTGCGCTCGTTGTTGGTGGTGGTGTGTGTGTGTGTGTGCGGGGGGGGGGGGGGGGGATGGCGTCTGAATGCGCTCGGCCCGCCCCAGGGCCCTTCCATCGGATCCACTGTCGTAGATATACTGCCCCTGACCTCACCTCGCCTCCTGCCCCATTCTGCGCTCTCCCTCCTCTGCCCCCCCGCCGCCTGGAAGCGCGCCGAGAATCAGAGCGTGAAATACCTACCCCGCTTTCGCTTCCAGGCAAAACCAAGTCATACCACGCGCCTCCTCGTCAAGCGGCCTGACTAGTACAGGCTGCAATTTGGCATCGTTTGGTATCTCTTGGAAGCGAGGGTGGTCAAAAGCGAGGTAGGTTTGTTTTCCCCCTAGAGAAGCTCACGCCCGTGAAGAAGAAGATCCTGAAGACGTTCCACGATGAGTTGCTGCAGCGAGCATGCTGATAAGACAGCTCATGAAATACGCTTTGGCGAAAGCTTTCCCGGGCACTGCATACCACTCGGTGCTCGGATCTTCTGGAAATGCCCCAACCCCGAGATTAACAGCGAGACTGCGAAGTTTAAAGAAAATACTCGAGAAGGGTTATTCATGGGCTACCATTTACACTCTGGTGGACGATGGTCAGGTGACTACCTTGTCTTGGACACGGCTACATACGCCAAGAATCCTGATGGTGAACTGTGTCACGTGCACAGAGTCAAAGACATCATCATCCCTGATGGCAAGTTCACCTACCCGGTGAAAGAAGGTACTCTACGACATCATAACCCTGAGGCACACGACGAGGTCAAGGCATCTACTTCTCGCCCCTTGGGTGATAAACCATTGTCCGATCCTCCATTTTCCTACCCTGCAGAATAGGATGACCCGTCTATGATGACAACAGAAGACAACGCCGCCGATGCCCATGCATCGGCCTCTGAAGTTGCTGCACCAGCGCCGGAGCCCGACTACTGGGAACAGCGCGGATATTGCGTCATCAGACATATTCGTACTCCACGCAAGAAATTGTTCATCCCGACGGACGACGTCATGAACATACCTGTACCTGTTGATCAACTCGACGTGACACGAGATTTCAAGACGACTTCTTTTTTTGAAGGAGAATGTGACTTTCGCGATGTTTGGGATGGTGTCAGCGCCAACGACCACAGGGAGTTAAGCTAGCCATGGACAGGCACGGTTCGATTCTATGAGCTTCCAAAAATAACGCCAGATGGCAAAATGGTGGTCCGCGGTCGCGAGACACGTATACAGACTACTACACGTCCTGATCACATTCTTCCCGAGCATTGGAAAACCATATCTCGTGGACAACAGAAGAAGGAAATCGACTACGCCGAAGACGTTAAACGAGCTCGTGAGATTCGTGACCGAGCTGCACTACGAGCGTGGACAAGACAGGACAAACAGGTCAACAATTTCCGTACCACTGCATCCGGCGGACCAACATGGAATACTGTGGAACGACGGATTACATACGACACTGACAACGGCGCAGTCGTCCGTGACGAGAACGTCAAAGGCGTCACGAACAAAGAAATACTGTATGCCAAACTACCTGGTGGGCCACGTGACATTACTACGGTACTGTACTACCGCCAAACACCACAACAGCACGCTGGAGAAGAGCGTGCTTTGGTACTTGTGGATAGTGAGGGAACCGACTTTGGGGCCATGAACCCGCTCATGCGCCAGTTCACCCAGTCGGTAGTAATACCAACTATGCCACGCGGGACCACCTACACACCGGCACACAGAGACAAAATCCCCGATTCCTCATGGGCACGCCCGGCCCTAGTTACCAGAAACCTGAGTAAGAAAGAAGTTGCCGCAGAACCACGTGCACAGGAAGCCCTGCGAAAAGAATGCGAGAGATTGGAAAAGAAACAAACGTGGATGTTGGAGACTGTTGCAGAAAAAGCTGATATTGAGTCACAAGCTATTCGCACTGGGACGAAAGTGCATTTCTTCAACATCTTGGAACTATCTTCAGTCAAACACGAGGAACTTCCACCTGATCTACGTAAATTCAAGGGCAGAGTGGTGGTTCAGGGCAATACAGGCAAAGATGAAACTGGCTTGGCCGCCATATTCGCCGACGCCGCTTCCAGTGCTTCGCATATTGAGGCTTCCAAACTTTGCGACGCTACTGCATTATTGCCACATTATGCGGGAGAACAAAGTGATGCACCTGGAGCCTACACGCAGGCATTATTATACGGCGACGGGCGAATCGATCCAGTTGATACTTGGATTACCATACCTAAATGGCGACAGCCGACATCCTGGTCAAAATACAAGAATCCAGTGTGCCGATTACGATTGGCACTATATGGACACCCTCTCGCAGGTGTCTTTTGGGAACGAAAATGTCGTACATGCTTAGAAAACGTTGTTTTCGAGCCTATTCCAGGATGGGAATTGTGTATGGAGACACAACAAACTGGGACTGATACTTTCAGTATATGTGGACGACTTCAAATTAGCCGGACCAGCCCACAATCTACAAGGTGGCTGGGATTATATCCGCAAAAGCGGAATTGACTTGGACCCACCTACTCCATACTCACAATATCTTGGCTGTGGACAACAGGCATACGAGGTACCGCAGAATATCTTCGACAAAAGAATGCCCACCATACGACCTATGTTGCCCGTACACAATGAGAAAGATCACAATACAGCCAAACAAGTTCGTGGAATTCGACACGATATGCTTGGTTTTACCGATCACTGCATTGAGCGGTACCTGGAATGCGCTTCTAAGCGCGCCCAGGGACCGGGGTCACGTCGGAAACGATCCGACTCGCCGAGGACTTCGCGATCCAAATCGCCTGCATCCTCCGGGTCGGTCGCCAGACCTACTAGTGTGCTCAACGCACGGCCACGATCACCCAGCCCAGCAAGATCGGTCGATACGACATCTACTACAACAGATCCCATACCAGTCACATACGATGACCTACCTGACGCCGAAACCCCTGGCATCGAGGACACCTCCTTCGCCGATTCCGATTATTCCGACGAGGGCATCCTTGGCCAGGACGCGGCGAGTGTATTGATGAAGATTCTCTACCTGGCACGTTGCTGTCGTTTCGATCTTCTACATCCAGTATGTATGCTGGCCAGAGAAATTACCAAATGGAATGCCACGTGTGATAACGTCTACATCGATTGATATGCTACATCAAAACGACGCGCACACATTGTTTACACGGATGGATAGGTGATTCGTCAGACAAGTTATCCATCATGCTCTTCACTGACGCCTCGTTCGCCGATTGCATTACATCATCCAAATCCACTACCGGCGTCTTCGCCGCGCTTGTTGGACCCAATACGTTCTTTCCGGTAAACGCTGTATGTAAGAAACAAACGGTTGTGTCGAATTCATCTACAGAATCCGAGATCGTTGCTCTTGACTCAGCACTACGACTGGAAGGACTACCACTACTCTCGTTCTGGGAAGCCGTGGTGGGAGTTGCCAACACATGCACAGAGAAGAATACTTGCCTGAGCTGCCAGGGACGCGCCGACACGGCGATGCGTCCGACGTTGGCCGCCAAAAAGAAGCGTAAGCCTTCGCCTCGCAAGGCACCCCCCACAAGGGGATCTTCTCCTAGCCGTAGGCAACTACCGCTAAACACGGAGTTACCTACGCCTCCAAAGAGGCGCACAATATCCCATGAGGGTACAGTATTGCACGTGGATCCAGAACCGGCTCAGGAGATTAGTTCTCCCAAAGTGCGTCTTATCGTCCTCGAGGATAACCAGGCCGTGATCAAAACTGCCCAAAAGGGACGTGCACCAGCACTTCGTCATCTTCATCGTACTCATCGCATCAACCTGGATTGGATATGCGAGACATGCCAACTCGAACATATCGAGCTCAAATACGTAGGCACAAAAGAGCAGATCGCAGATATGATGACCAAACATTTCGAGCCGAAGAAAGCAGACCTCTGGAGGGATCTCTTGGAACACTCGCTCATCTTTCCCGCTACTCCGGCACGATGTCCTCCAAAGAAACCCTGGAAACCACTGCGAGGGCCTCGGGGGCCCGACGGTTTACCTCATGTTGCGGAACCTCCAAAACTGGATGGATGCCCGGAAGCATGCAAAATATTACTTACAGAAAAAGAAAGATGGGGCGAGGTAGGATCAGAATGTGGATTTCGGTGCGTTGGACAAGCCAATCACGAGGGCATATGCGCATGCATGTACCACATCGGCGCACCAGCTGCAGCTATTGCTTCGCGCACACCTCGTTCAAGAGCACGTTCCCCGCACGGTAGACATCCCCGCCATCCTCCCTCGCCTCCACAGGATGCAGAGAGGTCCAGGACACTAATTGTACGTTCATGCCGCAGCAATTTTACGACTCGAGCTATAAAGCTCACAGGCATCCTGTTCGCCGCGTGCGAGGCGAAAATAAGCGAGATCGGTTCTAATCCCGATACCCCCATCTACGAGATGGATCAGGCACAGCCGCTCCGCCTCATCGGCTGGCCCATCGGCTGCGACGCTGAGTACGACCCGAACGCCAAGGACGACGACCGCGTGGGCTTCACGTACCACGCTCAAACTGGTCGCCCTCGTGATCCTGATGATGGATACATATACGTACATCAACGGCGCGCTGATCGCAGTGCAGATTTTGATCTCCGCGTACCCGACGAATCCACTATTCGAGAAATTGCCCGCTCTGCGTCCGCCGACGTCAAGAGTTGGATCAGCGACACTGGTGGATCAGTCGGCGGCAACGCCAACTACGAATACAGCACGTTTACGGCTACCCCATGGCTGTCATTCGCGCGGGCTATGTGCATGCTTTCCAGTCTCTTCAATCGTAACCCGTCTGTACAAGAAAGTGTTCGTGGTTTACATGATCATTTGAACGCAGCGATCCCAGGAGCGCACCGCAAGTGCCCGCTAATGGACCTGACGACGATGATATTGAGGACGGAGTGGATGATGATTCACAATGATTGGTACAACATTGGCAGCGCAGTACTGGGACAATATGCCGAGGACCGCGTTCAGGATACAAAATTCTACCATGGAAATGGTCTTTGTGCACCCTCTGATGTATACAGCAATGGATTGACAACTCCATGCTATGCTCCTAAACTTGAGCGTGTAGCGGCCAAGTTACCCACACGCCCACCTGGCTTAGCCAGGACCTCAGATACATCTGGACACATCGGCCACATTGTTGAGGATAATTTGGTCACCAACATGCGAGCATTTTCCGACATTAACCAGACAAGCAAATTTCGCCGCAAGCTCAGCACATGGCTGACTGCGCGTGGAGGCTTCGGAGGTATCGGATCATACTCCAAGACGGTGGCAACACCATCCGATCGCCCAGAAGGCTGGGTGGCAATATCAGAGCACGACGAGAATATGACAAGTACCTATCGTTGCATCATGCCTTCGGTCCATCAGGGCACGCATACAAATGGACCAACTTGCACACCGATTCAACATGGATTATGCACCCCCAAGAAAGGGGCCACGAGTGCAAAACACAAAAAGTACCCAACCCACGGCATCGACGAGCTCAACAATGCACAGAAGCGAGAAGATCTCGCCAACGTATCAAATGTTGCTCTTGTACCGCTATTTATGCCGTGCCTCAATCGCGCGGAATACATGGGTGGCGCTACCCTCGAGCATTTGTCGACCATCATCCGCGACGACATCATGATGTGGGCATTCTCCTTTTGGCAATTATAAAGAATGGTTCAGACAGAACGACACGCCGATCGGTCAAGATTGCGTTCAATTGCCAGAGGCTGGTGGAGACACCCGCTTTGGCATGGAAGAACTGCGTTACCAGCGTACGCAGACACAGGAGAGCCGTGCCACAGCTATTCTCAACAACCAGTTTGAGTCCACCCTCGAGCAGCGCAACATGATCAAGACGATCCGCGAGGCCAGAGGCCTCATGTTACACAGCGACAATGCCTCCATCAAAAGGTGGCGTGAGTTAAACGAGGCCATCTGGAGCTACTGGGCCAATGATTTTCCTGCATATGTGAAACAAAGACACTATTGCAGGGGCCTCAATGCCATGGTGGCATGGAGCGCGAATGACATCGCATGTGCCAACCACGGACATAACACCGTGGACATGCGTCGACACCAGGATCGCGCACCTACTGCCGTACGTGAGCTCCAGAAAATGGAATGTGAGGGCGGCGTCCCGACGCTCATGCCAGTACACGTTCAAGTGGATGTATCACGTTTTGCCGATGTGGTGCAGTATTTCCGCTGCCCCACGGTCATGGGGCCTGGCAAAGCAGCACAGTGGGGCGTGCACCCGAACTTTGATTACCACACGGACGATCTGATCAGGATTATGCAAAATCGTGGTATTACGGTTCTTCCATCAGACCATTGGGTTGAAGCGTACGATAGAACCACCCCACAGGCTTGGCATGCAAAACAGAACAACCATAACATGGCGATGTCTACGACTGTTCTGCGACGCAGTATGCTATCGTAACTTCTGCGCTTTGATTCAGTCATTGCCCTCTCAGCCGTATCCATTCAGGCCGCCCATACTGACTCCCGTCACGGACGAGCAGGCCCACACACAGGCCAAGGAGATCATGGCGGCTCTCGACTTCAGAGAGAGGATGACAAACGAATGGAAGAGAGACCTCAGCCTCACGACGCTGATGACACAGACGGCAGGCGAAATGGCTCATTGTGCGTGGATGGCATCATGTGCCGATGGTACGCTGCCGGCATCACTGCCTGCTAACGCAGGCGACACAAGCGTACCTATTCCTGGAATTCCGATACGGACACCAGCACTTGATCCTCGCGAGCCGAACAAGGCTATCCCTGAGAATGATCCATTTAGTCTTGCATACGACGACTTATCCCAGTACCTCTTACTGTTGATCAACGACTACCCTGGGGCATGGGCATCCTGGGATTCAGTCGAGAAACAAGAGCTCCTCCACCCCAAGATCATGAAAACGGTTGAAGATGCACATGCTGTTACTTGGGTTGTGTTTGAGCAGTTTCTACAACAGATTACCGACTTGGATGGTGACGATAACGCGACCAGATCACGACTCATTTCAGAAAACAACAGGTTGACATCTCACTGCATCGGCCCCGCTGCCGAGAACGAGCAGACCATCGAAGCATGCAAAACATTCTTCAGACAGAATGCACTAGATCGCGTGGCATTGGGATACGATCCTGATGTTCCGACTTCCGTGTGGCGCGCGGCGGCCGATGCGGAACAGCCAGCACCGCCAGGCCCATTGCCTGAGCCACTGCAACCTGGCCCGCAATCGATAGCCGTGCCAAAGTCATCGACTCCTAGACCACCCCTACACCATGCGCCAGCAGACCAACAGCCAGCAGCTCAGCTCCCGAAAGCCGAGGCAGTACCGATCCCTGACGACGGCACTGACCTAGATGCTGTGGAGCTGGAGGCAACTCCTGCCGACGAGGACTCTTCTCCACACGAGATGAATTTATTGTCATGGCAGGACAGCTGCGAGCGTTCCATGTATGAGGACATCAACCAGGCCGGGATGTTCGATAACGCATGCACTATTCGAGAGTGGAAGCTGCAAGCAGGCATCAAGGACGACCATCCATACGTTTGTCCAGTATTGCGGGGTACATCCGCGGTCAATGGATTCGCCTGCCTGGAAAACGACGAATGGTTCGACCAACTGCAACATGACGATTGTGTGATTGTTCATGCTCCTGATATTGCACAGTCTGGTTGCTTTCCAGAATGGAAGTGGACATCGCTACCAAATTACGACGACGTACGTTATGGTCCCGAGTTACTTGATGATGAGTGGCTGGGAGAACCCAAATACATGAGCAAAGACAGCACGACGATGTTACGCCACGAGATCCACTACAAAAAGTTCTATATCAATCAATTTCACGATAGACGTATCAACATTTGGACGAAGACAACAGATCGTGACTGGAATCATCCAAGTCATTGGAAACCCTTTCAGGAGATGGTCCAATGGAAATTCGGTGAACGTAAAAACCACAACTGACCATCCATGGACGCGGCCATGTCGCACTTCAAGAAAGATGGTGAGAAAGATGGGTATACCGATGGGAACGATTATTACCCGATCTTCATCATTCGTGCGTTCCAGAAACATATTGACCCGCAGAAAAATCGGATCGAGATTTACGCCAAACCAATCCCCGAGGGAGGTGATCCCAGCTGTTTCGATTGGAACAGCGTTATTGCCATTCGATGTGTTGGAGGCCACAGTTGCGTCAACCTACTCTCCAAACCATGGAACATGGGCTGGGAGAGCCTACAATGGACAGACGTGAAATACCTCCACCATGGCACGACATTCCGTGCTTGGCGCAACATCCTCAAGACAGGGATCATTCCAGGCTACGTCGATCCATCTTCTCAGAGAGACAGGCATCATAAACCATCACAACGCACGGAGGCATTCTTCAGTTCCAGCACATATATAGACAATGTCCAGAAGAATCCCCACACCTCGGTAGAGTCATACAAGTTCAATCACTACAAGAACGAGGTCGAGCTGGTGATCAACATGGAGATCGCCACAAAAGCTGGTTGCAGATTTTGGTTGGGCGCACAAGGCGCTATTATGACAGAGGACGTGGCTCCAGCAGCGGCAGTCATTGCAGTTCGCCGTCTCCAACCACGCCACGTGCACGGCCAACAGATATGGCCGGAGGGCCCTCCCTGTGACTATCCGCCATTGGCCGCGAGACAACCATTGAGCAAGTACGAAATTTGCGCCTATCTTCCTGGAGAGGAGTTCATCGATAACCCCCCTGGGATTACGCCAGCCAACATGGATCGCGACATGGATCAGCAGCCAAGGACGCCGTCAGCATCAGCATCTTCGGCTCAGCGACCGATTGCCCCTCAGCTGGGGGCAACCCCTGCTGGCCGCTTATCTGGCGCCGACGCCTTGGATGAACAAATGGTCCGTGCTACGATCGACGACGCCGACCATAAAAATGATGATAAAGAATGGTTAATTGCTCTGTCATACTGCCGAGAGGCTCTTCGACCCATTACATCACGGATTACAAAAAAAAGATTGGGATCGTCGGCCTACACTTAATGATGTTCGCATGGGGGACTTCATTGTCACCAAGAATTGGGGATCTACCAATTGTTATCATTACGACAATCACTACCCCAAGGGCAATCACAAAACCAAGGCCCTCATGAACAAGGGCCACATATACGGCCCAATCATTCATTTCGGAGTCTTTGACAAGTTCTTTACGGTAAAGATACCTATCCTCAACTACGGTTTACGATGGGTAAACATATGGTACAATGACAAAAGCATGCCTCTCAAGGGCGTTGTCTTTGCTATACCAATTCGTGCCGACAAATATGCCATTGACCCGACACATATGAATACTGCCCTGGAAGGACCACCCTCATGCCGTGACAAAATACTTCAGCACAAAACAGATGGTGATCTGCCATATCTCGGTATGCCGAGCATTTATAAGCCACGTATCCCACGTACACCGACCAGACGGCCCGCCCCTCGGACACCCGATCCCGAAGAGCTGGTGGCCACACCTGCCGAGGATACCGCTCCCGCGGACGATGGGCCCCAACAAACGGCAGGCCAATCTGACGAACCTCTGGTTACCGTTATTGTGGATACATCAAACATACCACTCACTGCCGAAGAAAAAGCGGCAAATGACAATACGAAAGCAGATCTATCAGCAGAGATCCAAGCAGATGAGCACGTCGACGCGAGCATCCTCGACAACGTTATTGACCCGCCAGAAGACTTCCTCAATCACCCCGGCTACGACCCAGAGGAGGAGACAAGGTGGACCAGACAATCATACGACCACAGCATATACCGCTGGGTGTCGGAGTTGTTGGTTGAGTCACCTATGCTAAAGATGAAGCAAATCATTGAGGTGCATACTGGCGTGGACAGATCTGTGGAGGATAGAGTACAGTCGTACTTACAATTCGACGTCCAAGTCGTATCCAAAGCATGGAACGCAGTGAAATACTACTTGGATTATAATCATACCCGCAAATGGGCACGTGACTTACCAATTTGCAGTGCAGATCGCTTCTTCAAAAAGTTGGTACACTACCTGGACCCAGAGACCATCGAGGAGTCGACTACAGGCGTCTTTCAATGGATCTCCAAAGTGCATCAACACATATTGCTGGACAGTATTGCGGAGCTCCGTGGCTTCGCAAAAGATGCTATCCATCAGAATCATCCCGCACTCCAAACGTTGCGTGATTTATTTACACATTGCATCAACACATTCGGCAATCCAGGTTTCCCCGCATGGACGGAGCTGGTGGAAACACCTGCCGCGCCACGTGACCCAGGCGCGGAGCAGGACATTCCCCAGGACCCAGGCAGCATTGCAACCGCAGCTCCTGATCAAGAAACCATGGCACGGATCATAGCCGAGCAGACGGGAGTCAACCGCGAGGAGGGCGACAACGAGTCCGCCTTGCAGGAGGAGGCTCGCCGTCTCCGTACTGAGAACGTATGCCATGGTGATACTGAGGATGCGGACAACGACACGACAGAGCGCATAGGACTGCCAGGGGAAAGATTGTCTAGGATCGAGATTTCTCGACCGAATGCTGAGATCAACCTCGATGCCATGGATCAGATCGGCCGCAGTATTGCTCGTGGTCGGGATACTCGCTGGGGATCTCGTGGGCACCTCACAACTGAGGGAGCCCCAGAAACTATCCAGCATGATATCGCGCGATGTTGGAATTGCGATCGCACCTTACCCCTAGGGACCGTTACAAATGATGGTACCCTTTGTGACATCTGCTGGCAGTACACTGTATCTGCAGGTGCTACGGGTAAAAGTACCGCCGTCCAGAGCGACCTAGCATACCCCCAGAAGCTGACCAACTGGATCAGGACGACGCTCTCCCAGGACGACATCACGAGGTACATGAGAGACGGAGCGCAAGTCATCATGACGGGCAAGCGCTCATTTCCAGGCAATGAGAAAGACGCGCTGAGGAGAATGGCCAATTCTGCTAGGAAGAGGTATCAGAAGTGGGTCGACTCTGGCCGCCCTCCTGCACACGAGTGCAGACTTGATGGGCGAGGCTGAAGACGACAGACCTCTATGCCATCCATATACCAATCTCGTTCAGCGTTTTCTCAATGATTTGAAGTTCCACCAAATGAGAGGCGCCCGCGTTAACGTGGGCAAGAAGGCCTGGACCGTTGAGGACATGCGCGATGCATGTGAGATTCTCGAGACCAGCATCAGGACAGGCCAAGCTGGTCGGAAGAAATGGTGGTTGAACGAAGGCAGACTCGACAGACGCACGCGGCAGGCTCGCGGACTTGTCGCGATTGCCCTCCCCAGGGGGGATGGCACCCGTGAGAAAGTCACGCAGCGCAAGCTTGCCGCGCTTGCTCACGAGTTGTTGGGTTCTGCCGATCCGACATGCACCGACTAGAGGGGGGTTGATTCAGGGATGAGAACCGATCCGATCGAACCTGATACACACTCCCAACACTCTGATGCCATGGAGCCGCGCCATCCGCCGCCGCCGCGCCCTGCCCCTGGCGACGCTGCACGGTCTAGCGCCTCTGGCGCGGATGACCACACGCTCGCGGGGACGCGCGGGGCTGCAGCGCAGCGGCAGGATCGCGACGACAGCTACAAACCTCGCGCCAAGAGGTCACGTACGACAGACTACGCCGCCTGGTGGCGCGACGACCTAGAGGACAGCCATTGGGGCCTCAGGTATTGGAGCTACTACATCAACTGCTGGATTTACATCGCGCCCAATAACGACGAGTTCGTATACATCCGCGACATCCAGTACAACAAGTGGTTTCGTCACTGGATCCCGAGGACATCTTGGGAGACGTTCGCGACGAGCTACGTGACGCACGATGGCCGCAGGATGTGGGGCCGCAGGTTCCACGATAACGGCAACACGTAGTGAGTCGGCCGCAAGGCCCACCGCTCGAAAGGCTTGAACTCCATTATAATACACGTTCGCCTTGAGCGGTGGCTATTATATACTTCTAGGCCACTTCACTATACAACGCAAGTGGCCACACATACACACATCTTTTGCGATAACCAAGGCAGCCTCCTAAGGGGCAACGCCAACGGGAGTCGCCATCTGAGAATCTACACACATGCAACTTTCGCGTTCATCAACGCGACCTTTCGTCTGGCCAGACATTTGCTTTGATGTATATATATATATATAGATGCGTTTTGTAACGCGATCGTGTTCATCAACACGGTCTCTGATTGCATAGTCTTTACAGTCTAACTCCATTGCGTTGAGGATGATCTGGCAGCTGGTGGAAACACCTGCCTCGCATAGGCGAGGCAGATTATAAGTTGCTTTAACTTGCTCAGATCCTCTTTCTCCGCCCACCCGTGTCTCATTCTTCTCCGCCCTCGAGTGCCGAAGCGTCGTGGGGGGCGCACCGAGGGGGCACCTTACTTTGCAGCTGGGTGTTCCTCCTTACCTTACTTTGCAGCTGCGGCTATACTGACTTTGCGCTCAGCTGCCTGCAGACCTGAGGATTGAAGGAGTAAAAGGGTGACGGATTATTTTCCTCTGTTCCCGAGTCCTACCCTCACGGGCGGGATTCGGGACGGGGGGTGTAAATAGAACCCGTGTAGTACCCTCGCATATACTCCTTATCCTCACTTCTCCTGCGCCTGGCCGTTTGGGCTCAGGTATTGGGACAGATCGATCAGACCTTTGATCGTGCAGGAGGGAAAGACATCCATCTATCCCTTCGCCCTTCTACCAACGGATCAGGGGTTCTGTGCCCTTGTACTCCAACCCCATACACAGTAGTAGTAGTAGTAGTAGTAGTAGTAGTAGTAGTATTACTAGTAGTCGTAGTAGTCGTAGTAGTCGTAGTAGTCGTAGTAGTAGTAGTAGTAGTAGTAGTAGTAGTCGTAGTAGTCGTAGTAGTAGTAGTAGTAGTAGTAGTAGTAGTAGTAGTAGTAGTGGTAGTGGTAGTAGTAGTAGTAGTAGTCGTAGTAGTAGTAGTAGTAGTAGTAGTAGTAGTAGTAGTAGTAGTAGTAATCATAGGAGTCGTAATCCGAAAGGTGGTATTCGTAATATTTATCGTTTTACTTGTAACAACAGCAACACAAGGGACGACAGGAACACATAGGAGTGG
>CAUYUJ010014149.1:760850-792323 GCA_963575745.1 Prorocentrum cordatum
GGCGAGGGGAGGCAAGGGGAGGGAGATGGGCAGAGGATGTGTGAAAGGAGAGGGGGGATGGAAAGAGTATGTGCGAGCATCGTGGTTTTGCTGCGTATTGCTTATCTGATCAAGAGCATCTACGGAAAAGCGCAGCCCCCCTGCCTTTCTGGGAACGTTTGTGCGGCCAAACGGTGCGACTGCGCGACTGACCGTGCATGTGCGCAGGAACCGTGCGAGGGTGAGGAGGCTCTAAAAACGGTTCATAGGAAGACAGAGGCGGGGAGAAAGAGAGAGATAGAGAGGGATACGTACCCACGCCGTCAGAGATACAGAGAAAGAGAGGGAGAGAGGGCACGCGAGAGAGATAGAGAGAGGTACAACGATTGGTGGACTATAGGGAAAGAGAGGGATATAGAGAGAGAGAGACAGAAAGAGATGGAGATAGAGATAGAGAGAGAGAGAGAGGTCAGCAGGAAACGCGTCCGAGGTTCCACGCGAAGACCGGCTGTGGCCAAATAGCCCCATCAGTTTCGACACACACATACATACATACATGTGTATCTGCATGTTTATATATCTATGAACAGATATAGCGGCTCGGCCCGAGACAGCGTCCCTTGGCGGCCCCCCGGTGTCAACACGGCACGATGGGCAGCATCATGGACGAGAACAGGATTTGCTCAGTTCCCCCTTGCTGTACGCAGTTGCGAGTCGTTTGCACGTCGCGTGTTCCCTCATATTTGTCTTACGTGTCGTCGTGTGTGTTTTGTTTATCGTGTTCTTTGTTTTCCGACTCTTCCTCCCAATTCCCCATCGGTTTGTTTTTCCTCATATCCTAAGATGGGGTTATTGTTATTATTTGGACGCCTCCTATTCCTTCCTCCTCTTCTTCTCATCATCTTCCTCATCCTCGTCATACCCACACTTACTCATACACATACATACTCATACCCAGACCTAATCAGACTCAGACTTCTTCATGACACAGTAAGCTCACACCCACTCAGATCCATACCTAGTCATAGTCATACCCACTCCAACTCATACTCGTGTACATTCTCTTTGCGGTACAGCTCGTTTCCTCCCACTTGGGTTTACTCATGCCCAGATATATACTCATACACCGACGTGCTCGTACACAGACTTACTAATACTCAGACCTACTCATACTTAGTCTCACTCATACTCGGACTTACTCATGCTGAGACTCACTCATACCCAGACTTACTCATACCCAGACTCGTTCCCAGACGTACTCATACACAGACTTACGCCTACTCAGACCTACTCATACTCAGACCTTCTCATTGTCTGGCTTACTGAAAACACAGCAGATTGTCAGGATGTCTCAGGCGGGGCGCTGGTTTCAGCACCTCCAAGGGGAGCCGCCAGGTGTGTTTTCACGGTCCCGTTCGCAGCAATGCTGTGGGGATGTCTCAGGCGGTTTGCTTGTTTTCTGTCTCAACATCCTTGGCTATCAGAGCAGATTCTGAGGATGTCTCAGGCAGGGTGTTGGATTCAGCACCCCCAAAGGGAGCCGTCAGAGGTGTTTTCACGGTCCAGTTCGCAGCAATGTTGTGGGGATGTCTCAGACGGTTTGCCTGTTTTCTGTGTTAACACCCTTGGCTATCAGAGCCGGCGGGGCGCTGGTTTCAGCACCCCCAAGGGGAGCCGCCAGGGGTGCATCCTTCGCTTTCGGAGCAGATTTGGAGGATGTCTCGAGCGAGGCGCTCTTTTTTCACCCACCAGGTGGGCCAGAGTTTCAGGATGTCTCGATCGGTTTGCCTGTTTGGGTGGCCAGACTCGTGGGCACAGATTCTCCTCAGGATGCCACAGGAGGCCCCAACAGGTTCCAGGAGGCCACATGAGGTCCCAGGAGGCATCAGGAGGCAACAGAAAGACTCAAGAGGCCACATGATGTCCCAAGAGGCTCCAGGAGGCCCCAGGAAGCTCCAGGAGGCCTCAGGAAGCCACAGGAGGCCCCAGGAGGCCACAGGAAGCGCCAAGAGGCCTCGGAAGGCAACGGGAGGCCCCGAGAGGCCCCAGGAGCACGAGGTCTCAGAAGGCAACAGGAGTGGTTCCAATACCATGTGGTTTACGTATGCTCCTATATGTTGGGCCTCACTTGGGGCACGAATCCTTGATGCTATACGTATGTTTCTATATATTGTCCTTCTCCTGTGTACACAATGCTAAATGTTTTATGTCTGTTCCTATCTATTGGGCCTCTCCTGGGGCAGGAGTCCTTGGTGTTTACATTGTTCCTATAGATTGCCCTTCTCCTGTGGCTCCAATCCGCAATCCTTTATGTACGTCTGTTGCTATATATTGGGCCTCTCCTGGGGCACGACTCCTCCCTAGGAGGTACCAGGAGGCCCCAAGAGGCTCCTGGAGGCCCCAGGAAGCCCCAGTAGGTTTCAGGAGGCCCCAGGAGGCCCCAGGCTCATGCGCAGAGACGCGCTCGTACTACTGAGCCTCATTCACACTTCAGTCCATTCGCAGTTAGAATCATGACCCGACCGTCACAACTCAAGCCCGTTTATATTCGAACATTCTTGCGCCTAGACATTCACGGCGGACAGGTCCATGCGAATAGAAGCACATATGGGGAGCTCCACGCAGTGAATAATTGTTGTTGTTATGCCTCCCTCTTCCCATTTGCTCTTCTCTCGCTCCCCCCTTCTCCCCCCTTCGCTATTGGTCCTTCTTTCCTTCTCTCCTCCCTCCCTCTTCCGCCACTCTTCCGACGTATTCAGCATGCCTAGTTCTAGAGGCCTACCGCGGAGTCAGATACCATTACAGAAGCTTATATTGGTACCGCTTGGGAACACATCCGTCGGACAAGGCGCCGACGCGCCCACTGCGGCTTCCATCAGCCTTCCCTCCCTCCTCCTCGCGCCCCCTTCCCCCTCCCCCTCCTCTTCCTCCTCCTCCTCCTCCTCTTCCTCCTCCTCCTCCTCCTCGTCCTCCTCCTCCTCTTCCTCCTCCTCCTCATCATCCTCCTCCTCCTCCCCCTGCTCCTCTCTTTCCCGTCATCCATCCCCTCCTGCCCCTCCTCCTGCTCCTCCTTCTCCTTTTCCTACATTTCCTCCTTCTCCTTGTCCTCCTTATCCTCCTTTTGCTCCTCCTCTCCTCCTCCTCCTCCTCTCCTCCTCCTACGCCTCCCACCCTTCTCCCTCAGCCCTGCCATTCCCTCCCCCTCCCTCCTCCTCATTCCTTCTCCTCATTCCTCCTCCTCCCCCTCCTCCTCCTCCTCCTCCTCTCGTCCTCCCCTCCTCCTCCTTCTCCTCCTCCCTCCTCCTCCTCCTCCCTCCCCCCTCCTCCTCCTCCTCCTCCCTCCTCACTCTCCTCCCTGCTCCCGCCGTCCCGCCACCTCCAGAGAGGATCTTCTGCGCGGAGCAAATAAACGTCCCGCCGGAGCTGCCCCAGATCCTGAAGGAGGGACCCCCCCCTCGCCGACGGGTGGCCTCCCCTGGGGGCTCGAGGAGGAGCCGCCTCCCTCTTCATCGTCGCCCTGGTCCTCGTCCCCATCCTCATCCCATCCTCCTCCCCCCGTCCCCGCTCTCCCCCCATGCGTAGTTCCCCCATCCCGTCCTCTTCCTCCTGCTCCCCCCCCCATACCCGATACTCCTCGCTGCCTCCGCCGCACCCCCCCTTCTTCCTCCGGCCAGCCTGGGAGAGGGGGGGGAGGAAGGGGGGGGGGAAAGGAGGAGGGGTGCGCGAGGGAGTTGAGGTGAGACGGGAGTTGAGGAGGTGGGACGAAGAGGGATGTAAGGGCAGGATTGGTGAGGATGAGGACGAGAGGGTTCCTCCTCCTCCTTCTCCTCCGGGTCCCATCCTTCCCCGCCGTTCCTTTTGTAAGCTCGCCGCCGCATACGAGCTTGCTCGGGCCAACTTGTGAGCGGCAATGCCCAGGAGAGCCAGTTTCAGCAATTAGTTGGGCGACGTACCGACATACCCAACCCATCTGCAGCAAGGGACCATGGCAGTGATCCGAGTTTTACATATCGTGGCATGGCGAGGAACGCGAAACGCTGTGACATCTGCATGCGGGATCTACACGTTCCACGGCTTACAGGACAGATTTGGGCGTGCCAGTATATTAAGCTGCCTACGGCAAGTCCCGCCATCGTACTTGGATTGTAGCTCAGAAGCCTGGATGATGTTCGTTGGAATCTCGTGGGAGGTCCTCTCGGGGGCCATTTGGAGGCAGTTTTGAGGCCTCTCGGGGGCAGTTTGGGGCCTGGGGGCCCCTTGGGGTGGAATGCTAGGATTTTCGTTTCGTGTTCCTTCTCTGGGGGCTCTTTTTGGGGCCGTCTTGGGTCTTGGGGCGCCTCTTGGGCCGTCGTGAGCGCCTCTTGGGCTGTCTTGAGGCGCTCTTAGGCCGTCTTTGGGGCCCTCTTGGAGGCTTTTTGGGCTGTTTGGGGCTGATCTTGGGGACCTCGTGGACCGTCGTTGAGCGTCGGAAAGTCGACAAGGCGAGAACGCTCAAATCCTTAAGCAACGATATGATATGAAAATCTCTGATGTTGGCCTTTGGAAGCCCTCTTGGGAGACCTCTTGGAGGCCTCTTGGGGCACCTTGGAAGCTTCTTGCGCCATCTTGAGGCCATCTTCGGCGTCTTCGAGCGATCGGTCGGCGATTCCGGGCCCTCGTGGACCATCTTGGGGGCCTCCTGGGCTGTCATGGGAGCCTTGGAGAGCCCCAGGGAGGCGCTATGGCCGCCCAGGGACCCCTCGGGAGCATGAACGGTTCACGCAGCGAGGTGCGGCCCGACAGCACTTGGCATTCTAGCACGCCTCAAAGTGCCAGGGGGCACGGTCTCGGAGTAGGATATGGCATGGAAAGGAGAAGACGGAAAGATAACCATGGCGAAGATAAGGAATGAGGCAGAAGGATGTAGGAACAGAAGGGAGAACGGAAGGATAGGGGTGGGCACGCGGCGGGAGATTGGAGGATGCCAGTCGGTGAGGAACACGGGAAAGGGAAGGAATGAGGGTAGCGAAAGGTGTGGGTTGAGGAGGTAGAGGAGTGGGAGGAGGAGAATAATGAGGAGAAGGAGGCGAAGGAGCAGCAAATTGAGGAGGACCCTCACAGAATAAACATCGGTCCTTTTTGCATTGTAATGCATTTCACGGCATGTCCTCGCAGAAGTTTCTGGTACCCTCCAGGGATTCCCCTGCCTTCTCAGAAAGCACTTTCTTCCGCGCGCCGTCGCCGAGAGTGAAGGGAGAGAGAGGGTCAGAAATGCCCCTGGATGATTGAAGGGATAGTTGCGTCAGTGTTCCGGTGCAAGGGACGCGCCGCGCTCCCGCCGCGGGCGCTCATCAGCCAAATGTCTGCGACGGCATGCTTGCAACTGGATGGCGGCAGCGAGTTCACTGAAGGGGAGGCGAAGTCAATGGAGTCACTGTCGGACGGGGCAATGACGAGGATACATCCGTTCCAGAGCGTTCCAGAACGCTCTCAGAGCGTCCTGGAACGCTTAGAAGGCCGCGGCGCCCGATACATCCTCCAGAGCCGCTGGATCTCAGATATCCCCGATCTATCCTCACCCGAATGTATCCTCGTCCTGGCCTCGTCTTACACTGAAGGCATAACTAATGCCCCCTTCCCTGGAGGCCGAGGTCGAGGAGAGCCGCCGGGGCTGGCTGAGTCGGTCCGCTCGTCGGCCCGGCGCCCCCCGCCCCACGGCACCCCTCCTGCCGCCGCCTGCGGTGCTCCCCTTTCCTGGCCAGGTATTTTGTTCACGATTTCTTTGTACACGGTGTGAGGCCACGGCCTCATGCGCCCTGCCGAAAAGGGCACGGGCACACCTTTGTGCCCGACTCCAGCGCCTTCGCGCCTTCGCTTCGCTTCGCTCCCTCCTGTCCAGGGCTCGAGCTAAACGGTGTTTTGGCGACTATCGTGGGCCGTTTTCGTCTTGGCTTCGGTTTGCGGAGCGAAGACAGAAAACCAGGGACAACGAAAGCAAACCGAAAACGAAGAATACTGTTTAGCTCGAGCCCTGTTCGGGCCCGCCGTCGGCGGGTGGCGGGGAGGACCTCACCAAGGCGCTCATTCGGGAGGACCCCACCGCAGAGGACACCGACAGGGCGGCCCCTCGTCCTCTGCCCTCCTCGCCCCTGCCTCCCTCCTCGCCTCCTCCCTCCTCCCTCCTCCTAGTCCTTCCCTCCGTCCCTGTGTCAGGCGCGCGGTAGCCATCACACGCGCCCTGGTGCAGGCACTGCGGAATCACGTTAAGTGCACACATTTCGACCGGAGGCAGAGCGCCTCAAGGGCGAGGTCGCCAGGCTGCGAGCGCCGCGACGTGCTGCTAGTCCTGTTCGGGCGCCTCAGGCTGAAGAAGCTTATCGGTGCCCTCGTGGTTTTCCTCCACGTCCTCCCGCACTTCCTTTCGTTGGTGAAGTTCCTCTTGCAGGTTCGCGTGGGCCTCGGGTCCAAGAAGTTGTGCATCATGTTGCTGAGAAGGCTTGCGCCAAGGATGAGAGGGATGTGCGTAGAGCTTGCCGCGAGAAGTTGGAAGCTGACCGTCGCGCTGCCAGCGACCCCTGGGATGCAGGTGCGGTTTCAAGGTCCTCGGTTTCCGTGCCCACCCTCTCTTCTGATCCCGAGGTGCGGCAAGGTGCCTTAGACACGAGGTTGAGCGGCATGCTCGCAGGTTAGCGCCCCTGTCAGGTAACCGTTGTAGTCAGCTTGCTCGTGTGGCTCCTGCCCCGTCGTCGTCTGTCGTCGCTGCGCCCGTTCGTCTGTCGTCCTCGCCGTCGCCGTTCGTCGTCGCCGTCGCGTCTGCGGCTGCCGTTTTTATCTCGGCCTGGACCTCGCGCGCTGTCGGGGCGTGCGCGAGGCCAATCCAGAATACCAGAATTCTCTCCTTCCCCCTCCTTCCTCCTCTCTCCTCTTCCTCCTCTTTCTCCTCCGTCTCCTCGGGCCACGCGTCGCGGCGGTTCGAGGAGGATCAGGATCTACGGTGGATTCGCGCCGCGTTGACGCGGTGGCAACCGGAGCGCGGGCACCCAAGAATGAGCGCCGCCACTAGCCTAAAACCGGCCCAGATCAAATGATATGCGTTATGGGAAAGCCGTGATCGCCTAAGGTTAAACGATTCACGCGATACAAGAAACCAACGCCGGCGTCATCGCGATGTGAACATGCCGCAGTTGGTTGGACGATCTTTGTCATGTTCGAGCATCCGACAGATTTCAGGTCGCCACGGTTGGACTCGGCTTCGAAGTTTTGATGGGGGAGGGCGCACGCGGACTTCCATTATCTTGAGACAATTCAATACGAAGGTTTTCTCACAGTCCCTTTGGCAGTTTCTGAGCCCGGCTCGGAGGCCTCCTGAGGCCCTCCTCGGCTCATGGGGTCGCTTGTGAAGCTTGTTGGAGTCCCGCCTCTTCGTTCGTCTTTGAGACCCACTCTATCAAGTTCAAATGATCCGATGCCGTCTGGGCCCATCTGAGGGGCCTTCTCGATCATCTCGGGGTCCCTCCCAGCGCCCTCTTGGTTTCGTCTACGCACAGGCCTCAGGTTTTCTCAACCACGGACGGCAAAGGGGAGGGGGAAAAGGAGAAGAAGGAGGAACACAATCTACCCCAACCAAAATGTCCGAGCCGTAGCCTTAGCCCATACGCAGCACACCCTCGGACCCTGGCTGACTTAAGCTTTCGAGCTGGCTCAAACTCGTCGGCCCCAGGTTCCTTCAGTCCTGACCCACCCATGGCGCGTGCACACGTGGCCTGCCCGCTCTTCGGCGCGCTCCGGCGATGGCCGACGAGATGGGCCGCTGCCGGCGCTGCGGGCAAGAGCTGCCAGGCCATGGCCAAACCAGGGCTTCGCAGGACGAGCACACCAGCCTGACGCAGGGGGTCGTGGACGTAGGCGACCTCGTCGTCGACGGCGTCGGCCCCGCAGACCCGCCTCCTGGAACGGGGCTCGCGCTGGGATTTACGACGCCTTCAACGGTCCAGCCCGCGCCAGCGGTGTCGACGCCGCCAGGGTTGATTCCTACCGCGACCGCGACTCGTCCCATGCCAGAGCTTCCTGACGCTGCTGCAGGAACTCTTGGAGCAGGAAGTTTTACGTCATTTCGACATCGTCCGAGCATTTACCGCTGCGAGGAGGAGCTCCCGTTTGCATGCCGGCTTCAAGCTGGAAGGTTTCGAAGTTTTTTTTGAACGTTTTTCAGGGCTTTGCATGCAACCCAGATTCTCAAAAAGGTTGCGGTTGTCTTGGTCTGACCCACCCCCTCGAAGGATTCGAGCCCACGTTGGGCCTCATAGAGTCCACAGCTCGCCCGGTCTTCGGCTGACAAGTCGCAATTCCCGCCGTGCTTGCAGAAGCTCGAGAAGTCGATCCAGGAGTGCACGACCTCCCTCGACGAGTGGCGGAAAGAGCGAAGGAAGACCAAGCCGAGCAAGCCCCACCTCTGGAAGGAACTCGGCCCCCGGGCACTTCGAGCGGTCGCCGACTCCGTATTGGCACCGCAGAAACTCATTGCACCTAGTGGTCGGATTTGCTGCTTCCAGACAGAGCGACGCTCCACAGAGCCACTGGGGCGAGGGTGTTTGTTGTCGACGTGGCCCGCCGCCTCGCCGACGCAGCCGAGAAGGACGACGCCCCCTCGGGGGACGGCATCCAAAACGCCCCTACCACCACGTGGGCCCTGGCGGACCATTCGGCACACGGACGCCTCCTTAACACCATGCTGAAAGGCAGCAGTGGCAACATGGCCCCGCAATACATTCACATGATCTCGCTGTTGGAGGTACGTCTACCCGAAGTGCCCCTCGATCGTGGCGCTGCGAGACCTCTGGCGGCACCCTCTCCTCAGCGAGAGAGGGGCGACACCAGCACGGATGGAGCGCGTCGAATTCAACCGTTAGCCCATGAAGCTCACTGCTCCAGGATTCGCTGGGCCACGGCATCGCTTTACCGGCCTTGCGACCTGCGCGATTCCGCCGCCATTCCCCGAGCTCTTCTCGAGGATGCTGCACATCGAGGGCCCCGCGTTCACCATCGAGGAACAGCCGACCTACATGTTCGACGTCCCCTGTTGTGGCATTGCCTATCGTGCGCGCCCTCATGGGGGGCCCTGGGATGAGCGGAGCTGCAATCGCCGGGTCTCGCGCAGCCCAGGCCGCGCCACCGACGCTCCAAGAGTCCTCGTGGAGATCCGGTTGCGCAAGAGCATCTCGGCCCCAGGTCAGGAATTTCGCGCGCGTCGCGACCGCGTCGCGGCGCCAGCCCCGGACTCGCCCCACGGCCCCCACGCGTTATTCTGGGGCCAGGGCGCGTTCATCGCGGATCTCACCCGTTGGCCGCGCGCAAAGTTTTGCCTTTGCGCAACGGTTTCTCTCGTCCTCGCACAGTGGCCTGTTCCTGACTGAGGCGCAAGGCGACGCCTGGCAGCCAGCCGGCCACGGTAAAAGCACTGCAGGAGGATGCGGAACCGGCCGCCCAGAAGTGGCAGCGGAAGCCGCCGCGACACGGTGGGTGCGAAAACGCGTCTCCCTCGGCGGCTGCGCAGCAGCTCGCTGCTCTCTGGCGCGCTCGGACCCCTCGCACCCGAGCGGCCGGGCCAGGGTCCGCGACCGACGACGAGATCCGAGGCGCGGCCAGCGTCGACGATTGCCAGGCCCCTCAGCACTTGATGGCTGACTCATCCACGGCGGCTCGGATCGGGCGAGTCCACTTGCGTCGGGGGCGCGAGGCGGGCGCGCGGAGGGTTCGCGGGGCGCTGCGCGCCGCGGCCGCGCGCAGCTCCTGCTTATTCTGATCGGCGCGACTTGCGCGGGCAACGTCGCGGAGGAAGCGAATTTGACGCCTGCCGCTGCTGCCGCGCTTCCCGCGCACAGCGCCACGCTCGCCCCCCCCCTCTCACTGCCCCACCAACCGCTCAGAGGCGCGCTCTCCGTGCGCATGGGCGCTGAGGCGCGCCATGCAGCGTTTTGCAAAGTCACCGATCCGGCCGGGCTCTCGGTCTTCGGAAGCGGGTGGCCCCAGCTACCTTTGCCCCTCCCCTGACCTCGAGCGTCGTGAGAAACTCATGACGCCTCAAATGTCTTGAGTGTTTTTTTTGTTCGTCTTGAGACTGCCGCTTGTCGCGGTTTGTGCGATGTCGTGAGTTTTGTTTTGACGTCGCGAGTTTTGGTTTTAAGTATTTTTACATTGATAATGTACAAGTCTTGCCCTTGCTTATTTCAAGTCTGCAACAGCGAAATGATCAAACTTGCCCTCATCAAACTTCACAAGTCTGACCAGTACCTGGCACGAAAGTTATGAGAGCCAAGCCAAGCCGACTTCATGACCGAGCATGTAGGTGGCTGACCCCGACCATTCTACAAACTTATATAACACAGTTGGTTTTCACCATTGGATCCAATGTTCGGCGCATGTGCGCTGTGTCCAGCTTTCGCGCTGCATGCACCGCGCGCGCAGCGCGCGATGGGTGAATTGGAATGCTTCACAACCCTGAAGAATATAATATAAATGAACCGATGTGTTGTCACAATTCATTTTTCGGGGTGACACGGCGACCGCGCGCCATGAGAGCATTGCAATAGGCGATCTCGTTTTGAGGCCTAGAATACAGATGGACCACCTGGTTTCCACGCGCAGTTTTCGAGGTGCCACGCGTCAGCCGCGCGCTTAACTTCGCATGCCGAGTGCGCGCGCGCAAAAGAAGTGCGCGGTTCCACTATATGTGACCTCCTGTTGAGGCCCAGAATGCATGTGAAACAATTGGTTTTCACCATTCAGATTTCGCAATGTCACGCGTCGCCCGCGTGCTTTTCCGCATGCCGAGCGCGCGCGCAACGCGAAACGCGTGCTCTCCTACAATGTGCGATCTCATGTCGAGGCCCAGAATACAAGCGAAACGACGGGTTATCACCGTTGAGCTTTCGGGGTTTAGGCACGTCACGAGCGTGCTTTTTTTGTTTCGCATGCCCCGCGCGCGCAACAAGAAAACATGCGATTCCACAACATGTGATTTCATGCTGAGGCCCAGGATGCAAGTGACACAGCTGGGCTTCACCATTGAGTTGTCGGTGCTTAGGCGCGTCGCGAGCGTGCTCTTTCGCAAGCTGAGCGCGCGCGTACAGAGACACGTGCTATTCCACAATCTGCGATCCCATGTTGAGGCCCATAATGCAAGTGAAACTGTTGATTTTCACCATTGGGTTATCGGGGCGCAGGCGCGTCGCGAGCGCGCTTTCTCGCGCGCAGAGCGCTCGCGCAACCAGGAACACGCGCTATTCCGCCATGTGTGATCCCATGTTGAGGCCCAGACTACAAGCGAAACACATTGCTTTCACCATGTAGTTTTCGGAGCGACGCGCGTCACACGCGCGCTGCTTTAAGGGCGGCGCGCGCGCATGTGCATACAGAGATGCATACATGAATGCGCGCGCGTATGCGCGCGCGTGTTGTTCGGTGCGTTTGCAGGCGAGCATGCGTCTACATGGGCGCGTGCATATGTCTATAGAGAGGGGGGCAAACAGAGAAAAAGAGCAGGGGAGAGAGAGAGAGAGAGAGAGAGAGAGAGAGAGAGAGAAACAAAAATAACAAATATATATATATATATATATTATAGAGAGAGAGAGAGAGAGATAGAGAGAGAGAGAGAGAGAGGGTGGAGAGACTGAGAGAGATGGACACAGAGAGAGAGAGAGAGAGAGAGAGAGAGGGGGCAACAAAAAAAAACACAAAAAAAGAGGGAGAGAGCGATAAGAGGGAGAGGACGAAAAATAGTGAAAGAGAGAGAGAGAGAGAGAGAGAGAGAGAGAGAGAGAGAGAGAGAGAAAAAAAGAGAGAGAGAGAGAGAGAGAGAGAGAGGAGACACGAAGAGAGAGAGAGATTTTTGCTTTTGAAGAGAGAGAGAGAGAGAGAGAGAGAGAGAGAGAGAGAGAGAGAGAGAGAGAAAAAGAGAGAAAGATAAACAAATAATATACATATATATATATAATAGAGAGAGAAAGGAATAAGAGCACAAAAACAAATATTCTGTCGTGCGAGGATATCGCGGTTTCGGCGTGTTCCCGCGTCTCTTCCTGCTCCTCGGCGTTTTGCCCACTTCCTCCTGGACTCGACTCTTTCGGTTCCTCAGCCCTTCTCTTCGCGTCCTGCCGCGGCCGCCGTGCTCGGGCGCGCGCGGGCCTCCGCGGGCCTCCGCGCGCGCCGCGCGCCGCGCGCTGCCCGCGCCCCCGCGATCGCGGGCGCGGAGGCGCGGGCGAGGGGGAAGGGGGGGGGTGGAGGAGGACACGGAACAGGAAAAGGGCAAGGGGCACACATGAAGAGGAAGAGGACGAGGATTAGGAAGCGGAGGCGGATGATGGGGGCGAGGGCCCGCGCAGCCAGGGCTGGAGCGACGCCGCCCTCCCCGCCGAGTCGGGCGGTCTCGCGGCCTCGCTCGCGGACGCCGCGCGCGACTGTCCGCGAGCGAGATGAGAGAGCTCGTCGGACGCGTGGCCCTCCTGTGGGCTGAGGGCCCCGGCCGCCAGAACTCGCGGCCAGGTGCCCCCGGGCGCCCGGGCGATCCACCGCGGGGCCGCCCGCCGCCGCGGCAGCTCGACTCCGAGAGCGAGATGCGGCGGCGACGGCCGCCGCGCCATCCCTTCCAAAGCGGCCCCGCTCCCCCCCCGGGAGGATGGATAGGCGGCTGGCCGACGCCGCCGCCCATCAATGAGGGGCGAATTCGTCGCGCTGCCGCCGTCGGGCTCTCGGGGCGCACTTAGACCATATGTCAGGTGTTGCGCCCACCAGGAAACAAAGCGAGGGCCTCGACAAATTTGTTTCTGCATTTTTTCATGTATTTATTGGTGGCGTCAAACGCGGTCGTCGCCGATCGCTTGCCCTGATTTAGCGATTTCGGTCGACGGAGGCACGCGAAACGCGCGAGTTTCCTTCTCGTAACTGCTTCTGCCGTGTGCCGCGTTTTCATGGCGCACGTGCCGCGCCTGGCCCTTTCAGATTCAATCGCTCGTACTAGTGCGCGGGCCGCGCGCAGGCCGCAGTCCACGCGCGCTTGCGCGGCGCACCGCAGCGCGCTTCGAAACGATGTTGGGCACAATGGCATTTTTAGCGCAACGCCGCGAAATTGTTGGCCACCTCGCGCGGGTGATGCCGAACGCACGCGTGTCCCACCGCATGTGCGCCGCCGGAGCTAATTTTCCGATTTCGGTCGTGAATAGTATCGCGGGCGTGTGTCAGGCGCCTTCGACGCGCCATGTAGGCCCGCGCCGTGCGCGCCCACGCATCAGGTCAGAAACATATCATCTTACTACTTCCGCGTAATGCAGCGCGTGCGTTGCAACGCTGTTAGCCAAGGGCGCTGGTGCGTCGCCGAAAACCACAGCCAGGTTCCCTTGGCAGGAGGATTGGCGGGGGGCGCTCATATTCACCACCCTAAGGGGAGCCGCCAATGGTTCTCTCACGGTCCCGTTCGTAGCCGTTTTGTGGGGATGTCTCAAGCGGTGTGCTTGTTTTCTGTCCCAGCATCCTTCGCTCTCGGAGTAGATTTGGAGGATGTCTCGAGCGAGGCGCTCCACTTCACCCCCCCAGGTGGGCCAGATTTTGAGGATGTCTCGATCGGTGGCCAGACTCGTGGGCGCTGGTTTTCCTGGGGATGCCACAGGAGGCTCCAACAGGTTCCAGGAGGCCCGTGGAGACCACATGAGGTCCCAGGATGAATCAGGATGCCACAGAAAGACCCAAGAGGCCACAGGATGCCCCAAGAGGCTCTAGGAGGCCCCAGGAAGCTCCTGGAGGCTTCAGGAAGCCACAGGAGGCCCCAGGAGGCCAGAGGAAGCGCCAGGAGGTCTCCGGAGGGCAACAGGAGGCCCCGAGAGGCCCCAGGAGCAGGAGGCCTCAGAAGGCAACAGGGGTGGTTCCAATCCCATGTGTTTTACGTATGCTCTCATATATTGGGCCTCACCTGGGGCACGAATCCTTGATGTTATACGTATGTTTCTATAGATTGTCCATATCCTGTGTACTTATGTTCCTATAGGGCCTCTCCTAGGGCACGACTCCTTGGTGTTGTACGCGTGTTCCTATAGATTGTCCTTTTTTTTTCTGCGGCTCCAAGTCGCAATGTTTTATGTACGACTGTTGCTATAGATTGGGCCTCTCCTCGGGCACGAATCCTCCCTAGGAGGTCCCAGGAGGCCCCAGGGGGCCCAAAGAGGCTCCTGGAGGCCCCAAGAAGCCCCAGTAGGTCCCCAGGAGGCCCCAGGAGGCCCCAGGAGGACCCAGGGACATGCGCAGAGACGCGCTCGTACTACTGAGGCTCATTCACACTCCAATTGATTCTCAGTTAGATTCGTGACCAGACCGTCACAACTGAAACCCGTTTATACTCGAAAGTTTTTGCGCCTAGATTCTCACGGCGGACAGGTCCATGGGAATAAATGCGCATATGGGGAGCCCCACGCAGTGAATATTTGAATCCCCTTAGGGGGGTGACAATGAGCGCCTCGCTCGAGACATCCTCCAAATCTGCTCCGGAAGCGAATGATGTTGGCACAACTAACAGGCAAACCCGCTTGAGACATCCCCACAAAACGGCCGCGAACGGGACCGTGAGATAACCCCTCGGCGGCTCCTTAGGGACGTGAAAATGAGCGCCTCGCTCTAGACATCCTCCAAATCTGCTCCGAAAGCGAAGGATGTTGAAACAGAAAACAGGCAAGCCGCTGGAGACATCCCCACAGAACGGCCGCGAAGGGGACCGTGAGATAACCATTGGCTGCTCCCCTAAGGGGGGTGAAAATTAGCGCCTCGCTCGAGACATCCTCTAAATCAGCTCCGATAGCGAAATATGCTGGGACAGAAAACAAGCAAACCGCTTGAGGCATCCCCACGAAACGACCGCGAACGGGGCGCGCGTGAGTCTCAGCATGAGTAAGTCTGAGTCGGAGCAGGTCTGAGTATGAGTAGGTATGAGTATGAGTAGGTATTTGTGTGTGAATATGTGTCTGAGTTAGTCTGAGTGTGAGTCAGTCTGTATATGAGTAAGTCGGGGCATGAGGAGGAGAGGGCAGGAGAAGAGTGAGAAGGAGTAGGAGGCGTCCACGTAATAACAAAAAACCATCTTAGGATATGGCGAACATGCAAACTGCACCAAACCCTCGATGGGGATTACCCGTCTGACATGCAACGCCATCCGCGCGGGGCGAACATCACGCGGTGATAACGGACTGGGGCCACCGTCGCACTGTAAAATCCAATCCGTGAGCTCCCATCGGGGCATCCAGGCGCGCGGCGTTCCCCCTGCTGACAGCACGCCCTGGAAGAAACAAAAAAAACGAGCACGTCGCATATTTAGAATGAGGGCGGCCCGGCCATACCAATCGTCGCAACTGCTCCCAAATATGCCGTCCCCCCCCCCCCATCGGCCCTATGTCATTCAAACGTCCTCTGCATTGATGCGAACTGCCATGGCGGCGCACACTGCCCCCAACGACGGCCGACACCGCTGAAGGTGATCATTTTTCATAGAGACAATCACGATGCGACGGCCCATGCGGCCCAAAATGATTCACACCAACCCGAGGACAATCCAAGAGCTCCCAAAAAATACCGCGCGCTGTCAGCGAGGATGCTTTTCGGGCGCCATCAAACTGATCAGACACAAGAAAATGAAAAGGAACGTCACGCTCTCGCCCTTCTGGGTATTAGAGCGCTCGGCACCACCCGAAGAACCGCCCAAATCGCAGCAAAACGGCCGGAAAGGGCCAGAGGAAATTGAATGCGGCATGACCCCTCCTCTTTGTTATCTTCTACCCCCCGTCACCCCACTTCGCCATCATATTAATCCCCTGCCTCCTCACGTTACCCCCCTTTTCTCCTGTTATCCTCCTCCTCCTTCTCATCCTCCTTCGCCTTCGTCGTCCTGGTGTTCTCCCACTCCCTCGCCCCCCTCAACCGCCCTCGTTATCCCTCCCCTCCCTTTCCCCGTGTCATCCACGCCTTCCGCCTCATCCTCCTCCTCCTCGCCGCATTGCCCCTTCCCCCCCTCATTCGCGCGCACTTCCCATTCCACGCTCGAGACATCCTCCAAATCTGTTCCGAAAGCGAAGGCTGTTGGAACAGATAACAGGGACGCCGCTTGAGACATCCCAACAACACGGCCCCGAACGGGACCGTGAGATAAGCCCTGGCGGTTCCCCCTATGGGGGGTGAGAATGAGCGCCTCGCTTGAGACATCCTCCAAATCTGCTCCGACAGCGAAGGATGTTGGGACAGGAAACAGGCAAACCGCTTGAGACATCTCCACAAAACGGCCGCGAATGGGACAGTGAAATAACACGTGGTGGTTTCCGTCAGGGGGGGCTGAAACCAGCGTCCCGCCTGAGACATCCTCACAGTCTGCTCTGGTAGCCAAGGATGTTGGGACAGAAGACAGGCAAACCGCTTGAGGCACCCCCGCAAAACGGCCACGAACGGGGCGTGCGTGAGTCTCACCATGAATAAGTCTGGGTGGCGATGAAGATTATGCATTCACGCAGGAGGATATCGATGGGCTCGGACAAGACCCTAAATTCTTGGATACATTTATGCTTTCGCCAGGCCCGCCGACGTGCCAGGATCCATGCTGGATCAAGGTCCACGTGGCTGCGCCGCCTCATTTGGGCGTACCCCTCACACGTTTCGTTGTCTCAAATGGAGGTCCACCGAAGGCCCCAGTGGCATGGCCCCATGGCGGCACCGCCCATGCGGGCGCACCCCTCGCACGGCTCGTGGCCCCGCATGGGGCTCACTCGAAGGCCCCAGTGGCAGGGTCTACATGGCGGCTGCGCCCCATTGGGGCGCACCCTTCACTCGGTTCGTGGCCCCGCGTGGAGTACCACTGGAAGCCCCATTGGCGTGGTCGACATGGCGGCGCCGCCTCATCTTGGCGCGCTCCCCGCGCAATCGTGGCCCCATATGGTACCCGCAGCAGCATGTGGTTGGTTATTTCGCCAGGCCTATTTTTGTCCTGGTCCTGACAGGCCTTTGCGGGGCCCCTTGGGGCGACCGCGGGGGCTCCTTGAGTTTCTTGACGTGCGCGGCCGCCCGATTTCAGGCGCAAGGGAGTTGAGTTGCGTCGCCTGTTTCCTGCGTCGCGCGCGGGGCGGACTTCATGAGCACTGTGCCCACAGAGCATCCTGCGTACGCCTGTGCTGCTGGCATCGAGGTTACAGATTGGAGGCCAAAGGTGCCGCGATCACTTCGGCGCCCCCTGTGAGTGGTCCGTCGGGACACGTACTCCACGAGCAAATGTCTTTTCCCGTTCGTCATCATCTGCTCTTGCCGCCCCCCTCGCCCCCTCCGTGTTGTTCTTGCCTTGCCCTGGTTCGCGTTCCTTCTTGTTATCCTTCTGCGTTTTGCGCGTGCGCCCTTGCTGCCACATGACCCGTCTGCCTCCCTGCATCTATGCATTGCGGGCGGCGCCCAGCCGACAAAAGAAAACGATTGCCCCGACAGAATCGGCCGACAAAAAACCAAACCTCCCCGACAAAAAAACACACGCGACAAAAAAAATCGGCCCGACAAAATGGGCCGACAAAAAAAAAGAGGCGGCGCGACAAAAAAATCGGACCGACCCAGGAAAGTGTCGCGACAAATTCGTTCCTGGCTGTCGCTGCCGAGCGGATTCAGTGTAAATTCACAGTTAGGATGCACCCCCCGGAAATTTTGTTCGACGGTCCGGGTGGGCATTTTGTCGGTCAGTTTGGTTGGGCTGTTTGTCGGGGCGGTCTGGTGCGTCCACGAGGTCGTGCCGCGTTCGCCGGGCGATTCGCGGTCCTAGCGGGTTCGCAGTAGCATTATGCGGCGAGGGGGGGGTGGGGGGACATGGCGGCGCGGTGGGGGAGGGAGAGGAAGGGGGGGGAAATTTGCAGGAGGAGGAGGAGGAATAATATGAGGAGGAGGAAGAGGGCGAAGGGACACGGTGGCGGGCACCCCCGCCTTCTTCTTGCTTGGTCCAGCCCTTCTGGGGGGGCGTCGTTCCCATAGGGAGCTCCACCGCAGATTTCGGCGGCGCTGTCCACATGGCGGCGCCGCGCCATGTGGGCGCAGACTTGACACGGTCCGTGGCATCACATGGAGTTCGAGGGGGGGCCCAGCGGCAGGGCCCACATGGCGGCGCCGCCTTGTTTAAGCGCACGCATCATCACGGTTCGTGGCCCCGCAGGGAGTTCCACCGAAGACTCCAGTGGCAAGGTCCACATGGCGGCGCCGCTCCAGTTGGGCGTGCACTTCACACGCGGAAGTGGCGTTGCGACGCGCGGAGGTGGCATTGCCACCCCGCCTCCGCCGGAAACAATGTTAACAAATCGTGCGGCCAACAGCTCCGCTGACGGTGTTAACAAATCGTGTAGCGCCCAGTCTGTTCCAGACCAACAAATTCTTGACGCTTCGCGTATCCCCAACAGCCCATGCAGTAACGATGCCCAGGCGAATGGGGGTGATCAGGGAAGTGGGGGGCATACAGAATAACAAAAGGCTGGGGAACCCGTCTTACCCAAGACGGCGAGGATGGAGGATGAATCGGAGGACGATGAGGAGGAGGAACTCAAGGAGGAAAAGGGGGAGCGGGAGGAGGGTAGAGGGAGGAAGAGCAATAGGCGGATGAGGAGGAGGAGGAGGAGGAGCAGGAGCAGGACGAGAATGAAAAGGAGGACGAGGAGAAGGGCGAGCAGAATGGCCAGAGGCCTCTTGGATGCCTCTCGGAGTCTCTTCGGGGGTCTCTTGGGGGCGTCCTGAAGGCCTCTTAGGGCGTCTTGGGAGCGTCTCGGCGGTCCCGGAGGCCTCTTGGGGCGTCTTGGGTGCCCTGGGGAGCCTCTCGGGGACCTCTTGGGGCCATGTTGGGGCCATCTTGGGGCCATCTTGGGGCCATCTTGGCGCCTTTTGGGGCCTCCTTGGCGCTTCTTAGGGCCATCTTGGAGGCGATCGATCAAAGAAGAGAGTGGGGTTAATTAGGCCTGCCCCTCTAGATCCTCTAAAATCGCCTCTTGGGCTCATCTCGAGGCGCTCTTGGAGCGCTCTTGGGCGCTCTTGGGGCCGTCTTGAGGCCATCTTGGGCCCCTCTTGGGGCTATCTTGGGCCCTCTTGGAGCCATCTTGAGGCCTCGGAAGGCCATCGGAAGCGAAAGGGTGAGAAAGCAACACGCATTGATGTTCCTTCGGTTTTTGAAGGATTTGGGCCTCTTGGAGGCCTCCTGGGGGACCTAGCTGGCCTCTCGGAGCCGTCCTGGGGCGGTTTTCGGGCCTACTGGGGCATCTTCGGAGCCGTCTTGAGGCATCTGAGGCTAGCTTCTTGAGCAATCTTGGAGCTCATATTGGGCTCCCCGAGGCGCTCTTGGAGCCATCTTGGGCCATCTTGGACGCTCCAACTACCAGCGAAACCTCCCGTCCAGGTCCAGTGGAGGGGGTAGGGGGAGGGGTAAACCCCTCCCCCAAGGGGAAGAAAGGGGGTTGGAAGAGGAAACTCCCCAAACCACCTACGCCCAGAGGGCTGGTGGGACTGCGCGGCGCCCAGGTTGTTACCACATCGTGCGGCGCCCAGGTGTTCGCACATCGTTTCGCGCCCAGGGTGTTAACAAATCGTGCCGCCAAAAACCCCGCAGACGGTGTTAACAAATCCTCTGGCCAAGAACACCGCAGACGGTCTTCACAAATCGTGCGCCGCCCCGCATGCGGTCTTCACAAATCGCGCGGCTACAAACCCAGCGCGCGGTTCGTGGACCCACAGGGGGGTCCACCGAAGGCCCCAGTAGCATCGTCCACATGGCGGCGCCACGTCACATGGACGCACCCCTCACACGGTCCGCGGCCCCACATGGAGCCCCCAGTTGTATATGGTTGGGTTTTTCGCCAGGCTACATAGTTTTTTTTTTTTTTGGTTTGGTGGCTGGGCGTTTCTTATCCGCGTTGTTGGGTTAGCCTGGTGGTAAGGAGCCCAGGGAAACAATTGTTAGGAACAGTTGAGGTTCCGCAGTGTTGTGGCGGATGATGAAGGCAACCTGCGGCATGACATTCGAGACATCAGAACCGCGATTCAATTGTCCAGGAAACTCGTTTTGGACAGTTGCGTTTTCACATCAGTTTTTTTTTGTTGCTGACATGTGGTAGACGCATGGTTTCGGACAGTTGAGGTTTGATGAAATGTCATTGGGTGCATTGGTGCACATGCTAATTTGCACACTGGCCCCGCATTGTCCCAGGTGTTGTGCTTGATAAAGGGGGGCATCGTGGCGCGTCCTCGCGTGGCCCTGCGTTCGTTTTCCGTCATTTTGAGGCCGTTCGGGGCCGTCATATGGGCCCCGTTGAGGACCTCGTTGGAAGTTTTTTGGGGCGCTCGGAGCAATCTCGCGGCCCATCCGAAAATGCGGAAAACAAACGCGACAGATTTTTCAAACGTGGACACAAACGATGAAACATGCATGGCGTCGGCTTCTGTGGACCAGCGCGGGGGCCGCCCTTGCGGAGCTCTTGGGCCGCCTGGGCGGCCGCGGGTTGAGTGCTTTTCCTATTCGCGGACTCCTTTCGAGACCGCCTGTGGGCGTCGTTTGATAATCTATGATGATTTATGGGCCGTCTCGGGGCCCTCTCCGACAATCGGGCGGTCTTCTGAGGGGTCGTTGGCCGTCTCGGAGTGGTCTTTGGGGACCTCGAAGGCCGCCCTGGGGCGCCAGGGAGCCCGAAAGGTGCGGACCTCCACATCTTGAATATAATCAAGGATAGATCAATAGTATTTGTCTTTCGGTGCTGTGGTGGGGGCCCTCGGATATCCTTGCGCGCGTTTGCGCCGCCTCGTGCGTCCTTCGTGGGTCTTGTCGGTGCGGAATCAAAGGATTAGCTGGTCGCGGCGCGCCTTCTGGGATCCCCAAGGGGCCGTCGCGATGTCTTCCTGCGCCGCCGCGGGCGCCTCGCGGGCCGCCTCGGGGCCACGCGCGGCCGTCTCGGGGCCCGCTTTGGAACCTGTCGGGCAGCGTAGGGCCAACATTGGATTGGAACGCGCGGGGGTTGAAACGATCAAACAGATGGTTGTTGAGACGGGGCGGCTGTTGTGTCACTTATGCACGGCCGTGGCCTCGATGACACTAACCAGACGCATTGCGCGCGCCAAACGGGGTGCGATTGCATATCCTGTCGAACTGCAAGTACGTCATACGCCTTAGAGAACGTTGGAAATAATCCCAAATGGAAGCGCGAAGCGTTTTCACGCGCCTCTGCGTGCGAAAGCATGGTGGCGGCCTTCCTTTCCTTCCCCTCCGACCCCCTTCCCCCCCTCGCCGCGCTCTACTCTGCGTCCCCCCGCTGCGCCACCGGCCCCCGCCCCGCCAAACCCTCCGCTCCTGCCCCCCCCCGCCGCCCCCGGCGCCCCCCCCCCTCTGTTGCAATTTTGGATCCGACCATTCTGGCTCAAGTATTCTGGCTCCACAGAACCCTCTGCGTCGACGTCGTCTCCGCGGTGGGTCGACGCCCAGTGCGCAGGCTGCGCTGGCGCGCGCTGTCGGCCCTTCGGAACGCGCGCAGGCCCGCGGAGGCGCGCTCCCGCCTTTGCGGCGTGCGCGCGTGCGCGCGCGAGCGGGCTTTCAATCCCTTCGTTGTGCGTCGCGTCTTGCGCTAATCTGCGCGGCGCGGACGCGCGCGGTCGACTGCGCCGCTTCTTGCGCCGTGTGGCGACGAGAGGATGTTTTTTTTTTGTTGTCGCCGCCGTTCGAGGCGCCCATCAATTCCTGGCCGCTGCTCTTGAGTTCTGACCGTTCCCAGCGAGGGTGCCCAGCCTCATAGCTGACTGTTGGCGGTCGCGCTTCGACGCGCGATGCGTTTTTAGCGCGCCCTGAAAACCAGCGCCCGTTGCAATCCGATTCCATACCTCGCTGTTTTTTTTCCAGCTTGGGCTTGCGTTCGCGCCTTGCCGTGCGCGGGCGGCCCTACTCGCGTGATCGCGTCGCTTTGGATGCGCGGCGCGGTTTTCATTATGGTTTTGCGACCCCAAGAACTTTCAGAAGTGCGCCTGGCGACCTGCAAATTTGCACAGCCAGTTGCCATCGCGCCGCGACTTCTGGCGATGCCATCGCCCTCGAACGTGCGCGCGCGCACGTGCGAGCCACTGGTTGTGGGTTAGCGCGCGCAGGCACGCGCATCGCGTTGGCGTGTGCAGTTTGCGTTCATCATGCGGTTGCGCGCTGTAGTGCCGCGTGGGGTTCGCGCGTGGTTGCGCGACCTCCAATGTGTCATTGAACGTAATGGCGCCTTTGACGTCGCTGTCGCAATGATACTTGCTCCAAGGTGTTTGTTCGATGTAGCACCGCTGCCGCTGTCTTTGGCGCAGCGGTTCCTCATCGCAACGTCGCGATTGGCAGGCAATTCGGTCCGCGCCCTTTCGCGCCAAACGCTGTGATCGTGGTGCCCATCGGGGCTTCAGTCTGCAGCGAGGAGCATCGCGCGGGCGCTCGCGTTTTCGCGTTCAGTCAGCCGCGATTGGTCCAACGCTATACCGAGCATTTTGCGATTAAACGTTTAATTTTTTGAATTGCGTTTTGTCGTCAAAAGCTTCGCCAGTAGAATGGCACCACTTGACAATATGGTCATGTAACCTACTGTTGTTCCATATAAAGTATATAATATATAGTAATATTATAATAATATATATAAATGTGTAAATGTATGTATTTATTATGTGTTATATGTATATGTCTATATGTGGTGTCATAAAATGAACGCCCGCGCGCGGGCGCCCCGGGTTCCAGGCGCGCGCGCGGGTGGGCTGCCGGACCGACCTCGGCGCCCTCATCTAGCGGCCGCGCCCCGCTCCGAGGAGCCGGGGCGCGGCCCCATCGGGCCGCGAGCGGGCGCAACCAAAAAGAAGGGGGGGGCGGCCGGGGGCAAGCGCAACAAGGAGGGAAGGGGGGGGAAAGGGCTACGACCGAAGCGGAATCCAAGAGGAGGGTAGGGCCAGGGCTGGGGGGGGTCGAGCGGGGCGCCCGCCCCATGCCAGGCGCAGCGCAGCATGGCCCAGCCCAGCCAGACGCCGGCGGAGCCACAGTATGATCAAGCATTGCTGGGGGATAAAAAAAGCAGGGCTAGAGCGGGAGGGGGGGGGGGGGGGGCGCGATGGGAGTGGCGGGGGGGGAGGGGGCGATTGGAGGCGGGAAAGGAGCGAGGGGGGGGGGGGGAGGGAGAAAGAGGTTTAATGAAATGGAGATGGGGGAGGAGGAGGAGGAAGAGGAGGGGGAGGAGGAGGGGGGGGGGGGAGAAGCGGGGGGAAGATGAGGAACTAAGGAGAAGGTTGAGTGGGAACCTAGACCAGAGACGAGGTAGGGGAAGAGAGGAAGAGGATGAGGATAAGGAGAAGGAGAAGAAGGATCCACGCAGGGCGACGAAGCAGCTCGCATTCGAGGCAACAGCCAAGGTCGACCCAGAGCTGATCGCCCAGGCAGGTTTTTATACATTATTCCTCTGACCCTTAACATGTCGCCATTCCCCCCGCTGTTTTGCTTTAAGATGTAATGGTATTGTTGCTATGTTCCTTGTCATATATCCTGTGTATTATGAATTATGCTTGCCCTCCGCTTCCTGCGCCCCCTTCTCTCCGTTTCTCCTTCTCGCGCCCCGCGAGGCGCTGCTGGATTCCAGGGGCGACCGCGGCGCGCCTTCAGGGCCGCGGCGCCGCGCTGCGGAGAGAGGGAGGGGGGGGGGGCTGCGGGTAGTCGGGGAGGGTGGGTGGGTGTGCGGGGTTTGTGTGTGTGTGTGTGGTGGGGGGGGGGGGGAGGGGGCGCGGCCAGGGGGCAGCTAGGGTCTGCGGGTAGAGGGGGGGCGCGGCGCGGGGCGGGTGGGCGAGGGAGGGGGGGGCTGAAAAGTGAGGATGTGGGCGGGAGGCGGATCAATGATAATGGTTGATGATGATGATACTGTTGCTGATGATGGTTGCGGCGGTGGTAATGGTGATGTTGCTGATGATGATGAGGCTGCTGCTGATGGTGATGGCGATAACGACGATGACGATAACGATGATGACGATGAGTGATGGCGATTGTGGTTGCCATGACAACGATGACGGGGCCGCTGGTGACATTGGCGGGCGAGCTGACGACGGCGGCGACCATGATGCTACACGAATGGCGAAGCTGCGAACTGGGAACGGTTACATGAGGGGCAGGGAGAGGATTGAGAGAAAGAGAGAGAGAGAGAGAGAAGAGAGATAGAAGAGAGAGGAGAGCGAGAAGAGAGAGAGAAAGATAGAGAAGAAGAGAGGAGAAGAGAGAGAGAGAGAGGAGAGAAGAGAGAGAGAGGAGAGAGAGTAAGAGAGAGAGAGAGAGGCCGCCTCGGACGATACCAGAAGAAGGGAGTTGCGGGAGAGGGGAGATAGAGAAGAGAAAGAGAGAGAGAGAGAAGGAGAAGAGATGAGAGAGAGAGAAGAGAAGAAGAGAGAGAGAAGAAGAAGAGAGAGAGAGAAGAGAAGAGAGAGAGAGAGAGAGAAGAGAGAGAAAGAGAGAGAGAGAGAGACCTCTTTGAGGGGGGGGGGGGGGGGTATATATGTATAACACACACGCACACTGCACATACATACACATTATATACATATATACACGCAGAGAGAGAGAGAGAGAGAGAGAGGGCGCGATCGATGGGGGGACGCCATAGAGAGAGAACGAAAGCCAGCGGGGACAACTCAGACACCGACGGGGGAATGGGCGAGGGAGAGAGAGAGGGAGGGAGCGAGAGAGAGAGAGAGAGAGGGAAAGAGAAATACACAGAGAGAGAGAGAAATAAGAGAGAAGAGTGAGGGAAGAGAAGAGAGAGAAAAAAAAGAGACAGAGACCAGGCAAGCTATAATATTTAATATACACAATAATACATATATATATATATAAGTATTACATATATATGTATATATCACATAAACAACATATAAAAATTATATATATTATATAATTAAAAAAAACGACCAGAACGAGAGAGAAACGATATTGAGAGAGAAAATATAGAAGAGAGAGAGAGAAGAAGAGAAGAGAGAGAAGAGGAGAGGCAAGGAGATGGGGGGGGGGGGGGGAGAGAGAGAAGTGAGAGAGAAGAAGAGAAGAGAGAAGAAGAAGAGAGAAGAAGAGAGAGAAGCGAGAAAGAGAGAGAGAAAGAGAGAAGAGAGAGAGAGAGAGATGGAGAGGGAAAAACAAAAAACAGAACGACAGAAGAGAGAGAAAGACAGAATAAGAAGAGAGAGTGAGAGAGAACACGAAGAGAAGGAAAAAGGGAGACAGAGAAGAGAGAGAGAGGAGAGAAGACACACACACACAACAGAGAGAGAGAGAGAGAGGAAAAAGCGAGAGAAAAGAGAGGGAGAGAGAGAAGAGAGAGAAGAAGGGGACAGAGAGAGAGGGAGAGGATTAAACAAAAAGAGTACAAAGAAGAAGACGGGGAAGAGAAGAAGAGAGAAGAGGGGGGAAGGGAGAGAGAAAAGAGAGAGAGAGAAGCGCGATTACATATAGGGTAAGAGAGAAAGAGGAACAACACGATGAGAGATAGAGAGAGCAAGCGGCGCAGAGAGATACGAGGCGCATAAAGAGATGATAATGAGAGAGAGAGAGAGAAACAAAAAAACAACTCACACACATGGAGAGAGAGAGAGAGAGAGAGAGAGAGAGAGAGAGAGAGAGAGAAAGAGAGGGGGGATAGCGAATGACGAGCACTGGTAACACACAGAGGCAACGGCTGCATACATCATGTCACACGCCCCTCTGAAGCGCCCTCGGATCAGCGATTGTTTTCAGATCCCCTTTGCGGTGATCAGGTGGGGGACATGGGCAACCCTTCCACCTTGATAGACAATCGCACAGGGAACTGTATAGATGATGTTGATGCCTGCTCCGCCCTCCTGAGTGCGTTATCTTCGAGCTTTCAATCGCTCAAGGGCGACGCGCCGACGGTCGCGGGCGACGCCCCGCAGGCAGACCTCGATGAGGACGCAGTAATGCTGGCCGAAGACGATGAGGAGACCCTAACGCCACAGGAGGACCAAGGGGGGGCTGCAGCTGAGGCCCCGCGCCACGACGACCAGGAGGAGGCCGCGCTTGAGGAGGCTGCGCAGGAGGAGGCTGCGCAGGAGGAGGCCGCGCAGGAGGAGGCCGCGCTGGAGGGGGCCGCGCATGAGGGGTCTGCGAAGGGGGCCCAGGTTGAGGCTGGGGATGGCCAGGAGGAGGCTGCAGCACCGACGCAGACTGCGACCCCGACGGCGCCGACTGCAACTCCGAAGGTCCAGCCGAAGAAGGCAGCTGCAACTCCGAAGGCACCGAACAAGATTGCAATTCCGAGGGCACCGAAGACGCCGACTGCCACGCCGAAGACAACAACTGCAACTCCGAAGCAGGCGCCGACAGCGACTCCGAAGGCACCAACCCCGAAGCCATCGACCGCGACTCCGAAGGCGCCAACTCCAAAGGCGCCAACTCCGAAGGCACCAACTCCGAAGACGACTCCGACTGCAACTCCGGAGACATTTTCGATTGCAGCCACGAAGGCGCCGACAGCCTCGACAGCAGTTGCGACATAGGCGCCTGGCACGGCGAGCATCGCGGCCGAGCAGGTGCAGTTCTTCGACAGCATGAAGGGCAGGGGGGCCTCCAAGTCAGCCAGGGCTAAGAAGGAGAGGAAGAAAGAGACGAATAATAAGAGGCAGAAGGCGGCGAAGACCGAGGTGCGTGACCTTGAGGTTGCACCGCCAGTGGAGGCACTGCCGACGCGTCCGCCGCCGAGCCCGCCGCGCCCCCCACCGCCGTGGCATGGTCCAGCGGCGGGAGAGCAGGCCAAGAAGACGGAGAAGCGGCCAGCTGCAACGGGCGGCGCCCCCAGCGCTGTCAAGCGGCCAGCTGGGGCGAAAGCCGAGGAGTTGCGCGGTGCAGCTCAGGGGGCGGCTCAGGGAGAAGAGGAGATGCGAGAGGAGAGTGTTCCTGAGGACGAGGGCGAGGAGGAGGAGGGGGGGGCGGCTGCAGAGGGGGACGCGGCGGCTGCCGAGGAGGGGCCCGGGGGGGCAGGCGAGGGGCCCGAGGCTGTTCAGCATGCCGACCACGCTGCTCATCGACACCCTTGCATCCCGACTGCCTCGCGCCCCGTGCCCTCTCCCTTCACGCCTGCAGCACGGGCTGCTTTTGGAGGGCAAATGGTGTCCTTTCGGGTGAGTTCTGGTCCTCCAAGGACTTCCACATATTCGCTGCGCACGTGTTTCGGCGCGCGCGTTCAATAGCTCGACGCGCTCCTCTCCTTTTCCGTGCGTCTCTTCTCCTATTTCGCCTGCTGTGCCCAACTCGGCCCCGTTGCATCCCACGGCTTCCCCCGAACGCAGTGGGGGTCTTCACCGCAGCGACAAGTGTTTTCGGGGGCCCTGCGCAATCGGCCCCGACTGCACCGTTCGAAGAAGAAGCATTGCAGAAACGGGTTTCTTCACGCGTGTCCCCGCCAGCCTTTTTAGAAACGTCGCCCATAGAGCTGACGGGAAAAGGGGCGAAGGGACTCATATGATGAAACAGAGCGAGTACACATGATGAACAGAGAGATCTCTGGCAGGTCGGGGGGTCTCGAAGGGCCTTTTCGCGGGCCATCCCAGGGGCCCGCAAGGGGGGGGGGGGCGAGAGGAGGAGGAGGAGGACAAGGAGTAGGAAAACGATGATGCTGATGAGGAGGAGGAGGCGAACCGCCTCTTGGGGGCCTCTTTGGGTTAGCTTGGGGCCCCATGGGAGCTGTGTTCTTTGAGGCGTTTGAAGGTTATCGACCAAAAAAGGGGGTCCCCGATGATAGCCCCCCTTTTGGGGCCACCACAATCGTGTCTTGGGGTCCTGTTGGGCCACTCTCGTGCGCTCTTGGGGTCGTGCGGGGGGCCTCTTGGGCCCTTCGTTGGGGCCATATTGAGAAATTTCCAGTTCCGCTTCGCTTCCGCACCGCTTCGCAAGTGGCCGCGCTGTTTTGGGCCGTTTCGTTGACGGACCGCTTCGCTGGCACATCGGAAACGAAAAAGGCGAGAAGGGAAACATCGTTGATTGTTTGGATGTTTTGACAGATTTGGGTTGTGTGGGATTTCCGATCTCACTTGGAATTGTTTTGTGGCCTTCGTCGGGCCTCTTGGAGGTACGTTCATCCCGTAGTTCGGGTAGCCGATGGAGGTCTTGTTGAAAGCGCTCTACAAGCTGGCACCGTCGCCCCTCTCTGACGGCAGGCGCTGTGAGTCAGCAGTTCTTTTGTCGGCCAGCGATGTGTGCCAGCCGAATGGTTTCTTATCCGCATGGGCACAAAGACAGGCTACCGCGGCCGATTGTCGTAGATTATGCGACCAAGGTCCTTGTGACCAACGGTTGTCCGCTTCCGCGGGCCGAGGCCGAAGCTGAATGCGAGGGGCGCCAGTTGAACGAACAGACGTAGCCAGCAGAACAGCGGGACACTGCTGCGGAATGAAACACTGCATGGGCGCGGCCTTCGTCGGAGCGGCCTTCATGGGCGAACCCGTTATAGGCGTGGTACAAGGTGCGAACGGAGACGCAAGGTCAACGCGCGCGCTGCCGGCCCCAGCCTCGCACACTCGCCGAACCTTCCTGGCAGCCCGTCGTTTTCCCCCTTGCTCCCCCAGGCGACTGCTTTGGAGGGAGCCGCCAGACGCTGGGTTCCGCAGGTGCTCGCTCCATATGGTTCTACATTCTGCCGTTCTTTCAAGCATCGGGTTACAGTGTTGCGCTGGTTGCCGCAAATGTAGATGCGGTGGGCACCGCGCCGTTTGCGCATCTGCGCGGACTCTTCACATTGACCTCGTCGTCGAGCTGCATCATTGCGCTCTTCATCGCCAGCAACACATAGGCGGCAGCGCGCGCCACTAATGTTTGGTGGCATGACTGCAACGCGCAGGTAGGGCGGTGGTGGCCTTCAAGTGGGCTTACAAGGGTGCTGGTGTGAAAACGCAGGTTTGCTGAGCCTGCTTGAGCCGTGGAGTTCAAAGTTCTGGATAAGACGCGAGCGCTCGCCCGCGCAACCTCCACCCCACGCACAGCCCTGTGGCGTCAAGGAGGCGCCACGCCTGCCACGCCTTGGGAGCATGAGCCGGGCACCCCGACTTGGGCTGCGACTTGGCAGAAATCGTGACTTCGGAAGTCCGGGAGGACCAGGCAGGGTGAACGTTGCGACGTGGGTGGGACGCGCCACGCCTATCGTTAATTTTCGTTTGTGCTTCCCTTCTCCTCTCCTCTGCCACGCATTGCGACCCCGAAACGGATAGCGCCCCCACCCCCAGCACACCCCCGCTGGTGCCGAGGACGTGCCGCGCCTGCCACGTGATGCGAGCCCGAAACGAAACAGCGCCCCCACCCCGAACGCACCCCGTGTGGTATCAAAGGGGTGCCGCGTTTGCCACACTGTGCGAACCCGAAGCGGAGAGCGCCTCTACCTCCAGCACGCCCCGTGCGGTGTCAAAAAAACACCGCGTTTGCCAAACTCTGTCTGCGAACCCGAATCGGACAGCGCCCCCACTCCCAGCACACCCCCTGTGGTGCCGAGGAAGTGCCACGCCTGTCCCGCTTTGCCAGCTGGGTACGGCTATCGCTCCCACCCCGAGCGCCCCCGTGCTGTTTCGAGGAAGCGCCACGTTTGCCATGGCTTGCAAGCGTGAAACGGATAGCGCCCCAACCCCCAGCACGCCCCTTGTGGTTTCGCCACGTTTTGCGAGCCCGAAACGGAGAGCGTTGGGACCTCCAACGCATTTTTCCCGACCTAGGCTCTGCCTAGAAGGGTTCTTACTCTCTGGGCTTAAAGGGGCCGGGCAGTGGAAAGCGCCCTGGGCGGTTTCCCCAGTATCCGCCCCGCGGTTCCCCCAGCTACGTTCTTTTAGCTTAGCGTTGCTTATCTCATCTTAGCCTAGCCTAGCTCAGCTTAGCACAGCGCAGCGCAGCATTAGCATAGCATAGCATAGCATAGCACATCATAGCATATTATAGCATATCATAGCATGTCATAGCATAGCATTGCGCAGCATATCATAGTATAGCATATCATAGCATAGCGCAGCATATCATGGCATAGCATAGCCCAGCATATCTTAGCATAGCACAGCGCAGCATAGCATAGCGTATCACATCATAGTATAGCATAGCATATCGCAGCATAGCATAGCATAGCATAGCACATCACAGCATAGCATAGCATAGCATAGCAGAGCCTAGCGCAGCATAGCATAGCATAGCCTACCATAACATAGCGCAGCCTAGCATACCCTAGCATCGCATAGCATAGCATAGCATAGCGCAGCATAGCGCAGCATAGCATATCATAGCATAGCATAGCGCAGCATAGCATAGCATAGCATAGCATCAAAGCAAAGGCAAAGCAACAGCAGCAACAGCAAAGCAAAGCACAAGCAACGCAAAGTAAAGCAACGCAAAAGCAAAGCAAAGGAAAGGCAAAGCAAAAGCAAAAGCAAGGAGGAGATGACGACGATGAGGAGAAGGAGGAGGACGGCGTTTACCGTTACTACTAATATTGCTCTCCTCGGGGCTCCGACTCCTAGGTAGGGTCGCTCTGGGATAATTTTTGTGGCGTCGGGGAATTGCCGCGCATGCCACATGCAGTGAGCCCGAAGCGGATAGCGTCCCCTTCTCCTTACGCATTTCGTCTAGCGTCAAGAGAGAGTCCCACGCTTGCTACGCCTTGCGAAATATACACGTATGTGTTGTGTGGTGTGCGTTTCACGTGAGTGGTTCGGTCTGCGATTGCGTGTCGTGTGTATGTGTCTAACGCATGTGCGGCTGTATGTGCACTCGTGCATAATGTTGTTGTTGTTGATTGTATCGTGATTCGTATGCCTTTGACGCGTGTGCGCGGCTAGTGCGTGCGAACACATCTGTGTATGTATTGTGTGCGTCTGTGTGATGCATGTGTGGTCGCGAAGGGGGAGTGGTGAGGAAGGGTGAGGAGGGGTGAGGTGGTGCCGTCAGTGACGCGGGTGCGACGCCGGCGGGGGACAAAAACAACACACACGTAGCATGTGGAAAATATGTCGGAGTTCCACGCGGAGCTCTTGGCCTTGAGTTGGGCCTCCCTTGCGCGTCCGCACGCATGAGAGGGGGTATCAGCAACGATCCGAGATCCAAAGTGTCGTGTCGTGTCGACGCGGCGGTGACCCCGCCGCGGAGGTTTACGCTGAACGGCGCTTGTGGTTCAGAATTGGCGCAACTTGGCGATAAAAATCCAACGCGTCAGGAACCAACGCCAGAGTCGTCACGACCCGGACGTGCCGTTCACAAAAAAAGTTTGAAGGTTTGCGCGGAGTTCCGTTGTTCTCTTGCATCCGTCTCGACTACACCGTTATCGCATGACCATGGTTTCCATCGTGCGACAATTGCGACAATCCACTCCTCCTCCTCCCTGGTCCACTTCGATCCGATCGATCCGATTCGATATTGACTCAGGCGAGCCCGACATCCGATGCCGGTTTCCCGACGACCCGATGCGGGCCGATATTTGCATTGCG
>CAUYUJ010014149.1:792423-814923 GCA_963575745.1 Prorocentrum cordatum
TCAGGTGTTGCGCCCACCAGGAAACAAAACGAGGGCCTCGACAAATTTGTTTTTGCATTTTTTCATGTATTTTATTGGTGGCGTCAAGCGCGGTCGTCGCCGATCGCTTGCCCTGATTTAGCGATTTCGGTCGACGGAGGCACGCGAATCGCGCGAGTTTCCTTCTCGTAACTGCTTCTGCCGTGTGCCGCGTTTTCATGGCGCACGTGCCGCGCCTGGCCCTTTCAGATTCAATCGCTCGTACTAGTGCGCGGGCCGCGCGCAGGCCGCAGTCCACGCGCGCTTGCGCGGCGCACCGCAGCGCGCTTCGAAGCGATGTTGGGCACAATGGCATTTTTAGCGCAACGCCGCGAAATTGTTAGCCACCTCGCGCGGGTGATGCCGAACGCACGCGTGTCCCGCCGCATGTGCGCCGCCGGAGCTAATTTTCCGATTTCGGTCGTGAATAGTATCGCGGGCGTGTGTCAGGCGCCTTCGACGCGCCATGTAGGCCCGCGCCGTGCGCGCCCACGCATCAGGTCAGAAACATATCATCTTACTACTTCCGCGTAATGCAGCGCGTGCGTTGCAACGCTGTTAGCCAAGGGCGCTGGTGCGTCGCCGAAAACCACAGCCAGGTTCCCTTGGCAGGAGGATTGGCGGGGGGCGCTCATATTCACCACCCTAAGGGGAGCCGCCAATGGTTCTCTCACGGTCCCGTTCGTAGCCGTTTTGTGGGGATGTCTCAAGCGGTGTGCTTGTTTTCTGTCCCAGCATCCTTCGCTCTCGGAGTAGATTTGGAGGATGTCTCGAGCGAGGCGCTCCACTTCACCCCCCCAGGTGGGCCAGATTTTGAGGATGTCTCGATCGGTGGCCAGACTCGTGGGCGCTGGTTTTCCTGGGGATGCCGCAGGAGGCTCCAACAGGTTCCAGGAGGCCCGTGGAGACCACATGAGGTCCCAGGATGAATCAGGATGCCACAGAAAGACCCAAGAGGCCACAGGATGCCCCAAGAGGCTCTAGGAGGCCCCAGGAAGCTCCTGGAGGCTTCAGGAAGCCACAGGAGGCCCCAGGAGGCCAGAGGAAGCGCCAGGAGGTCTCCGGAGGGCAACAGGAGGCCCCGAGAGGCCCCAGGAGCAGGAGGCCTCAGTAGGCAACAGGGGTGGTTCCAATCCCATGTGTTTTACGTATGCTCTCATATATTGGGCCTCACCTGGGGCACGAATCCTTGATGTTATACGTATGTTTCTATATATTGTCCATATCCTGTGTACTTATGTTCCTATAGGGCCTCTCCTAGGGCACGACTCCTTGGTGTTGTACGCGTGTTCCTATAGATTGTCCCTTTTTTTTCTGCGGCTCCAAGTCGCAATGTTTTATGTACGACTGTTGCTATAGATTGGGCCTCTCCTCGGGCACGAATCCTCCCTAGGAGGTCCCAGGAGGCCCCAGGGGGCCCAAAGAGGCTCCTGGAGGCCCCAAGAAGCCCCAGTAGGTCCCCAGGAGGCCCCAGGAGGACCCAGGGACATGCGCAGAGACGCGCTCGTACTACTGAGGCTCATTCACACTCCAATTGATTCTCAGTTAGATTCATGACCAGACCGTCACAACTGAAACCCGTTTATACTCGAAAGTTTTTGCGCCTAGATTCTCACGGCGGACAGGTCCATGGGAATAAATGCGCTTATGGGGAGCCCCACGCAGTGAATATTTGAATCCCCTTAGGGGGGTGACAATGAGCGCCTCGCTCGAGACATCCTCCAAATCTGCTCCGGAAGCGAATGATGTTGGCACAACTAACAAGCAAACCCGCTTGAGACATCCCCACAAAACGGCCGCGAACGGGACCGTGAGATAACCCCTCGGCGGCTCCTTAGGGACGTGAAAATGAGCGCCTCGCTCTAGACATCCTCCAAATCTGCTCCGAAAGCGAAGGATGTTGAAACAGAAAACAGGCAAGCCGCTGGAGACATCCCCACAGAACGGCCGCGAAGGGGACCGTGAGATAACCATTGGCTGCTCCCCTAAGGGGGGTGAAAATTAGCGCCTCGCTCGAGACATCCTCTAAATCAGCTCCGATAGCGAAATATGCTGGGACAGAAAACAAGCAAACCGCTTGAGGCGTCCCCACGAAACGACCGCGAACGGGGCGCGCGTGAGTCTCAGCATGAGTAAGTCTGAGTCGGAGCAGGTCTGAGTATGAGTAGGTATGAGTATGAGTAGGTATTTGTGTGTGAATATGTGTCTGAGTTAGTCTGAGTGTGAGTCAGTCTGTATAAGAGTAAGTCGGGGCATGAGGAGGAGAGGGCAGGAGAAGAGTGAGAAGGAGTAGGAGGCGTCCACGTAATAACAAAAAACCATCTTAGGATATGGCGAACATGCAAACTGCACCAAACCCTCGATGGGGATTACCCGTCTGACATGCAACGCAATCCGCGCGGGGCGAACATCACGCGGTGATAACGGACTGGGGCCACCGTCGCACTGTAAAATCCAATCCGTGAGCTCCCATCGGGGCATCCAGGCGCGCGGCGTTCCCCCTGCTGACAGCACGCCCTGGAAGAAACAAAGAAAACGATCACGTCGCATATTTAGAATGAGGGCGGCCCGGCCATACCAATCGTCGCAACTGCTCCCAAATATGCCGTCCCCCCCCCCCCCATCGGCCCTATGTCATTCAAACGTCCTCTGCATTGATGCGAACTGCCATGGCGGCGCACGCTGCCCCCAACGACGGCCGACACCGCTGAAGGTGATCATTTTTCATAGAGACAATCACGATGCGACGGCCCATGCGGCCCAAAATGATTCACACCAACCCGAGGACAATCCAAGAGCTCCCAAAAAATACCGCGCGCTGTCAGCGAGGATGCTTTTCGGGCGCCATCAAACTGATCAGACACAAAAAAATGAAAAGGAACGTCACGCTCTCGCCCTTCTGGGTATTAGAGCGCTCGGCACCACCCGAAGAACCGCCCAAATCGCAGCAAAACGGCCGGAAAGGGCCAGAGGAAATTGAATGCGGCATGACCCCTCCTCTTTGTTATCTTCTACCCCCCGTCACCCCACTTCGCCATCATATTAATCCCCTGCCTCCTCACGTTGCCCCCCTTTTCTCCTGTTATCCTCCTCCTCCTTCTCATCCTCCTTCGCCTTCGTCGTCCTGGTGTTCTCCCACTCCCTCGCCCCCCTCAACCGCCCTCGTTATCCCTCCCCTCCCTTTCCCCGTGTCATCCACGCCTTCCGCCTCATCCTCCTCCTCCTCGCCGCATTGCCCCTTCCCCCCCTCATTCGCGCGCACTTCCCATTCCACGCTCGAGACATCCTCCAAATCTGTTCCGAAAGCGAAGGCTGTTGGAACAGATAACAGGGACGCCGCTTGAGACATCCCAACAACACGGCCCCGAACGGGACCGTGAGATAAGCCCTGGCGGTTCCCCCTATGGGGGGTGAGAATGAGCGCCTCGCTTGAGACATCCTCCAAATCTGCTCCGACAGCGAAGGAAGTTGGGACAGGAAACAGGCAAACCGCTTGAGACATCTCCACAAAACGGCCGCGAATGGGACAGTGAAATAACACGTGGTGGTTTCCGTCAGGGGGGGCAGAAACCAGCGTCCCGCCTGAGACATCCTCACAGTCTGCTCTGGTAGCCAAGGATGTTGGGACAGAAGACAGGCAAACCGCTTGAGGCACCCCCGCAAAACGGCCACGAACGGGGCGTGCGTGAGTCCCACCATGAATAAGTCTGGGTGGCGATGAAGATTATGCATTCACGCAGGAGGATATCGATGGGCTCGGACAAGACCCTAAATTCTTGGATACATTTATGCTTTCGCCAGGCCCGCCGACGTGCCAGGATCCATGCTGGATCAAGGTCCACGTGGCTGCGCCGCCTCATTTGGGCGTACCCCTCACACGTTTCGTTGTCTCAAATGGAGGTCCACCGAAGGCCCCAGTGGCATGGCCCCATGGCGGTACCGCCCATGCGGGCGCACCCCTCGCACGGCTCGTGGCCCCGCTTGGGGCTCACTCGAAGGCCCCAGTGGCAGGGTCTACATGGCGGCTGCGCCCCATTGGGGCGCACCCTTCACTCGGTTCGTGGCCCCGCGTGGAGTACCACTGGAAGCCCCATTGGCGTGGTCGACATGGCGGCGCCGCCTCATCTTGGCGCGCCCCCCGCGCAATCGTGGCCCCATATGGTACCCGCAGCAGCATGTGGTTGGTTATTTCGCCAGGCCTATTTTTGTCCTGGTCCTGACAGGCCTTTGCGGGGCCCCTTGGGGCGACCGCGGGGGCTCCTTGAGTTTCTTGACGTGCGCGGCCGCCCGATTTCAGGCGCAAGGGAGTTGAGTTGCGTCGCCTGTTTCCTGCGTCGCGCGCGGGGCGGACTTCATGAGCACTGTGCCCACAGAGCATCCTGCGTACGCCTGTGCTGCTGGCATCGAGGTTACAGATTGGAGGCCAAAGGTGCCGCGATCACTTCGGCGCCCCCTGAGAGTGGTCCGTCGGGACACGTACTCCACGAGCAAATGTCTTTTCCCGTTCGTCATCATCTGCTCTTGCCGCCCCCCTCGCCCCCTCCGTGTTGTTCTTGCCTTGCCCTGGTTCGCGTTCCTTCTTGTTATCCTTCTGCGTTTTGCGCGTGCGCCCTTGCTGCCACATGACCCGTCTGCCTCCCTGCATCTATGCATTGCGGGCGGCGCCCAGCCGACAAAAGAAAACGATTGCCCCGACAGAATCGGCCGACAAAAAACCAAACCTCCCCGACAAAAAAACACACGCGACAAAAAAAAATCGGCCCGACAAAATGGGCCGCCAAAAAAAAAGAGGCGGCGCGACAAAAAAATCGGACCGACCCAGGAAAGTGTCGCGACAAATTCGTTCCTGGCTGTCGCTGCCGAGCGGATTCAGTGTAAATTCGCAGTTAGGATGCACCCCCCGGAAATTTTGTTCGACGGTCCGGGTGGGCATTTTGTCGGTCAGTTTGGTTGGGCTGTTTGTCGGGGCGGTCTGGTGCGTCCACGAGGTCGTGCCGCGTTTGCCGGGCGATTCGCGGTCCTAGCGGGTTCGCAGTAGCATTATGCGGCGAGGGGGGGGTGGGGGGACATGGCGGCGCGGTGGGGGAGGGAGAGGAAGGGGGGGGAAATTTGCAGGAGGAGGAGGAGGAATAATATGACGAGGAGGAAGAGGGCGAGGAGACACGGTGGCGGGCACCCCCGCCTTCTTCTTGCTTGGTCCAGCCCTTCTGGGGGGGCGTCGTTCCCATAGGGAGCTCCACCGCAGATTTCGGCGGCACGGTCCACATGGCGGCGCCGCGCCATGTGGGCGCAGACTTGACACGGTCCGCGGCATCACATGGAGTTCGAGGGGGGGCCCAGCGGCAGGGCCCACATGGCGGCGCCGCCTTGTTTAAGCGCACGCATCATCACGGTTCGTGGCCCCGCAGGGAGTTCCACCGAAGACTCCAGTGGCAAGGTCCACATGGCGGCGCCGCTCCAGTTGGGCGTGCACTTCACACGCGGAAGTGGCGTTGCGACGCGCGGAGGTGGCATTGCCGCCCCGCCTCCGCCGGAAACAATGTTAACAAATCGTGCGGCCAACAGCTCCGCTGACGGTGTTAACAAATCGTGTAGCGCCCAGTCTGTTCCAGACCAACAAATTCTTGACGCTTCGCGTATCCCCAACAGCCCATGCAGTAACGATGCCCAGGCGACTGGGGGTGATCAGGGAAGTGGGGGGCATGCAGAATAACAAAAGGCTGGGGAACCCGTCTTACCCAAGACGGCGAGGATGGAGGATGAATCGGAGGACGATGAGGAGGAGGATCTCAAGGAGGAAAAGGGGGAGCGGGAGGAGGGTAGAGGGAGGAAGAGCAATAGGCGGATGAGGAGGAGGAGGAGGAGGAGCAGGAGCAGGACGAGAATGAAAAGGAGGACGAGGAGAAGGGCGAGCAGAATGGCCAGAGGCCTCTTGGATGCCTCTCGGAGTCTCTTCGGGGGTCTCTTGGGGGCGTCCTGAAGTCCTCTTAGGGCGTCTTGGGAGCGTCTCGGCGGTCCCGGAGGCCTCTTGGGGCGTCTTGGGTGCCCTGGGGAGCCTCTCGGGGACCTCTTGGGGCCATGTTGGGGCCATCTTGGGGCCATCTTGGGGCCATCTTGGCGCCTTTTGGTGCCTCCTTGGCGCTTCTTAGGGCCATCTTGGAGGCGATCGATCAAAGAAGAGAGTGGGGTTAATTAGGCCTGCCCCTCTAGATCCTCTAAAATCGCCTCTTGGGCTCATCTCGAGGCGCTCTTGGAGCGCTCTTGGGCGCTCTTGGGGCCGTCTTGATGCCATCTTGGCCCCCTCTTGGGGTTTGTTTTTTTTTTTTTTTTTTTTTTTTTTTTTTTGTGGGAGACGAGAGGTTTTTTTTTTTTTTATTTTTTTTTTTTTTTTTTTTTTTTTTTTTTCTACTTGGGCCCTCTTGGAGCCATCTTGAGGCCTCGGAAGGCCATCGGAAGCGAAAGGGTGAGAAAGCAACACGCCTTGATGTTCCTTCGGTTTTTGAAGGATTTTGGCCTCTTGGAGGCCTCCTGGGGCACCTAGCTGGCCTCTCGGAGCCGTCCTGGGGCGGTTTCCGGGCCTACTGGAGCATCTTCGGAGCCGTCTTGAGGCATCTGAGGCTAGCTTCTTGAGCAATCTTGGAGCTCATATTGGGCTCCCCGAGGCGCTCTTGGAGCCATCTTGGGCCATCTTGGACGCTCAAACTACCAGCGAAACCTCCCGTCCAGGTCCAGTGGAGGGGGTAGGGGGAGGGGTAAACCCCTCCCCCAAGGGGAAGAAAGGGGGTTGGAAGAGGAAACTCCCCAAACCACCTACGCCCAGAGGGCTGGCGGGACTGCGCGGCGCCCAGGTTGTTACCACATCGTGCGGCGCCCAGGTGTTCGCTCATCGTTTCGCGCCCAGGGTGTTAACAAATCGTGCCGCCAAAAACCCCGCAGACGGTGTTAACAAATCCTCTGGCCAAGAACACCGCAGACGGTCTTCACAAATCGTGCGCCGCCCCGCATGCGGTCTTCACAAATCGCGCGGCTACAAACCCAGCGCGCGGTTCGTGACCCACAGGGGGGTCCACCGAAGGCCCCAGTAGCATCGTCCACATGGCGGCGCCACGTCACATGGACGCACCCCTCACACGGTCCGCGGCCCCACATGGTGCCCCCAGTTGTATATGGTTGGGTTTTTCGCCAGGCTACATTGTTTTTTTTTTTTTGGTTTGGTGGCTGGGCGTTTCTTATCCGCGTTGTTGGGTTAGCCTGGTGGTAAGGAGCCCAGTGAAACAATTGTTAGGAACAGTTGAGGTTCCGCAGTGTTGTGGCGGATGATGAAGGCAACCTGCGGCATGACATTCGAGACATCAGAACCGCGATTCAATTGTCCAGGAAACTCGTTTTGGACAGTTGCGTTTTCACATCAGTTTTTTTTTTGTTGCTGACATGTGGTAGACGCATGGTTTCGGACAGTTGAGGTTTGATGAAATGTCATTGGGTGCATTGGTGCACATGCTAATTTGCACACTGGCCCCGCATTGTCCCAGGTGTTCCCGCTGTTGTCGCGTGGCCCTGCGTTCGTTTTCCGTCATTTTGAGGCCGTTCGGGGCCGTCATATGGGCCCCGTTGAGGACCTCGTTGGAAGTTTTTTGGGGCGCTCGGAGCAATCTCGCGGCCCATCCGAAAATGCGGAAAACAAACGCGACAGATTTTTCAAACGTGACACAAACGATGAAACATGCATGGCGTCGGCTTCTGTGGACCAGCGCGGGGGCCGCCCTTGCGGAGCTCTTGGGCCGCCTGGGCGGCCGCGGGTTGAGTGCTTTTCCTGTTCGCGGACTCCTTTCGAGACCGCCTGTGGGCGTCGTTTGATAATCTATGATGATTTATGGGCCGTCTTGGGGCCCTCTCCGACAATCGGGCGGTCTTCTGAGGGGTCGTTGGCCGTCTCGGAGTGGTCTTTGGGGACTTCGAAGGCCGCCCTGGGGCGCCAGGGAGCCCGAAAGGTGCGGACCTCCACATCTTGAATATAATCAAGGATAGATCAATAGTATTTGTCTTTCGGTGCTGTGGTGGGGGCCCTCGGATTTCCTTGCGCGCGTTTGCGCCGCCTCGTGCGTCCTTCGTGGGTCTTGTCGGTGCGGAATCAAAGGATTAGCTGGTCGCGGCGAGCCTTCTGGGATCCCCAAGGGGCCGTCGCGATGTCTTCCTGCGCCGCCTCGGGGCCACGCGCGGCCGTCTCGGGGCCCGCTTTGGAACTTGTCGGGCAGCGTAGGGCCAACATTGGATTGGAACGCGCGGGGGTTGAAACGATCAAACAGATGGTTGTTGAGACGGGGCGGCTGTTGTGTCACTTATGCACGGCCGTGGCCTCGATGACACTAACCAGACGCATTGCGCGCGCCAGACGGGGTGCGATTGCATATCCTGTCGAACTGCAAGTACGTCATACGCCTTAGAGAACGTTGGAAATAATCCCAAATGGAAGCGCGAAGCGTTTTCACGCGCCTCTGCGTGCGAAAGCATGGTGGCGGCCTTCCTTTCCTTCCCCTCCGACCCCCTTCCCCCCCTCGCCGCGCTCTACTCTGCGCCCCCCCGCTGCGCCTCCGGCCCCCGCCCCGCCAAACCCTCCGCTCCTGCCCCCCCCCGCCGCCCCCGGCGCCCCCCCCCCCCTCTGTTGCAATTTTGGATCCGACCATTCTGGCTCAAGTATTCTGGCTCCACAGAACCCTCTGCGTCGACGTCGTCTCCGCGGTGGGTCGACGCCCAGTGCGCATGCTGCGCTGGCGCGCGCTGTCGGCCCTTCGGAACGCGCGCAGGCCCGCGGAGGCGCGCTCCCGCCTTTGCGGCGTGCGCGCGTGCGCGCGCGAGCGGGCTTTCAATCCCTTCGTTGTGCGTCGCGTCTTGCGCTAATCTGCGCGGCGCGGACGCGCGCGGTCGACTGCGCCGCTTCTTGCGCCGCGCGGCGACGAGAGGATGTGTTTTTTTTGTTGTCGCCGCCGTTCGAGGCGCCCATCAATTCCTGGCCGCTGCTCTTGAGTTCTGACCGTTCCCAGCGAGGGTGCCCAGCCTCATAGCTGACTGTTGGCGGTCGCGCTTCGACGCGCGATGCGTTTTTAGCGCGCCCTGAAAACCAGCGCCCGTTGCAATCTGATTCCATACCTCGCTGTTTTTTTTCCAGCTTGGGCTTGCGTTCGCGCCTTGCCGTGCGCGGGCGGCCCTACTCGCGTGATCGCGTCGCTTTGGATGCGCGGCGCGGTTTTCATTATGGTTTTGCGACCCCAAGAACTTTCAGAAGTGCGCCTGGCGACCTGCAAATTTGCACAGCCAGTTGCCATCGCGCCGCGACTTCTGGCGATGCCATCGCCCTCGAACGTGCGCGCGCGCACGTGCGAGCCACTGGTTGTGGGTTAGCGCGCGCCGGCACGCGCATCGCGTTGGCTTGTGCAGTTTGCGTTCATCATGCGGTTGCGCGCTGTAGTGCCGCGTGGGGTTCGCGCGTGGTTGCGCGACCTCCAATGTGTCATTGAACGTAATGGCGCCTTTGACGTCGCTGTCGCAATGATACTTGCTCCAAGGTGTTTGTTCGATGTAGCACCGCTGCCGCTGTCTTTGGCGCAGCGGTTCCTCATCGCAACGTCGCGATTGGCAGTCAATTCGGTCCGCGCCCTTTCGCGCCAAACGCTGTGATCGTGGTGCCCATCGGGGCTTCAGTCTGCAGCGAGGAGCATCGCGCGGGCGCTCGCGTTCTCGCGTTCAGTCAGCCGCGATTGGTCCAACGCTATACCGAGCTTTTTGCGATTAAACGTTTAATTTTTTGAATTGCGTTTTGTCGTCAAAAGCTTCGCCAGTAGAATGGCACCACTGACCCTATGGTTCCATGTAACCTCAGTTGTTCCCTGTATATGTAATATATATATATAAATATATATATATATATAATATAATCATGTATGTATGTATGTATGTGTATATGTATAGTCTATCTGTGGGGTCAGAATGGAACGCCCGCGCGCGGGCGCCCCGGGTTCCAGGCGCGCGCGCGGGTGGGCTGCCGGACCGACCTCGGCGCCCTCATCTAGCGGCCGCGCCCCGCTCCGAGGAGCCGGGGCGCGGCCCCATCGGGCCGCGAGCGGGCGCAACCAAAAAGAAGGGGGGGGCGGCCGGGGGCAAGCGCAACAAGGAGGGAAGGGGGGGGCAAGGGGCGACGAGCCGAAGGCGTACCCAGAGAGGGGGAGGGGGCCAGGGCGGGGGGGGGGGGCGAGCGCGGGGCCCCGCCATGCCAGGCGCAGCGCAGCATGGCCGGCCACCGCAGGAGACGGCCGCGCGGGAGCTAGCAGGTATTGACCAAGGCTTTTGCTTGGTGGGAAGGCAGGGGGCGAGGGAGCGGAGGGGGGGGGGGGGGGGGGGGCGCGATGGGGAGGGCGGGGGGGGAGGGGGCGTGGGGAAGGGCGGGGAAGGGGTGCGAGGGGGGGGGGGTGGGGGGGCTGATTTTTGCGAGGTTAATGAAATGGAGATGGGGGAGGAGGAGGAGGAAGAGGAGGGGGAGGAGGAGGGGGGGGGGGGAGAAGCGGGGGGAAGATGAGGAACTAAGGAGAAGGTTGAGTGGGAACCTAGACCAGAGACGAGGTAGGGGAAGAGAGGAAGAGGATGAGGATAAGGAGAAGGAGAAGAAGGATCCACGCAGGGCGACGAAGCAGCTCGCATTCGAGGCAACAGCCAAGGTCGACCCAGAGCTGATCGCCCAGGCAGGTTTTTATACATTATTCCTCTGACCCTTAACATGTCGCCATTCCCCCCGCTGTTTTGCTTTAAGATGTAATGGTATTGTTGCTATGTTCCTTGTCATATATCCTGTGTATTATGAATTATGCTTGCCCTCCGCTTCCTGCGCCCCCTTCTCTCCGTTTCTCCTTCTCGCGCCCCGCGAGGCGCTGCTGGATTCCAGGGGCGACCGCGGCGCGCCTTCAGGGCCGCGGCGCCGCGCTGCGGAGGGAAGGGGGGGGGGGGGGGGGGGCGGCGGGGTAGTCGGGGGGTGGGTGAGTGGTGGGGTGGGGTGCATGTGTGTGTGTGTGTGTGTGTGTGTTGGGGGGGGGGGGGGGGGGGGGAGGGGGGCGCGGCAGGGTCAGCTAGGGGTATAAGGGTGGGCGGGCGGCCGCGGGGCGGGGTGGGGCGAGGGGGAGGGGGGGGGGCTGCAAAGTGAGGATGTGGGCGGGGAGGCGGATGCATGATAATGGTGTTGATGATGAATACTGTTGCTGATGATGGTTGCGGCGGTGGTAATGGTGATGTTGCTGATGATGATGAGGCTGCTGCTGATGGTGATGGCGATAACGACGATGACGATAACGATGATGACGATGAGTGATGGCGATTGTGGTTGCCATGACAACGATGACGGGGCCGCTGGTGACATTGGCGGGCGAGCTGACGACGGCTGGGGGGCGGCCGACCATGATGGCTCCGTGCTGAGGTGGCGAAGCTGCGACTGGGAACGGTACATGAGGGGCAGGGGGAGAGGGATTGCGAGAAGAGAGAGAGAGAGAGAGAGAGAGAGAGAGAAGATAGAGCGAGAGAGAGAGAGAGTAGAGAGAGAGAGAGAGAGAGAGAGAGAGGAAGAGGAAGAGAGAGAGAGGAGAGAGAGAGAGAGAGAGAGAGAGAGAGGAGATAGAAGAGAGGATAGAGATACGACCTGATCAGACGGATTGAGGGAGGGGGGGAGGGGAGATAGAGAGAGAGAGAGAGAGAGAGCGAGAGAGAGAGATATGAGAGAGAAGGAGAGATAGAGAAGAGGAGATAGAGAGGAGAGAGAGATGAGGAGAGAAGGGAGAGAGAAGAGAAGAGAAGAGTGAGGGAGAGAAGAAGAGGAGAGAGAGAGACCACTTTGAGTGGTGGGGGGGGGGGGGGGGTATATATGTATAATATATTTATATAGGTGCCACATATATACACATATATACATATATACACGCAGAGAGAGAGAGAGAGAGAGAGAGGGCGCGATCGATGGGGGGACGCCATAGAGAGAGAACGAAAGCCAGCGGGGACAACTCAGACACCGACGGGGGAATGGGCGAGGGAGAGAGAGAGGGAGGGAGCGAGAGAGAGAGAGAGAGAGGGAAAGAGAAATACACAGAGAGAGAGAGCAGAGACAAGAGAGAGAGAGAGAGGGAGAGAGAGAGAGAGAGAAAAAAAAGAGACAGAGACAGGGCAAGCTATATATATATATATACACACATATATACATATATATATATATATGTATACATATATATGTATATATGCACATAAACGAACATATATAAATTATATATATATATATAAAAAAACGACAGAACGAGAGAGAACGATAGAGAACGATAGAGAGAGAGAGAGGGAGGTAGAAGAGAGAGAGAGAGAGAGAGAGAGAGGGAATGGAGATGGGGGGGGGGGGGGGGGGGGGGGGGGGAGAGAGAGAGAGAGAGAGAGAGAGAGAGAGAGAGAGAGAGAGAGAGAGAGACGGAGAGAGAGAGAGAGAGAGAGAGAGAGAGAGAGAGAGAGAGAAGAGAGAGAGAGAGAAAGAGAGAGAGAAGAGAGAGAGAGAGAGAGAGAGAGAAACAAAAAAGAACGACAGAGAGGAGAGAGAGAGAGAGACAGGGACACAGAGAGAGAGAGTGGGAGAGGGAGACAGCGAGGAGGAGAGAGAGAGTAGGAGAGACAGAGAGAGAGAGAGAGTGAGAGAGAGGACACACACACACAACAGAGAGAGAGGAGAGAGGGAAAGCACACGAGAGAGCGAGAGAGAGGAGAGGGAGGGAGAAAGAGAGCGGATGAGAGAGAGAGAGAGGGAAGAGGGAGAGGGAGGAGGAATAAACAAACAGAGTGACAGAGAGAGAGAGACGGGGAAAGAGAGAGGAGAGGAGAGGGGGGGAAGGGAAGAGGAGAGAGAGAGAGAGAGAGAGAGAGAGCGCGATATCGAAAGGTAGAGAGAGAGAGAGAGGGAACAAGCACGGGCGAGAGAGATAGAGAGAGCAAGCGGCGCAGAGAGATACGAGGCGCATAAAGAGATGATAATGAGAGAGAGAGAGAGAAACAAAAAAACAACTCACACACATGGAGAGAGAGAGAGAGAGAGAGAGAGAGAGAGAGAGAGAGAGAGAAAGAGAGGGGGGATAGCGAATGACGAGCACTGGTAACACACAGAGGCAACGGCTGCATACATCATGTCACACGCCCCTCTGAAGCGCCCTCGGATCAGCGATTGTTTTCAGATCCCCTTTGCGGTGATCAGGTGGGGGACATGGGCAACCCTTCCACCTTGATAGACAATCGCACAGGGAACTGTATAGATGATGTTGATGCCTGCTCCGCCCTCCTGAGTGCGTTATCTTCGAGCTTTCAATCGCTCAAGGGCGACGCGCCGACGGTCGCGGGCGACGCCCCGCAGGCAGACCTCGATGAGGACGCAGTAATGCTGGCCGAAGACGATGAGGAGACCCTAACGCCACAGGAGGACCAAGGGGGGGCTGCAGCTGAGGCCCCGCGCCACGACGACCAGGAGGAGGCCGCGCTTGAGGAGGCTGCGCAGGAGGAGGCTGCGCAGGAGGAGGCCGCGCAGGAGGAGGCCGCGCTGGAGGGGGCCGCGCATGAGGGGTCTGCGAAGGGGGCCCAGGTTGAGGCTGGGGATGGCCAGGAGGAGGCTGCAGCACCGACGCAGACTGCGACCCCGACGGCGCCGACTGCAACTCCGAAGGTCCAGCCGAAGAAGGCAGCTGCAACTCCGAAGGCACCGAACAAGATTGCAATTCCGAGGGCACCGAAGACGCCGACTGCCACGCCGAAGACAACAACTGCAACTCCGAAGCAGGCGCCGACAGCGACTCCGAAGGCACCAACCCCGAAGCCATCGACCGCGACTCCGAAGGCGCCAACTCCAAAGGCGCCAACTCCGAAGGCACCAACTCCGAAGACGACTCCGACTGCAACTCCGGAGACATTTTCGATTGCAGCCACGAAGGCGCCGACAGCCTCGACAGCAGTTGCGACATAGGCGCCTGGCACGGCGAGCATCGCGGCCGAGCAGGTGCAGTTCTTCGACAGCATGAAGGGCAGGGGGGCCTCCAAGTCAGCCAGGGCTAAGAAGGAGAGGAAGAAAGAGACGAATAATAAGAGGCAGAAGGCGGCGAAGACCGAGGTGCGTGACCTTGAGGTTGCACCGCCAGTGGAGGCACTGCCGACGCGTCCGCCGCCGAGCCCGCCGCGCCCCCCACCGCCGTGGCATGGTCCAGCGGCGGGAGAGCAGGCCAAGAAGACGGAGAAGCGGCCAGCTGCAACGGGCGGCGCCCCCAGCGCTGTCAAGCGGCCAGCTGGGGCGAAAGCCGAGGAGTTGCGCGGTGCAGCTCAGGGGGCGGCTCAGGGAGAAGAGGAGATGCGAGAGGAGAGTGTTCCTGAGGACGAGGGCGAGGAGGAGGAGGGGGGGGCGGCTGCAGAGGGGGACGCGGCGGCTGCCGAGGAGGGGCCCGGGGGGGCAGGCGAGGGGCCCGAGGCTGTTCAGCATGCCGACCACGCTGCTCATCGACACCCTTGCATCCCGACTGCCTCGCGCCCCGTGCCCTCTCCCTTCACGCCTGCAGCACGGGCTGCTTTTGGAGGGCAAATGGTGTCCTTTCGGGTGAGTTCTGGTCCTCCAAGGACTTCCACATATTCGCTGCGCACGTGTTTCGGCGCGCGCGTTCAATAGCTCGACGCGCTCCTCTCCTTTTCCGTGCGTCTCTTCTCCTATTTCGCCTGCTGTGCCCAACTCGGCCCCGTTGCATCCCACGGCTTCCCCCGAACGCAGTGGGGGTCTTCACCGCAGCGACAAGTGTTTTCGGGGGCCCTGCGCAATCGGCCCCGACTGCACCGTTCGAAGAAGAAGCATTGCAGAAACGGGTTTCTTCACGCGTGTCCCCGCCAGCCTTTTTAGAAACGTCGCCCATAGAGCTGACGGGAAAAGGGGCGAAGGGACTCATATGATGAAACAGAGCGAGTACACATGATGAACAGAGAGATCTCTGGCAGGTCGGGGGGTCTCGAAGGGCCTTTTCGCGGGCCATCCCAGGGGCCCGCAAGGGGGGGGGGGGCGAGAGGAGGAGGAGGAGGACAAGGAGTAGGAAAACGATGATGCTGATGAGGAGGAGGAGGCGAACCGCCTCTTGGGGGCCTCTTTGGGTTAGCTTGGGGCCCCATGGGAGCTGTGTTCTTTGAGGCGTTTGAAGGTTATCGACCAAAAAAGGGGGTCCCCGATGATAGCCCCCCTTTTGGGGCCACCACAATCGTGTCTTGGGGTCCTGTTGGGCCACTCTCGTGCGCTCTTGGGGTCGTGCGGGGGGCCTCTTGGGCCCTTCGTTGGGGCCATATTGAGAAATTTCCAGTTCCGCTTCGCTTCCGCACCGCTTCGCAAGTGGCCGCGCTGTTTTGGGCCGTTTCGTTGACGGACCGCTTCGCTGGCACATCGGAAACGAAAAAGGCGAGAAGGGAAACATCGTTGATTGTTTGGATGTTTTGACAGATTTGGGTTGTGTGGGATTTCCGATCTCACTTGGAATTGTTTTGTGGCCTTCGTCGGGCCTCTTGGAGGTACGTTCATCCCGTAGTTCGGGTAGCCGATGGAGGTCTTGTTGAAAGCGCTCTACAAGCTGGCACCGTCGCCCCTCTCTGACGGCAGGCGCTGTGAGTCAGCAGTTCTTTTGTCGGCCAGCGATGTGTGCCAGCCGAATGGTTTCTTATCCGCATGGGCACAAAGACAGGCTACCGCGGCCGATTGTCGTAGATTATGCGACCAAGGTCCTTGTGACCAACGGTTGTCCGCTTCCGCGGGCCGAGGCCGAAGCTGAATGCGAGGGGCGCCAGTTGAACGAACAGACGTAGCCAGCAGAACAGCGGGACACTGCTGCGGAATGAAACACTGCATGGGCGCGGCCTTCGTCGGAGCGGCCTTCATGGGCGAACCCGTTATAGGCGTGGTACAAGGTGCGAACGGAGACGCAAGGTCAACGCGCGCGCTGCCGGCCCCAGCCTCGCACACTCGCCGAACCTTCCTGGCAGCCCGTCGTTTTCCCCCTTGCTCCCCCAGGCGACTGCTTTGGAGGGAGCCGCCAGACGCTGGGTTCCGCAGGTGCTCGCTCCATATGGTTCTACATTCTGCCGTTCTTTCAAGCATCGGGTTACAGTGTTGCGCTGGTTGCCGCAAATGTAGATGCGGTGGGCACCGCGCCGTTTGCGCATCTGCGCGGACTCTTCACATTGACCTCGTCGTCGAGCTGCATCATTGCGCTCTTCATCGCCAGCAACACATAGGCGGCAGCGCGCGCCACTAATGTTTGGTGGCATGACTGCAACGCGCAGGTAGGGCGGTGGTGGCCTTCAAGTGGGCTTACAAGGGTGCTGGTGTGAAAACGCAGGTTTGCTGAGCCTGCTTGAGCCGTGGAGTTCAAAGTTCTGGATAAGACGCGAGCGCTCGCCCGCGCAACCTCCACCCCACGCACAGCCCTGTGGCGTCAAGGAGGCGCCACGCCTGCCACGCCTTGGGAGCATGAGCCGGGCACCCCGACTTGGGCTGCGACTTGGCAGAAATCGTGACTTCGGAAGTCCGGGAGGACCAGGCAGGGTGAACGTTGCGACGTGGGTGGGACGCGCCACGCCTATCGTTAATTTTCGTTTGTGCTTCCCTTCTCCTCTCCTCTGCCACGCATTGCGACCCCGAAACGGATAGCGCCCCCACCCCCAGCACACCCCCGCTGGTGCCGAGGACGTGCCGCGCCTGCCACGTGATGCGAGCCCGAAACGAAACAGCGCCCCCACCCCGAACGCACCCCGTGTGGTATCAAAGGGGTGCCGCGTTTGCCACACTGTGCGAACCCGAAGCGGAGAGCGCCTCTACCTCCAGCACGCCCCGTGCGGTGTCAAAAAAACACCGCGTTTGCCAAACTCTGTCTGCGAACCCGAATCGGACAGCGCCCCCACTCCCAGCACACCCCCTGTGGTGCCGAGGAAGTGCCACGCCTGTCCCGCTTTGCCAGCTGGGTACGGCTATCGCTCCCACCCCGAGCGCCCCCGTGCTGTTTCGAGGAAGCGCCACGTTTGCCATGGCTTGCAAGCGTGAAACGGATAGCGCCCCAACCCCCAGCACGCCCCTTGTGGTTTCGCCACGTTTTGCGAGCCCGAAACGGAGAGCGTTGGGACCTCCAACGCATTTTTCCCGACCTAGGCTCTGCCTAGAAGGGTTCTTACTCTCTGGGCTTAAAGGGGCCGGGCAGTGGAAAGCGCCCTGGGCGGTTTCCCCAGTATCCGCCCCGCGGTTCCCCCAGCTACGTTCTTTTAGCTTAGCGTTGCTTATCTCATCTTAGCCTAGCCTAGCTCAGCTTAGCACAGCGCAGCGCAGCATTAGCATAGCATAGCATAGCATAGCACATCATAGCATATTATAGCATATCATAGCATGTCATAGCATAGCATTGCGCAGCATATCATAGTATAGCATATCATAGCATAGCGCAGCATATCATGGCATAGCATAGCCCAGCATATCTTAGCATAGCACAGCGCAGCATAGCATAGCGTATCACATCATAGTATAGCATAGCATATCGCAGCATAGCATAGCATAGCATAGCACATCACAGCATAGCATAGCATAGCATAGCAGAGCCTAGCGCAGCATAGCATAGCATAGCCTACCATAACATAGCGCAGCCTAGCATACCCTAGCATCGCATAGCATAGCATAGCATAGCGCAGCATAGCGCAGCATAGCATATCATAGCATAGCATAGCGCAGCATAGCATAGCATAGCATAGCATCAAAGCAAAGGCAAAGCAACAGCAGCAACAGCAAAGCAAAGCACAAGCAACGCAAAGTAAAGCAACGCAAAAGCAAAGCAAAGGAAAGGCAAAGCAAAAGCAAAAGCAAGGAGGAGATGACGACGATGAGGAGAAGGAGGAGGACGGCGTTTACCGTTACTACTAATATTGCTCTCCTCGGGGCTCCGACTCCTAGGTAGGGTCGCTCTGGGATAATTTTTGTGGCGTCGGGGAATTGCCGCGCATGCCACATGCAGTGAGCCCGAAGCGGATAGCGTCCCCTTCTCCTTACGCATTTCGTCTAGCGTCAAGAGAGAGTCCCACGCTTGCTACGCCTTGCGAAATATACACGTATGTGTTGTGTGGTGTGCGTTTCACGTGAGTGGTTCGGTCTGCGATTGCGTGTCGTGTGTATGTGTCTAACGCATGTGCGGCTGTATGTGCACTCGTGCATAATGTTGTTGTTGTTGATTGTATCGTGATTCGTATGCCTTTGACGCGTGTGCGCGGCTAGTGCGTGCGAACACATCTGTGTATGTATTGTGTGCGTCTGTGTGATGCATGTGTGGTCGCGAAGGGGGAGTGGTGAGGAAGGGTGAGGAGGGGTGAGGTGGTGCCGTCAGTGACGCGGGTGCGACGCCGGCGGGGGACAAAAACAACACACACGTAGCATGTGGAAAATATGTCGGAGTTCCACGCGGAGCTCTTGGCCTTGAGTTGGGCCTCCCTTGCGCGTCCGCACGCATGAGAGGGGGTATCAGCAACGATCCGAGATCCAAAGTGTCGTGTCGTGTCGACGCGGCGGTGACCCCGCCGCGGAGGTTTACGCTGAACGGCGCTTGTGGTTCAGAATTGGCGCAACTTGGCGATAAAAATCCAACGCGTCAGGAACCAACGCCAGAGTCGTCACGACCCGGACGTGCCGTTCACAAAAAAAGTTTGAAGGTTTGCGCGGAGTTCCGTTGTTCTCTTGCATCCGTCTCGACTACACCGTTATCGCATGACCATGGTTTCCATCGTGCGACAATTGCGACAATCCACTCCTCCTCCTCCCTGGTCCACTTCGATCCGATCGATCCGATTCGATATTGACTCAGGCGAGCCCGACATCCGATGCCGGTTTCCCGACGACCCGATGCGGGCCGATATTTGCATTGCGTTGTTGTGCATGTTGGCGCAGCCGATCAGATTCGATGTCGGCTTCATGCCGATGCGGCCCGATCCGACGCACGCTGAGGTTCGATCTGATTTCACGATTCGGTGCTGACTGATCCTGCCGCTATCGTACGACTAGCGCTATCACTATTGGGCGATCCGCCCCTGAGAAAGCATACAATTATGTTGCTTAGAGCGGACCCCACTCAAGAGCGCGTGGTGGGATGCCAGGGATCAGCGGCACACTTCAGGCCTGGTTGCCGCGGTGTGCAGTCGTCAATCGTCGAAGGCATGCTTGGCGGCCGCGTTGTGCAGGGTGTGCGAGGCGGGGTAGAGGAACACATGCATCTTCTGGATGTTCGTTTTGGGGACCTTCCTAAGGGTTACCTAACAGATTTGCTCGACTCTACTTCTTGATGCGTCACATAACCCCATCAGCCCATCCAGACACTACCGGAGGCTTTCTTGAGGCCTTTTGGAGGCTATCTTGACCCATGCTCAGCTATCTTGGACCTTCTCGAGGCTGTCTTGAGGCCTCTTGGAGGTCTGTCGATGGCTATCTTGAGCCATGCTCAACCTCTTGGACCATCTTCGAGGTAGGCGGAGGAAGAGGAGGAGGAGGAGGAGGAAGGGAGAAGGAGGAGGAGGGGGAAGAAGGGGGGGAGGCGGAGGAATGCGGCACGGGAAACATGAGGAGAGGTAAACATAGGTGGGAGGCAGGAAAGGAGGAGGGAAGGAACGGTCGATGACAAGGAGGATGAGAAGCCGGGCATTGGAGATCTCTTGGTGTGAGAGGTTCTTGAAGGGCGATGAGGGCATCTTAGGGGCTCTTTTGGGGTCCTCGTGGGGCCTTTGGGGGCATTCTTAGGGCCTTCTCGGGGCTCGTTTTGGGTCTTGGGACCCTCTTGGGGCTCATTGGAAGGGTCTGGGAGGCCTCTGGGCCCCTATGGCTCGAAAGAGGGGTATAATTAATTAAGCCGCCCCCCCCCCTCGGAGACTCAACAATGACTTCTTGGAAGCCCTCTTGGGGCTTCTTGGGCCATCTTGGGGCCATGTAGAGGCATCAAAAGCCCATCGGAAGCGAAAGAGCGAAAAGGCACAAAACATTGAAATTCCTTTTGTGTTTTTTGTATGAAGGATGTTGGCCTCTTCGAGGGTGCCTGGGAAGGCTCGAAGGGCACTTGGAACCGTCATGGGGCTATCTTGGGGCCTCTTGGAGGTATGTAGGAGGCTATATTGAACCATCTTCTGCTATCCTGAGCCATTCTTGGAGGCCGCCTTGGGTTGCCGAGGGCCCTCTGAGAGCCATTTTGGGCCCATCTTGAAACTCTAACTGCCCGGGCCCCCTCCCTTGCAGGCCCAGGGGCGGCGGGAGGGGGAGGGGTAAACCCGTCCACCGAGCAAGGGAGAAGGGGCAGAGAAAACAAAAACCGTCAAAGCACCTACGCCCAGAGGGCTGGTGAAATTTGAATCCAGTTCGACCCAAGCTCGACTCAAGTTCGACTCAAGTCGATGGGCGTGCGACGCATCATCGACGCAAAGGTGGAGATAGTGGCTCCAGGAATGTCCCCAGATCGAGGATCTAACATTGCCGGATGTCCGCGCTGATCTCTTGGATCGGCGTTGAAGCCCTCTCCTTGGCACGCGCCGCGCGCCAGCGGTGGCGCCCGAGGCGGCGCCAGGGGGGCCCAGCGCCGATCGCAGAGATCCGCGCGGGCCTCCGAAAGTTGCTGCTCGTGCCACATCCTGTCCCTCCAGGGCTCCGCCCCCCCCTCCTCTCGGGTCGGACGAGAGCGGGGGATGAGTAGACGGGGGGTACGAAGCCTGCTGCGTGCAGCTGGTTTCGGGCCCCGCCGTCTGACGCGTTCCTCGACACACTGGCGCCGGTGGGCGCCCGACAAATCAGCTGCCTTCGGGCGACGAGATCGACGTGTTCCCGCTGCCCCTGGCAAGGCCCATCTTGGGCCCAGGGTCGGTGCGTGTGCCTCCCTGGCCGAGCCAAGGGGGGGGGCAGCAGGACCCAGTATGGGCCTTGCCAGGGCAGCGGACACGTATAGATCTCGTCGCCCTAGGCGCGCGCGTGCGAACGACAGCTCGAACTCTCATCACCCTGAACGGCTAAGCGGGAACAGGCGGTGCGAAGAAGGTGCGGCAAAGTTGGGAAGCCTTCGCGGGCACAGAGCATTCGACCTGCAGGCGTGGGCAACGTTTGACTGCACCCCTCCGGCCCGTCGTCCGTCTCGGAGCCGTCGTCGACGTCCCTGCGGCCGTTTTGGAAGCGTCTTGGGCCGTCTTGGGCGCCTCTTAGATCGTCTTGGGAACGGGCTGGCGTGTTACGCCCATGGTTCCGTGCTCCGCGCTCCCCCTGGAAAACCCTACCTAGAGGACTTCGCCCCACCGGGACGTCATCACTCGTACCTCGCTCTGTCCGTCACCTGGAGGCGTCGGCAACGTTTGACGGCGCCCCTCCGGCCCGTCCTGCCCCTCCGCGCGCGCGCTCCGACGCCGAGGCAGGCGGCCGACCAGCCTGTTGCTCCAAGCGGCGCGGGCGGCGGCGCCGAGCGGGCTGCAGAGTGGGCGCCGAGGAAGTTCTCCTATCTCAACGCTTGCTCCCCCCCCCTCCGCTGACATCCCCCTTACTCCGACGTCCGCCCAGGCAGCTCCTAGACAGCGCTTCCTGGGCTCGTGGGCAGCTCCTAGGCAGCTCCTCAAGCTTGTGTGGGCGCCTAGGTAGGGCCCCCAAGTCTCGCTTGCAAGCTTCCTGGGCATGGTTGCAGGCGCTCTATCATACGTCCGCACGCAGCTTACCGCGTAGAGCTCAGTCCAGAACCTGAGCTAAGAGGAATTCGGGAGCAGGGTGGACCTAGTTGGTCGACCCGACCGTCGGACCCGTCCGACATCCCCCTTCGTCCAGGGTGTACGCACAGTTCCTGGGCCCAGGATGGGCCGGCCCAGGGGCGGTGGACAAGTATGGATCTCGTCGCCCTGTATGTGAACACTTTGCGAAGGCCTTACGGCCTGTGCCGCCGACCCTGATCGCTAAGAGGAGGAGGAGGAGGAAGAGGAGGAGGAGGAGGAGGAGGAAGTGGCGGTGGAGGAGGGGGAGGAGGTCGTGGAGAAGGAGGTGGTGAAGGAAGAGCTTGATGAGGAGGAGGAGGAGGAGAAGAAGGAGAAGGAGGAGGAGGAGGAGGAGAGAGAGGAGGTGGATGAGGATGCCGTATACGTGAGCTCTGGCGCTGATCCCCGTTTTGACCGACACCCCTTTTCCTCCGACCCCACCGTCGCCCCGCAGCCGCGTGCCCCCCGCGCAGAGGCGGATGCCCGCCTCAAGATCTATTCGTGGGCGCGGGACCAGCGACCCTTCCGAGCCGCTGCCGCGCCTAGCAGTGAAGGCCTCCTCCTTCCCCCTTTCTCCTTCTTTCCGCCCTCCCTCTCTCCCTCGTCCTCCTCCTCTCCTCCTCCTCCTCCTCCTCCTCCTCCTCCTCCTCCTCCTCCTTATACTCCTTCTTGCGTTTGCGTTCC
>CAUYUJ010014149.1:819923-872423 GCA_963575745.1 Prorocentrum cordatum
CGTGCCTTGCCGCCCGTGCCGCCCCAAGGCCGCCCCGTGGCCGCCTCGCGGCTTCCCCCTTTTTCTTGGGAATCTGCCGACGTTGCGCCATTTTGCCGCCCGCGCCGATCCGTAGCTGGCCCGCGGTCGCCTTTTGGTTGCTCCGAGGCCGCCCCGCGCGGCGCCCCCAGTTGATTGCGCCGCTTAGCCCCCGTTGCGCTGACCACAGGATGAACTGCAGCTTCGGCGGCGATGGCAGCAGGGTTGCCTTCAAGTCTCGGCAGAACAGCTGTTTCGCGTTCCCCGATGAGGTCGCCGGTTGGGGACCGCCGACGGCCACGCCGGGGCGTCGCAACCTTGGGTCTCCATCGCTACAAGAAAACATGGTCGACGCAAGGACCCCGGGGGGTCTTTATTAAATCGCCCGCGCGGGGCCATGGCGGCCCAGGCGCGCGAGACATCCGCGCAAACTAGAAATTCACTAAGGACTTTCCGGGGTACCAAGTAAGGGCCTTACTTGGGCCTCCGCCAGGGTACCATTTAAGGGCCTTACTTGGCCGCCTGGCGGCTCTGTGGAGCCCTGGGTCCAGACGGCCCGCGGCGGCCAGAGCAGGAGACCCAAAGTGGGGCGGCGCGAAGAGCCAACGGGGCGCGCTGTCGGCGCAGATTCCCTGGTCACAGCGGGCGGCTACAGGGCGGCGCGCGCGGCAACGCGGCGAATCGGCGCGCGCCCCCCCCCCCCCCCCCCCCCCCCCCCCACCCCCCCCCCCCCCCCCCCCCCCCCCCCGAACTTTTAGCGGGTGCAAGTGAAAACCTTTCTGTTCAAGCACTGTTTGGGGCTTCGTGACAGAAACGCGTTGTTCTTGGCTGCGCGAGGCAAGGGAAGAAGGCAAGGGGGGGGGAGAGGCGACGGGGGAGGCGAGGGAGAGGGAAGGAGGACGGGGAACGGGAGGCGGCGGCGGAGGACGCGCGGAGGGACGAGCAGGGAGAGGAGAGCGAGGAATAGGATTTGTCTGCGCAGGCGGCGAAATAAACACGCGGCCGCCCCGCGGCCCCACCCTGCCACCCTGCCTGGGCGCCGCGCGGACAATAGTTTGCAGCGATTATTTGGCGCGCCTGGGCGCACCCATCCAGGAGGAGCCCCCAGGGGCCCAGCAGTGAATAGGAATGGCTAGCGCGCGCCGCACACAGTTGCCAACTCGGCCGCCTTAGCTCCATGCTGGTCCGTGCCAGCGCAAGTTTCAGGAACAAATATCAGTGCGCGGGCTCTGCGGGAGGTTGGATTTGGCGGCGGCTGTGTGGTTGAGCGTGTTCACTCTTGCTTGCTTTTTCCTGCCCTTCCCTTGAGGGGGGCAGGGTTCGTCCGCCGCATTTGTCTTGCGCTCGGGTTCCTCTTGCAACCCGCGGCCCTCTCCACGTGTAGGGGTGGTAGGTTCGTCGGCGGCGGGGCCTGCCAACCCGCCATGTCGATATTAGCGACGCAATGGGCCAACCAAATGTTGGACAGATGGCGCCGCAGCCGCTGCGCCCCCACCCATGGGCAAACAATCTTGCCGTTTTCGGGTTGCAAGCCGACGCGCGCCAGCCCCGCCGCAACATGAACGCGCGGCGCTTGCTGCATCCGCAGCACCGCATGCTCGCTGCGAGCGCCGACGCAGCGATGCGTGGCGCGCCCCCCAGATTGGCATCGGGGGTAGGCTGCCGTTTTTGCTGTTGATTTCTCGGTGCCGTTCGGCAGCATATTGGCAACGCCAACGGGGGACCTTGGCACATTCACCCCGGGCGCTGTTTCTTAACGCGTGAGATCGTCGGCCTTGCGCGCCTTGCGTGCTTGCGCCATCGTCGGCGTCGATGTCGGCGTTGCCTGTCGGCTGGCGCGCACATCCAAGATGGCGCCGGCCCCGTGGAATGTTTGCGGCGCCGCGGCCGCGCTTGTTTTGAAGGACTGGGCGCGCGTGAGCGCTGTTGCTGCGCGCAACGCAGAGCGAGTCGCGATCGCTCGTGCGAGACGCTGCTCCATAAATTTGGATTTTGGCCCGTCCTGGATGTTTTGTGAACTTGCGGATGCGGTGGTTTCCATCGCGGTCAAAATGCTCGCACCCGGCGCCCTCGCACCGCGGCGGGCTACGCTCCTTCACGCGGGAATTTCACATGTTTCGGATGCGCGTGCATCGGCTTCGCAGTCGCTCTGCGCTGCGCGGCGGCATCGTCGTTTCGACATGTTGTTCCTGCTTCGCAGCGCGGTGGCGCTCTTGCTGCGACGCCCCCATTCTGCTTCGCAGTCGCGCTGCGCTGCGCGACGGCGGCTTTGCGCCGGCGCGCGCGCGCGTTTGTCTGCTTCGCAATCGCGCTGCGCTGCGCGGCGGCGTCCGCGTTTCGACGCGCGGGCTTGTGTTTTTTTGTTGTTTTTCTCCACGGGCGCGCGCGCGTCTGCGGTCATTCCATTGCAGCGGCAACGCCCTTGTTTGTGGCGCCCGGGGGGGCACGTTGCGCCCCCCTCGCCCGACGCAGTTCTCACTCGCCGCGGTCGCCCGTCTGCGCGGCGCGGCGCGGCGCCGCAGTTCCCCTTCGCTCGGCCGCGCCACGGCAGGCGGCGAAGCGCTGCGCCCCCGCGTCGCCGCTCAGTTCGTCGGCGGCGCGGCTTTCGGCGCCGCGCCTCAACCTGCGCCCTGCGAGCGCGAATGTTTGATTTGGGCGGAGTCCATGAACGCGCGGTTCTGCTCGTTCGCCACCCCCCATGCCCCCTCCCCTCCAACCGCCCCCCTCCATCCCCGCCCCATGCCCTGTCCTCCAGCTGAGCTGCGTCGACGCTGCGCCGCCGCTGCGCCACCGCGGCGCCGCTGCCCACCTCCGCGAGGCCGCTGTCTTCGGCGCCCTCTCTCGCTTCGGGAGGGCTGCCCCGCGGCGGGGCCGCGGCCGCGCGAGCGCCGCGCCACTCCTGGCTTCTCTCTCTCGGGGGCGGGGCCCTTCGACGCCCCGGCGCGCGCCCGCCCGGGCCACCTCGCCCCCCGGGCGCGGAGCGGGCGATTCGCCGAGGCCGCGCGGGCGAGCCTGAGTTCGAGCTCGAGCGGCCCGCCTGGAATGCGCCCCGCAGACGCACGCCGCGCGTTCGTCGCGTCGGCGCCCGCGCGGCATCAGCGCGGCGGGCGCGGCGCCTAAATGCTGCCAAGGAGCGCCTGCAGTGCCTGATCGCCTGCCGCGACGATGACGGGCGCGAGGCTGCTGCGACCCTGCTGGGCGAGATCCGCGGGGGCCGCGGCCGCGCCCAGCGCCCCCCCCGACGCCTCGTCGCCGCGGGCGCCCGGCGCGCGCGCGGCCCTCGCAGCAGGCGCGCCCCGCGCGGGGAGCGACTGCGCGACGGATCGAGGGCGGGGCAGAGAAGCTCTCCGGCGCTTTCGCCACGCAGCGCAGCAAGGCGCGGCGAGACGGGGCCGCGGCCAGCCTCCACGGCGGCGCCGGCGCGCGACGCGCGAGGCTGCCCCCGCTTCGCGAGGCGCGCCAGGCCACGACGAAAGGTTGCCCGCGCCAGACGGCGGACCGCATCAGCCGCTAGAGCGTCGCATTCCCCCTGGCTGATCTCCTTGGGGTCGACGTCGTCAGTCGCCCCCTCGAACTCGTCGGTGTCGACTGCCAGCGCGTCGTAATCTCCATTGCTTGGAAGACCGCCCTCGTCGCGCACGCCGCGCTCGTATCCGAGTAAAGCTTTCTCCTCGTCATCGCCGCAGTCCGCCGGGTATGCTCCTGAAAGTCCGTGGGCGCGTTCGTCTTTGCTCGTCGTGCCCAGCTGGAGGAGCATCGCCGCCGTCGCGTCGTCCCATATGCACTCGTTGTTGCGCTGCCCGAGAATATCCTTGTGTTCTGTCATTCGGATATTGGCCAACTTCAGTAGGAAGTATGTCCGCAGGTCTTCTTTCACAGTCGCGTTTGCCGAGGGAGACCTGAGCCGCTCATACTCCGTCCCCCGCCTCGAGACGCAGCCCCGCACAGACCCCGACCTGCTGCGAAAACCTTTGAAGAAATACTCCTCGAAAGCCTGCTGCTTCTGCAGAGGGGCGATCCTTTTGCGCGGTTGTCGCACTGTTGCCACCGCCAGCTTCACTGCGGCAAGTGGGTCTTCACCTGCTTTGTCCAACACCGGCTGCGTAGCAATATCGGCCATCTTCCTGGCGATGTTCCACGCCCGCACATTCAAGGAGTTCTTGAGCTTGATGGCGCAGAGCTGCTGCAGCTTCTCTTCGCTCGCGCGGCGGCCGAGGATCGCCCGCTCTTCGAACTCCTCGCCGCGGGCTGGATCGCCGTTGTAGTGCGCGACGTCTGTCCACGAAGAGGGGTCCGTCGTTGGATTGTTGCTGCCTGGTCGTCATCTTGTCTGTAGTAATGATGTTGCCGTCTCTGTTGATCGTCTCGCCGTCTCTGAAGATGGCGTCTCCGTCCAGCTCGCAGTAGATGTCGCGGCCCCTGCTGCTGTCCGGGTCGCGGCAGCGATTCGCGGCCAGGCTGCAGGTGGGGATGCTCAGCGTGTTAGTCGCTGAAGAGAGTGCGCAGTGGCAAAGAACTACGAAGGTCTTGGGCGCCGGCATATATCTGCACGGCCACTGCGATCTATGCGCGCACTGGTGGCCTGGAGCTGGATCGGCCACCAGGCCCAAAACCAGGCCACCAGTGCAAGCATAGATCACAATTCCCCCCCACACACACCAAGATTTTGATGCAAGCGCGAGATAAAGGAAATAAGCTCTGCGCATCTCCGTACTCAGGCCAGTCCGCGAGTGGGCGCGCCCACCCTCCCGCCCAGCTCATGAGCCACAGCGGCAGTTGGCGGAAGGGTAAGATAATCAATGTTTACCCTAACTCTCACATCCTCGCCGATGCAATTTCCACACCAAGAGCGCTCCAATACGGCCCCCAGAGGCCTCCGAGACCTTCACGGAGTTCCCCGAAGAGGCCAAAATCCTTGAACAACCTTCGGACACTCAATGATGTCTGCTGTCTCGCCTTTTCGCTTCCGATGGCCCCCAGAGCGCGACAATACAAGGCCATCATGTGGCGGATCATCGATCAGCCTACAGCGTGGAGGGCCAGGTGGTGGCCGAGGCTTTCACGGGCGATCTGGGGGTGTTCTACGACGGGCTGGGTTTGCGATGACAGCGGCAGTGGAGCTACTGATGGCGGACAGCACAGTTGACATGACTGCTATCCAGATCGCGAGTGATCAGCTGGCGAACGTAGAGACCACTATTGAGGATATCACGACTCTGACGAAGGTGAGGATCGACACCGACGAGCAGATCGTGAACACCCGGCCTGCATCAGCGCTTGGAGGCGATCAAGGCACAGGAAAGCGAGGGCATTGAGGACCAAACGCCAGGATCTGGACCAGGGCAGAGAGGGCCCAGCAGAGAAAGCACCGTATATTCAGAAGTTAGCGTAGCAGCAGACCTACATAATATCAAAGATCGAGCAGCACAGATCGGAGCGCGATGGGTCAGCTGCGAGGGCATGGAAGCAGCCTGCTCGGATTACATGGATTGGTGTGTAGACTGGGCACTACACCAGATCCACCAGCTCATGCATATTACGATGGAGATGGCACCAGAGGGGCTCAGGAACCTGGCGCACGATATATGCCAAGCATCCTGGGACAGCACCCCGGAATTACGAGACATCGCGAGGAACACCTGCGAGCGCCTACCCCATGGAGTGCGACCGACATGGTTGTGGACGGAACGCAGAACGGGCACAGACTACAGGCCAACAGAGGATCGTGCACCATCTGGCTTGCATGTGGACTGCGAGGAGCTGGAGGAGACCGAGGCCCACGCGATAAGGAAAGGACCTTCCAGATGGACATGCTGTACTTGACACGGCGTGCCTACGTGAATGTGGAGGTTCGCTAGCGTTGGACGGCTACGCTGTTGACAGCAGGGCCACCACGAGGATGAGGGGCTCATCCATGCGCTTCCGAGGCGTGAATGATAGCGCCCCGATGATGGCAGGAGGCGAGCAGGAGGTGGCAGCTTGACTTGCAGGGGCCGGCGTGAATCCACGGTTCCAGAGGCTGCCGAAATCGAAGACGCCGATACTGCTTAGCATCCACCAACTGGATAAGCTAGAGACACTGCTGTACGCGAAGGAGCGGAAGACGGACTTCAAGGCGATCAACAAGTCCGGGGTGCCACTCAACAAGACCGAGAAGGGGCACTTTGCGATCTCACTCAAGGACTGACCGAAGAGAGAAACGATCAAGACGGCACCATCAGTTACGACGGATGAGATCGACATCTGAACCGCGGAGGTGCAAAAATAGACAAGGCATCCTACGTCGAAAGCAAAGAGAGCGGGAAAGGAGTTGCAGGACAAGCTGGACCACTGCCAGCAGGTCGTGGAGACGCTACAGGCGGACCCGGAGGAGAAGCGGCCTATCACATGCGAGGTCTAGGCTGGTGGCATGGCGGCCACGTCGGAAGCTGGGCAGCGGCGACGCCTTACTGCAAGACCAAGGGACATCCTGATAGGGGCGACCTACTGGACAGTAAGTCACAGCGGAAAGTGCTGAAGCAGTTGGACGAGCACGACCCATGCATGACTATCGGGTTTTTTTCCGGCGATCCGTTCACGAACATGTCGCGCATGTTTCTGCGGAAGACGAGGACGATGAAGTTGGCAACAGGTATGAAGCACCTGCGGCTTGTCAAGCAGACCTGGCTCAACTGCAAGCGTCGAGGAGATCGCGTGCTACTTGATATCCCACTGACGTCCAAGGCGTGGAAGCTCATGCCATGGCTAGGCTCAGAGCTCGTGGCCGCGATGACGCACCAGCGCGCTGAAGGCAGCAACCTGGTGGACTTCCTAGGCGACCCCGTCAAGAAGCCGACGCGGTTCCTGACTACGGCCATCATGCTAGGCGTCAAGTTGAACAGCATCAGGTGCGACAGCACGCACGAACGTACGAGCGTGATAAACCGGCCGAAGGGAACAGCATCAAGTCTTGGCAACTGGACGGCGAACCCTGCAAAGACGATCGTGGGCGGCATCGAGAGCCAGCGGGGCCTCGAGAAGCAGCACAGTAGGCACGCCAGGTACGCCGACACTTCCGAGGACATCGAGCTTGACGAGATCGAGGCCAATCTTGCGGAGGTGGAGGCACCCATGCACGCGAGCGCAGCGAAGATCTTCAGCAAGCGCGGCGACGACATCGAGATGGCGGAGTGGACGGCGGTGCCACCACTTTGCGAGGACAGGTATCAAGGATATACACGAGAGCCATTCGCGCGGACACAACAGGGAATCATTGGCACGATACTTGCAGCGCGCTGGAGCTAGCCGACGAGCGGCGCAGGCAGCGTTCTTCTTCAGACGCACAACGTGCGAGGAGCAGGCTCGGACATCAGCAAGACCTACAGCAGCTCAGCCGAGGGTGGGGCACTTTAATGAAGCCATTGGCATGGGTTCCATGATCATATCTGACATGGACAAGAGTATGCACGCGGTGCTTGTGATCGTGGACACTGCGTCGGGTTTTACAGTGGCCACCTACGCGTGTCCTGGGTCACGACCGACAGGATCTGGCTGATGCAGCTTTTGAGCTTGGATGGCTGACCTGGGCTGGACCACCTACTCTGGTTGAGCAGGACCTGGGATCTACCTTCATGGGCGAGTCCGAGACATTGTGCAACGACCTCGGCCTGGTGATCAACAACGCTGCGCCAAAAGCTCACTGGCAGATGGGCAAGGTCGAGAAAGATGCGTTACCTAAAGGAGATGGCGACGAGTGTCTTCAATGCTGGAGAACTTCGCGGAGAGGATCCCGTTGCAGCTGCAGTGCGAAGCATGGCCAACGCGCGCAACCAGCTGGTTAGCACGGCGGGCCTTTCACCGCAGCAGAGCGCACTGGGAGTTGGACGTCGACTACCTGCGAGTTTGGCGAATCCCGACAATGACCCAGCAGTAGTTCCCAGGGTCTTTGGAAGGACATCTTTCTGGAATCGATTACACCTGCAGCAGACATGCTCGGAGGCCTCGTTCAAGGCGGCCAACTCCTTTGCTTTGAGGCGGACAGTGCCGGCAAGGACAAGGCCTCAGCCAGGGCACTTCCAGCAAGGAGATCTACTGATGTTCTGGCGATCGGACAATCTGGAGAGAAACCTACGTGCTCGGTGGCATGGACCTGCCCGGTGCCTGGGCAAGGACGAGTATGGCTACTGGCTAATTTACAATCGGATACCGATTCTGAGCTCACCAAGTCTACTACGGAAAGCGACTGAGCACGAGGTAGCGACTATGCAGTTCACCGACTTGTTCTCAGACCCGTGGGCCAGCCCGATCTCGAGCTGGACAGAGGGTCTTTATCGACCTCCGAGGAGAACAATACAATCAAGCACGAGATGCTCAGCTGACAGACCATCATCATGGTCAAAAGCCAGGCCACCATCATAATCGACAGCCCCCAGAACGACAGCGAGACAATCATCGGCTGCTATTTGGGCAGCACGAAGGCCCACAACAACAGCCAGCGCAGGGACAACAAGACACACCAGGAGCAGCACCAGCTCAAGGTGGCGTGGGTCACCCGAAGCAGTCGGGCAGCAGAAAGAGACGATCGGATGTGGTGCATGACAATGACGTGATACCGATGCGTCAGAGGCTGGATGATGAGTACGAACGAGTTCCAGCTGATTAAGACCAAGCAGAGGAATATTTACGGGCTCGACTACGTCGAGCACACCAGGCCTGGGATACTGTCCTGGGAGCAGTGGCATCCAGCAGCCAGGGCAAGACCGACTTGAGGCAGTCGACAGGAGGCGACTGTCCAAGCTGGAAACACGTGACCCGGTCCAAGACATATCGAGGGTGGACTGGATAGCAAGCCCTCAGATCACCGACGATGTGGCGGCACAGCAGCCGATCACGGTCATCGAGGAGATCACATCGATGAAGGAGGAAGGAACTGAAGATGGGCCACGCGATGACCATCAACCTGCAGCATCACAGCCTGCGCCTCCAAGTGGCAGCAACGCGGACGAGATCAAGGAGGGGCCGGGGCAGCCCAAGGAGGTGAAATCCGGTGGTAGGAAGCATTCAGTCAAGAAGCACTTGGTGCTCAAGCAGACCAAGCAGGATAATGCTCACGACGACCGAGCTCAGCTTCAGGTACCCGTCAGCATCCAGAGGCATATGGAAGTGCGCAAGATGGCAGAGGAGACGGCAGCAGCACCGACAGCAACATCAGAAGGTCAGCAAGGCACAACACCGAGTACTAGACAGCCAGAGCAGCACCAGGGCAGCAAGCGCCAGGAACATCCCGCGCCGCTTAGAGAGTACCTGTTGGGCCACGTGCCCATCAGCATCAAGCGTGCGAAGGGGCAGACGGGGCCAGTCAAGCAGCTGGCGGAGACCACGCCTTGCTGAAGCTCTCGTGGCCGAGCGGATGCGCACGCAGCGGACATGGGCTAACAAGCATCAGGGGATCAACCTTCAAACGCTGGGCGACGACAAGCTGAAGTGGAAGAGGATGCAGAGTGCAGTGGAGAAGGAGTGGAATACCTGGTGCATGTACGATGCGGCAACCGACATATAAGGAGCAGCGGTTGAGAAGATGGACCCCGGCAAGATCCCAAGCTTCAAAGTGGTCTGCGCAGACGAAGACCCTACAACCTTTGAGCCGAAGCCGAGAACATGCGGGCGGGGCTACGAGGTTGGATCCCGATGACAAGTTACGCCGAGACTCTCCTACAGCCGCAGCGCAGATGACGCCACTTCTGTGCAGCGTCGCATCGAGCCTTAACTTGGTCCGAGCCGTTGCAGATGCGAAGGGAGCTTCATTACAAGATAAGGCGATCACACGCGAGCTCGACTTTCGGATTCCGGCGAACCTTGGGAAGTGTACCGGCCCAGGTGTCAAGGCAGGCGACCTGCTGAAGCTTCACAGGAGCATCTGCGACACCAACGATGCAGCGAGAGCCCGGTGCGCGGCGCGGCGCGAGATGCTTGTGAGGCCTGGATGGGAAGGCCTGAGCTTCGAGCCCGCGACCTTCATCAAGCGCAACAAGGAGAACGCGATCATAGGGATCATGTGTCTACACGTGGACGACTTTCTCATGGGCATCAAGCGGGACGACCCTGAGGGCGCCAAGATCATGAAGGACCTCCAGACGGAGATTGACTTCGGCGAGGTAAAGTACGCTAGGCAGGAGAAGGCGACGTTCTGTGGCCAGTCCTATCAGCGAGACAAGGACGGCAGCATCAACGTCACCATGGATGCGCAGGCGAAGTCAATGCAGACTGTGCGTGTCTCCATGGGGCGCGGCAAAGCACCTGGCAGGGCACTGACCCCAGCAGAGCATCGAAGACTACGAATGGCGGTTGGACAACTGCAGCGGGCTGCGCGAATGATTTGTTTCAAAGAAGCACTCGGGACATCCCGATTGGCATCGACGCTGTGAGCTCCGACGGCGAAGGATCTGCAGGGCGGGGATGCAGCTGCTAGCAGAATCCAGAAGCGGGGCGACCTACTGATCAAGTTCACAGCTGGCCTGAACTTTTGGAAAATCATGGTAATCAACGTGACCAAACGTGCTTGCGACAACCTGTTGAAACACAGATCGCGACAAGGACGCTTCATCATGCTAGGTGACGAGAAGATCAACGAGGACCACGACAACAAGCACAAGGTACATTGCATTGGGTGGCAGTTTTCAAAGACTCAACGAGTGGTGCGATCTACTCTATCGGCGGAGGCATACTCCTGTGCAGAGTACGTGAATATGCTGATGTGGACAAGGCCAAGCTTGGCGGATACCCCATACCCAGAGATGGGCGCGGCCGAGATCGCGCATGATACCTGCCTCGTGAAAAGCATCTCGGCGACTGACCGCAGGAGCTTCTATGACGCGATCACGAAGGAGAAGGTGTCTATAACGGGCGCGAGGCTTTCTCTGGAGGCGGCTATACTAGGCCAGACACGAAAGGAGGTCAGCATCACATGGGTCAAGAGACAGCAGATGCTAGCGGACTGTTTGACGAAAGTATTTCCAGGAGGCTACGCGTGGAAGCTTGTGATATCCAACTTGTGGACTCCTAAACCTGATGACAGAGCACCATCAATTCGCGGACGGAAGCTATGTAGACCAGAGAAGGTGGCAGCCAACAAGGAGGTCGACGACCTGCGCGCGAAGATGACTCAATACGTCAAGCAGGAGCTGTATGACGACGCCGACGGGAACGATGATCTCGACCTGGCCGGTGGAGACGCACAACTATGTGGACGAGTGCTGCTACGACGACAAAGATGAGATGTATGACGAGACCGAGTGCGTCGAGACATACTACGTGGGTGATGCGATGGGCAACTACCCAGTGAATAGGGGTGGTGCGTGGCGAACTATCCAGATACCTGACCAAGTTGCGGTTCTACTTCAGCTCTGCGCGCGCGCAGTGCATGGATTTTGTTTTTCGATGTCTCCCACGCCGGTGACATCGGCATCGATCATTGCGGGAGTCACCATGGTTATCTACGTGACGTAGCCTCAGCAGAGGGACGATGTGGATATCAGCATGGCACCGATGGAGGCGGACAGTTCGAGCAGAGACAACATTTCCAGGGCGGAAGTTCCCATGCAGGCAAGACTGGAGACAGCCGCACTAAGGCTGAAGGCTGAGCCTGAGGTGGAGACGTATTCCGATAAGAGCATGGAAGAGGGACAGATCTACCTGGGGGACAGTGCTCTCCTGAGGCAGTGGTTGGCTAACCTGGGGTCGAGGCGCGTCAAGAGTGGAAAAATACGAGGGCAGCAGCTTCGCATGTATATATAGCCAGGACAAGCGTTACGCCGATTGCTTGGGCCGGCGGTTGAAGCTGGACGCTGACGAGAGCAGGAGCTACAGTCTGGACTCGAGTATCAAGACGCGCATTGCTTACATCAGCATCATCATCATCAAGCCAGCTCAGTTACGATAAGATGTCACCACCACTTTGTTTATGTTGGATGGTAGAGCCTTTATTGAGATTGCACTACCAACTTCGTTGGGCGATGAAAGAGATCATATTGATATCCGCTGCCAGTTTTGTGTTTACGCTGGTTGGTGCATGAGATGCGCACGCGCCCTCTCGGGCGAAGAGAAGAAGAGTGCACCCTCCCAAGAGATTGTATGAAGTGTCGCATCCATATGTTATACGTTATCTTGATAGTTGGTGTTGCATTTTTTGATGTTCGGACATTTGCTGGTCAATATTTGATTTGACATTTTGACAGGGCTTGCTCTGTGCACGGGCGGCTTCTGGCCAGTCGAGCCGACAGGCACGTTCGTGAGTATTCTGGAGGCTTGCTTCAGAATGGGCTACGAACTCTTCAGCAACAGTTTCTTTTTCCTGTTTGAAAATAGTATAGGCAAGGATGCGAGAGTTAGGGTGGTGATGAATTACCTTGCCCTTCCGCCCAGTGCCGTTGCGGCTCATAAGCTGGGCGGGAGGGTGGACGCACCTACGCGCGGATTAGCCTGAGTACTGAAATGAACAGATCTGATTTCTCTTTTTTTGTGTTTGCATCAAGTGCTTGGCGGGAGGGATTGTGTGATAGATATGTGCATCGGGGCTTTGGGGAGCATCTTGAAAACAATTTTGAGACATTTTGAGACATCTTGCGCTATCTTGAGCCATCTTGGAGATCATCTTCGGCTTTCCGAGGCGTTATTGGAGTCGTTTTGGGCCGTTTTGGACGCTCCAACTACCCGCGACTACCCACGCCCAGGTCCAGGGAAAGGGGTTGGGGGAAGGGGTAACCGGTAACCCCGTCCCCGAAGGGGAAGGAAGTGGTTGGAAGAGGAGCATTCCTAGACCACCTACGCCCAGAGGGCTGGTGGGATCTGTGCCGCACGAGATCTGGGAATGAGAGCGAGCCTGTCATCGAGAAGTAGTCTAGACAACATTGCATGGTGGAGCTGGTCAAATTTGTTCGGGTATGGCGGGCATATCAAGGCATCGTACCCATCGCTTTCGCAGACCTTGGAGAGTCGGGAGGGACATGTGTCTGTCCGTCTCTGGGGGTCGAGGGACGTCCCTGGCGACCCTGGGGGGCTCAAGAAGGCCAGAGAGTCAGAGGAGAAAAAGATGCCCGTTACCGTTACCTTTTCGCCCGTTTTCCCCTTTTCTTGACCTTTTCGGAGGCCCTTGTCGCCACCGTTGGATTCGCCTCGAGATTCTAGCCAGAACGCACCCCGGGAGAGGTCCGGGAGTAGCTCTTATTGGCGTGCCCAGGGAGGTCCAATAACATCGAACGTTGGTCCTCGATCTTGCTATGCAAACGGTCATCGGTGTTTCCTAGCAGCGTCAGATGCCGGCAGCAGCCGAGCGCACCCTTTGCCGTTCAGGACTACTTCAAGAAGCAGCACGCCGCCGAGGATGCGCCCGGGCGAGGGGGCCTCCTCTCCTTCCTCGCCCTCTCACTCCTCATCGTCGCCCGCCGGGTGCCATGACGTACGATCCGCCCCGTCCCCGAGCCGACTGAACAGAGGACATGGTGCGACACTGGCACCGCTGCTGTACAGCACGCAGCCCCTGATTCGGGGGGTGTTAATGGCCTAAAGAACCCCCGTTAGCCCCCTTTGGCCTCGTGAGGGGTGCTCTGGAGGCCGCGGGGGCCTCCTGGAAGATCCTGGGGTGGGCACCGTGCGCCAGGGACCTTTCTGGCAGCACCCGGCTGGCAGGCTGGGCCCTGCGCCCTGCCTGCACATGGCCGACCACCGGCGGGAGCGGGGCGGAGGCCCCGATGGGATGTGTTCCCGACGCGGTGAACAGAGACGCGCAGAGGGAGTTGGGGACGATGAGGAGCGAGTGTGATGCACTGAACAGTACGATGCCTTCTGGCGTTTTTCTCGGTTTTTCCGCATTCAGGCGGGGAAACATCACAGGCACAAAAAATATGGAACATCCCGAAAGTTAGGGAAATGTAAGGGATCCTGGGATTTGTGTGTATCCATGTGTCTTCATGACTTCGTGAAGAGGCGCAGGACGGGCCACGTCAAGCAAGTTCCAGCCTTCAAGATTGTAGGTCCCGACGTCTCCCCGGAGGGCAAGAAACAGTACACGCGCGTGCACACACACAAGCAGACGCCAGACCGTCAACCAGGCCCAGACGACGGGCGGCGACGAGGCGGCGACGGGGCGGCGACGGCGAGCACGTAGCCGCCAGACCGCCAGGCAGGCCCAGTTCCGTAGAAAAGAAGTAAGAACCTTGGAGTACAAGCGCTGTTTGGGAAATAAGCGACACAAAACACACACACACATACACACATAAATACAAATTCGGAGGCCCGCGTGGATTTCTTGTGTCGGCGCTGGGCCCCCTCACCGCACTCGTCCCCGCAGCCGCTGCGCTTCCCGCGTCGTGGGAGAGGCAATCCTCGCGGACCTATGACTGTTCATGGTGAGTGCCGTCAAGACGTTTGGATCAGGGCCGCTTTTGGGCTCAGCAGGGGTTCGGATTGTCGGGCCGTTCCTTACATCTATGCAGTGGAACTTGTTTGTGGCCCCGGCCCGCAGTTGCCAAAGGAACCCCTTCGTTCATTGTTATGCGGTCCGCATGCGGCAGCACCATGACTCCGCACTATCAGCTTTCAGGCGCCTGGCATTGCCTCGAGGTCGAGCTGTTGTAGCTCATCTCCCTCCTCGTCTTCGCTTTGTGTGTGTGTCCATGGCCACTCTGGCTTGAGCTCATCGGCTCGAGCCATAACAGCAGCGCGGCCTGTTCGCTGTCCACTGCGCGGGCCATTCCGTCGCCAGCATGTCGGAGACGTTGGATGGCTATTCTTGCCCCGCCGACCTGCGGTCGGCCATCTAAATGCGAGTGCCTAAGGACGAAAACTATATAAACATATATTGTCGGAGCTCCGCGCTGATGTCTCGGATCTGCGCTGGTCCCTTTTGGCAGCGCCTCCAGCGCCGCCCCTGGCGAGCTCCGCACGCCAGGGAGCAGAGTCCAGAGGCGATCCAAGAGGCTGCGCGGAGCTCCACACTCTTGTGCTTACGCATTGAGCATATCTAGACATGCGTGAATGGCTGGAAAGAAATATGTATACTGTTGTTGTCTGACGGAGCGTTGCTTAATGTTGAGCGGGCGGTGGAAGCAGTGTCAGGAGGTATTGCGCAAGTCGTGATAGACCATGTTTTGCCGCGCATCCATTCGGGGACATAGTAACCTAAACTATCGCGTAGCCAAAAAAGGTGGGGACGTTTGCAGGCCAGTCGTTACATTTTTACATAACATGTTGAATCGCCTGCCTGAAGAGCACAACCAGCAAAATCAACAATTCGAGATGCAAACGGAATTCAGTTGTAGTTTCGTGACTGCATGGTTGCAGCAGTTTGCGTGCCACTATGTGTGCGGCAACAGTACTGAGTTCGCGTGGTTACGGAAGCCAGCGGTGTACATTGTTGGGCGGACGTGCAAAGTCGATGAAATTATGAGCACTCGTTCACGAGTTCGGCCCATTCGGTTCGCATTGTTTCGCAGAGAAACATGTGAGCATAGTCTCGTGCCGAGGTGAATTCCATCATATGTTCAACAGTGCCGGCTCCACTTCACAACATCGAGTGCCCCGATTCCAGTTCCAGGCGTCTAATTGTTGTGGGTTCCGTTTTGCGGAGCCGCATCAATCTGTTCGAACTGAAGTTCAAGGACCAAGCCTTTCTGCAGTACGTGCCCATCCGGCCGCTCGCTGGCTTTTACCAGCCCCAATGCCGTCGTCTCTTCGGCCTTCCTTTGCTTCCACGCTGGCAGGTAGGAGCTGAAGGCGGTGAATCCCTTTGAGCTCTTTCCCACCACTATGATAGCCCGCCCCACCCGTCGGCCTCAACGCCGGAGGAGGGGATGATTGAGGCCAGAAGGCGGACGCGGCTGGGGGGCCTGCTAACCGCCACCTGCGGACAATCAATTAACCCTTTCCTTTCGTACTGAGTGTGGAATATCCCCGGCAACACAGTTTTGGTCAGGGAAGAGATGCGGCAAGGCAGAACTTCATTATCGCGGGAGAAAGTTGCGAATCGAAGTTGTTCTCTTCTTATGTTGGGTAGCAAGGATTCCTGAGGCTTCCGATTGATTTCCTCGGGGGTCCGATGGATGTCCTAGGGGATCCGATGGATGTCCTATGGATTCCTGTGGATGTCCGAAGGAATCTCATGGATTTCCTCAGGAACCCCATGAATTCCGACGGAGTCCTAAGGCAATCTTATGACATTCATGAGGCCTCCTATGCATTTCCTCCGCCATCTTTTGGATTTCCACCGGAATTATAGAGATTGCCTTAGGAAAGCCATCGGAGTCCTGAAGAACTCTGTAGGAATCCGTTAGACATCCCCATGCATCCTCAGGAAGCCTATGTGGATCCTTGGGGAACCCATAGGAGTCCGACGGACATCCACGGGATTCGTTAGGGTATCCATCGGATCCCGGAGGCAATCTAAATGAATCCTTCGGCAACTCAGTGTTTTTGTTGAAGAAACCCGAAAGAAACGTTAGGACATCCAAGCGATTCCTGCGGAAACCCGCTCGGATTCCTCAGGCAATCCATAGGACGCCTTAGGAAATCAGCAGATTTTTTCGGAAACCCATGGGGTTCCGCAGGAAACGAATTGGATGCCTTAGGACATATATTGTTTTCTGTTGGAAAGCATCAAACTCCGTAGGACGTCCAATGACACCCAGGAAATCAATTGGACCCCTTTGGGGATCCATCGTATTCGTTATGAAACCTATAGGGTTCCTCCGGAAATCAATGTGGTTCTTGATGTAACCCTTAGGTTTTCTTAGGACAGCCACTGGATTTTTCAAGGCAGTCATTTGGTTCTTCACGGAATCCATAGGATTTCACCGTAAACTTTCCGGATTTCTCAGGACATCCACCTTTAGGACCACAAGATTCTTAAGGAAATCCATAAGGGTCCTTCGGCAATACATACGATTCCTTGGGACAGCCATGAGATTCGTGAGGCAATACATTGGCATCCATAGAAAGGCAATTGCATGCTTTTGGAAAGCCAGAGGAGTCCTTAGGACATCGATCGGATCCCTTTGGCAATCCATGGGAATCCTTTGGCAATATGTACGAATCTGGAAGACATGCATGGACATCTTTAGGACATCCAGAGGACGCCTTAGACATCAGTGGGCTTCCGTCGGAAACCAATCGGATTCCGAATTTTGCATCGTCCACAATGGAAAAGGTGCCATGCTCGTCTGGAAACGAAATCGAACCAACATTATATATATATATATATATATATATGTTCCTTAGCTTGCGGGATAATCCATCTATGTTTGGCGGGAGCGCCGTGGTTTGCACAGTCATCAGATGAATTGAAACTCAGTTGATTCTGTGTCCGTAGTCCGACTTTTTTGCTCAAGCTGTTTTCTTGTCAGTCTATGGGCCTCCCAAAATCTTTCCATGTGGCTGTCGCTACGTTGTAGGGGTTTATGTTGGGATCAGAGAAGCAGACCTGGCTGCACGCGATGCAGCCCGTCCATGTGGATGTGGAGGTTAACAACACTGGTGTTTGTAACTGTACGTGTGACTCCCTCTCGCGCCTTTGGGGAAACGGATCTGTCAATCAGACGCACATCGAGAACCATTTCCACAGCCGTCTCCCATCCGAGCCCTTCTCGTGGATCAACCTCTTGTGCTTTCTACAGAGCGCCTGCTGTACCTCGGTGGCCGTCTGTGCTTGGTGCTGCGATGGCGCACGTCGGAGGACTGCCTCCCCTGATGGGGCCACCCGCGGTGCCCCCGCCAGGACACGGCCAGCTCCTCCTGTGGGGCCCCCGTTGCAGATGCGCCTGGACGGGTGGCCACAGCCGACAAGTGCGGGGCTGTGCAGTTGGCGACGCCTGCTGGTCGAGTTCGTGGGGGAGGCGTTCTTACACGAACGTTTGGTGATTAAGGCACACCCGAACGGCGGCTCAGCCTGGATTGCGACGCCTGATCAGGACGAGTACGAGGAGGACTACCGTAATGATCCCGACATCGTGGGGGTCACCTTCCTGGATGATGCGGGTCGCCCTCCAGCGCCGCCCCACTTGCCAGTGTACGCATTTCGGGCTGCCCCGACTCAGGCGGTCTTGCAGGCAGCGCTCGGCAACGCAGAGGTGCAGACTCAGCTGATGGGCTGGGGCCAGCCGGTCGTGGCGCCGCAGGTTCAAGCGGGCGCGATCGGCGTCCCAGGCGCGGGGAAGTGGCTCTTGGCGGAGCCGTGCGGCAACATGAAGATCGGGGACGAGGCGCCAGTTGCTCCCACGGGCCCGCTCGCGAGCGTGAAGGCGGTGTCGGCCTGCACGCTGCCGTCGGGGAACACCGTGGCCGTCTTCGTGGAGTTGGTGCCGACGCAGAAGGTGGGCAGCTTCAGGGATGACAAGATCGATCTCTACGCATCGGAGGTGAGTGATTGTCGCATTATGAAGCCCCGTTTCGAGCATGGCGTTCGCAGTCGTACCTTCAACGACGGTGTGTTGGAGTTGTTCGAGGAGCCTGACCTCGATGGCTTCCCGAAGGGTCCTCGCATCACGCTGGGCACCGCACAGACTCTGAGGTCTCAGGGGCTGACCTGGCAGACCCAGGCTCGTGAGTGGCCCGTCGCGGCTCGCATTCCTCCTGGGGACAGGTCGGTGCACGAGTACAAGCTGATCTGTGAGGTTCTGAATGCTTTGCAGTGCATCGATCAGTGTAACCTGCCGAACCTGGTAGGGGCCGAGCTCCTGGTGAGGCGCAAGAGCGTGCTGGAGGAGGCGCACGCCTCGTCTCCCAGCAACCCGGACTACAGCGCAGCTGACATCATGATGGGCTGGGCTGAGACGAGGGGCACGGGGAGCACTCCTGAGTCACTCATGAGCCACGCCGCTAACAGGCTGAAGGACAAGGCAGCGATCTTGAAGGAGAAGAGGAAGGCAGTCGATGAGTCCAGGCTCGGGGGAAAAGGTCAGCCCTCGAAGGACAAGGACAAGGGCGCCAAGAGCTAGGGGGTCGAGTTCGACCCCTTGGGCACCCTTGCGGGTGCTTTCGTCGAGCGTTGATCTCTGACGATGTTCGACAACCGTGCTGCTCCTCGTGAGCTTCTACCTCTTCCTATACCCCCTTCATGGTCCTCGCCGCCCTGGCCGAGGCATCGCTGCAGGAGGCTGCAGCAGCGCTTCGACCGCAGGAAGGCAGTTCTGAGCCGCGCCGTCGACTCCGTCAAGGCGCTGAATTGGTTGCATGGTGGGCGCCAGCCTCCAAGTTTTTCGAGTCCGACCCTGTCGCAGGCTACGGCTCTTCAGCACCTTCTGGACGCCCATCGGACTGACGTCCCGGAGATCGTTAATGCCGAGGCAGCCCGCGTGGAGTTGCTCGGCGCAGGACAGGACTACGCTGGCGGTCCTGAACTTCCCATCGCGAGTTACGACAAGGATCTGCTCTCCTTGCCCCAGCTCGGGGCGGAGCCCGTCGACCTGTCCACGGCGTTGGAGGGCAGGGCCAGAGAATGTCTCGTTAACTTCGAAGAGGAGATCTTGCACGGTCCCGACGATTGGGGCCATATTACTGAGTGTGAGGAGCATGTCAAGCCGTACATGGATCCAGTGCTTAAGTCCGACGCTGACGCTTACTTCGACTTCGTGATGAGGGGTCACAGGTCTGGTTTGTTTCGCTTCGGCCGCACGTCCCATGTCATCGTCACTCCCTTCTTTGCGAGGAAGAAGGCTGGCACTTTGAGATTGATACTTGACTGCCGCCCGAGTAATCGCAGGATGCGTGAGAGCCCCATACGTTCGGCTGGGAGGGCCGGCTGATGTTGCTCGGCTACTGCACTCGCGCGGTGACGGGGACCCGTACGTGGCCCTCGGCGACGTGAAGGATTATTGTCATTGCTGCGGGCTTCCACCAGGCCTTAGTCCATATTTTTCCCTGCCGCCCGTGTCAGGTCTGCGACTTCTTCAGGCTGGTATTCACAATGTCGAAGGTCTTCCTGTTCTCCCAGGTGACAGAATCTTTCCACAGTCCAGGGTCGTTCCCATGGGGTGGTCTTGGGCCTGTTACTTTGCGCAGTCTGCTACAACGTCCCTGGTGCATCGTTTCTCGGGCTCCGAGGGTGACAGCTTCCTGGAATCCTGTAAGCCTCCTCCTGGTCTCGATCGGCCCGCTTACAACGTCTACATAGACAACACTAGCATCTTTGGCCAAGGTAAGTCACAGACCGATAGGATCGCCAACCAGGTTTTCGACGGGGTCGAGAGTGTCGGCTTTCGGGTTCACGAGCGCACGTCTGCCAACAAGTGGGCTCTTACGCTCGGCCTAGAGATCGACTTCTTGTATAGCACGGTCCAAGGAAAAAAGGCAGAAGAGGTGGAAGTTGAAGGCAGTCTTGGATTGGTTGGCAGGTGCTCCGTATGTGTCGGGTAAGGAGATTGAGAGACTTCTGGGCCATGCCACCTTCCACTTCGGTCCTAATCGGCTGTTCTTGTCCATCTTTAACAATGCCTATGACTTCATTCGTTCGAGTTACACCTCTCGAGTGCGTCTCTGGCCCTCGGTGGCTAGGGAGTGCTGGGCCGCTGGGTGTCTTATCTCGTTCGCGTTCGCCGATCTGGGAAGGGACTTCGACCCGCACGTGAGCTGTTTCGACGCTAGTGCGTGTGGGGCAGGGGTCGTCACGGCGCCTTGGGACTCGGCTCAGGTTCGTTCAGAATGCGAATGGGAGGAGAGGTGGCGGTTCAAGTGGGATGTGTACGATCGGGTTGCGCCCAGGGACAACAACTTCTTATCGCTGGACTGGGGGGACATCGAAAGCGTCAAGCCTTGTCGTGACAGGTCGTCGCTCTGGTCGCTGGACAAGTCGTTCAGGGAGGTCTCGAAAGAGAACCTAGTGGGCCCCACCTGGACCAAGGTCGTTCGGAGTTTTTGGAAGGACGAGGAGCCGATATTCTGCCTGGAGGCCCGCGCGGGGTTGCTGGCGGTGCGTCATGAGTTACGGGCGGTCTCCAGTTTCGGTAAGACTCATCTACACCTCGGGGACTCCATGACCGCCATCCTCGCTTTCGAGAAGGGTCGGGCCAAACATCGAGGTCTTCTGGGTGCTTGCCGTCGCCTTTTGGATCTGAGCGTGGCCTCCAACAGCAGGCACCATTTCAGGTGGGTGCCGTCGGAGCTGAACCCGAGTGACCCTGATTCACGCTACTTCGAGCTTCCAGCTGACAGCGATGGCCGACGTTTGCTTCGTCGCTCCACGTCTCGGGCCTGGACGGTGCAGGCAGATGGCAAGGGGAGCTGGCGGGCCGTCGATCCAGGCGGCAGTGCCTTCGCCGACGGCGGGCGTGGTCATCATGAACCGCCTGGTGCCTTCGGCGGGCCCGACTGCCCTGACTGGGCCGCGCCCTCGGCGCCGCCCAGCGGCTGGCGCGCCGCTCCCTCGACCTCGCCGAGAGGCGGACCCGCTGGACACGGTGCTGGCCGAGAAGACACGTCGGTCGGCTCGACGCCTGGTGCTCAAGGGTCAGAGGGCGTTGAAGCGGGTTCGTGCCATAGGGGGCGTGGTTCCAGCCCTGAGGGCTCTGAAGGGCGAGCGCACAGTGCTGGAGAGCTCTCACCCATCGACTCCCGTCAGGAGGGACTACTGTCGGCGGCTCGACAAGTTCTGGGAGTTCGGGCGAAGCCAAGGTCTCTCCTTGGCCAACCTGAAAGTTTGCGACGACGCGCTGTGCGACTTTGCCGACCTGCTGTTCCTGGACGGCGAGCAGGTCGACGCGGGGACCAAGCTCCTGGCCGCCCTGGAGGACCACGACGTGCAGCGGTTCGGCAAGCCCAGCCTTCCTCGGTTTCGACGAGTTCTTCGAGCTTGGCATCGGAAGGGGCCTGTGGGCAGCAGGGACCCTTTACCGTTTCGCCTCTTGGCGGGCATCCTGGGCATCCTGTCGCTCCACGGTTTTCACGAGGAGGTGCTGGCGCTGGCCCACATGTTCTGCTGCTACCTGCGCCCGTCCGAGCTCCTGACGGTGGTCGAAGGCGACCTCCTCGAGCCGGTGGCCAACGCGGGCGTGGCCCTCGCGTGCTGGAGTCTGCTCCTGCGGCCGTTCGAGAGGGAGGAGCCGACCAAGGTCGGCCAGTTCGACGACACGCTCCCGCTCGACAGCCCCGACTTCCCAGGCTTGGGGGCCCTCCTTGCTGGCTTGCGCGGAGGGGGCGCGGAGGTCTGGCTCTTCAGTTCCAGCCAGACGCAGCTGCTGCGCCGCTTTCAGGCGGCTTGTCGCGCGGCGGGCCTGGGCTCGCTCAACCTCGAGATGCACCAGCTGCGCCACGGAGGGGCGTCAAGGGATTTCCTGATGAAGACGAGGGAGATCCAGGCGGTCAAGCAGCGAGGACGCTGGGCGAACGATCGCACCTTGCTCCGCTACATGAAGGCGGGCAGGGTGCAAAGGCTTCACAAGGCCCTGACGCCCGAGGCCAGCCGCTGGTGCCAGGAGGCAGAGGCCAACCTCTCGCTCGTCCTTCGCGGCGAGTGGCAGCCGCCCCTTCGGCCGCCAGGAGCCTGCCGCGGTCTCTCGGCGGCGGGTTCGTGATCGAGGTCTTCTCGGGCAGCGAGCGGCTGGCCAAATCCTTCGCGGAGCTTGGCATCCCGGCGCTGACCTGGGACATCGAACACGGCCCCGCTGGCGACCTGCTGGGCAACGACGTGCTGCGCTGCGTGCTGTCGCACATCGCCTCGGGTAGGTGTCTTTTCCTTTGGTTGGGCACGCCGTGCGCTTCTTTTTCTCGGGCCCGAAAAAACGACGGTCGCGGCCCTGGGCCTCTTCGGGATCCCCGGCACCTGGAGGGCCGTCTTGGGCTTCCTCCCTCCGACCTCGCCAAGGTCGAGAACGGGAACCGTCTTGTAGACGTCTCACTGGTGCTAATGCGATGTGCAGCAGCTCACGGCGTCCCAGCGGTGTTGGAAAACCCTAACACGAGTTTTTTATGGGACATGCCTCAGATGCTAGATCTTCGATTATCTCATGACACTACGTTCACGGTGCTTCATTTCTGTCAGTATGGAGAGCTTTGGGTTAAGCCCACCCGTCTGCTCCTCCTGTCTTGCTCTCGCCTTTCGGCCGCGGGAAAAACGCGCACTGGCCGCGGCGTGTGTTCCAGGACTGGAAAGCCCCACGTCGAGCTTCGGGGCAAAGGCCCGACAGGAACCTTCTGGGCCCTCCGCGCTCAGCCTTATCCTCGCCAGCTTACTCGGGCCATTGCTTCACTGATGATGTCTCACCTCATCAGTGCCGGAGGCTCCTCCTTATGCCTTCGACCAGAACGCTACTCTTGGTGCGGGTGTGGGTGCTCTTTTGTGGCTCTTGGTGGTTGGTTGCCCCTCCGTTTCCCGTGCCTGGTGGACGTCGGCGGGATGACTTCGGGTCCCCGTCCACGCTCGCTGGGCCAGGGTAGCGGTTGGGCTACCAGCCTCCTGCCACTGCAAGATCTGTGCCTCTGGCGGTGATTTGTTTTACAGTCTTCGAGCCTCGGTGAGATGCTCTCTCTGGCGCGTGAGCAGAACGTGAATATGGATGTTCCTTAGCTTGCGGGATAATCCATCTACGTTTGGCGGGAGCGCCGTGGTTTGCACAGTCATCAGATGAATTGAAACTCAGTTGATTATGTGTCCGTAGTCCGATTTTTTTGCTCCCCACCCTCTTGCCACCCTTTCTTGGGGTGCTCTTTTGTGGCTCTTGGTGGTTGGTTGCCCCTCCGTTGCCCGTGCCTGGTGGACGTCGGCGGGATGACTTCGGGTCCCCGTCCACGCTCGCTGGGCCAGGGTAGCGGTTGGGCTACCAGCCTCCTGCCACTGCAAGATCTGTGCCTCTGGCGGTGATTTGTTTTACAGTCTTCGAGCCTCGGTGAGATGCTCTCTCTGGCGCGTGAGCAGAACGTGAATATGGATATATATATATATATATATATATATATATATATATATAGGTTCCACGCAGAATTATCATATGGATGTCCTCGGGGTACCCATGGATTTCCGAACGAATCATACGGATTGACCATCAACTCCGAAAGAGTTCCTATGGCAACTCATGTATTTCCTGAGGGTTCCCATCGATGTCTTAAGATTCCGCTGGGTTCCCGCACGGGCCCGATGGATGTCACAAGGAACCGTTTTATATGTCTTAGGGAACAATGTGCATTGCATAAAACATCGATGGATGTCCAAATGATTCTTATATATGTCATCGGGAATCGCATGGGTTGCCGGAAGAATATATATATATATGGAATGTCCTGCGGGTTCCTCAGGAGTTCCTAAAGTAATCGCATGGGTTTCTTGAGACATCGGATGGGTTTCCCCAAAAAAACCGTGGACGTCCGCCAAAAGTCCTTGGATGCCCAGAGGAATATGAAGGCTTCCCGGAAGAAGCCCCAGGACTCATGCAGACAACCTTTCAGATTTCCAAAGGGGATCTCTAGGATCTTGTGAAGAGTTCGATTGGTTCCCGAAGGAATTGCATGGAAGTCCGAAGGAATCTTGAGGATTTCATCACGAACGCAGCGGGCCCCCATAGGGGTCACGTGACTTTCCTGAGGGGCCGGGTGGATTCCGAGGGAACCCGATGACTTTCTTCAGGGAAGCGATAGGTTTCCGAAGGGACTTCGCGGACGCCCTAGTTTTCACCGCAGATGCACGGGGGAGTCGCATGGATTCCTTCGGGGATCTTTTTTGGATTACCCGAGGACTCCTATGGATTGCCGAAGAAACCCCTTGGGTCTTAAGAAGTCCTACGGATGTGTCTAAGGGTCCAATAGATCGCCCAGAGATCACATGGATGTCCGAAGGAATCCCTCTAGCCCCAAGGATGTCCCAATGGTGCCGATGGATTGCCTAAGGAACCCGATGGGCGCCTTAAGAATTGCCATAGATGTCAGAAGAAATCCCATGGATGTCCGAAGGGAATCTACGGCGTCTCCAAGGGGTCCGACGGACGCCCGAAGGACTCGCACGGTTTGCTTAAGGACCCCCATGGATGTCCAGAGGAACCGCGTGGATTTTTGAAAATTTACACAGATGCATTCAGAAATTCTATGTATAACCCAAGGTTTCTGATGCATGTCACAAGAAGCCCCGACCGATTTCTTTAAAAGATTCACCCGTCCAGCCCCCTGCGCGCCCAGCTTGATTGGTTTTGCGCGATGCCCGCTGTTGTCTGCCCCCGCCAACGGGCCGCCCTGGCTTCCTGCGCGTGCGCCATTTGAATGATAACCATATATATATATACACACACACACGCGTTCTACAAACAAGAAACTTTTGGCCCCGAATCGAAGTTGTTATTTTGGAAATTTGGCCCTGGGGGCCCTCGCCCCCCCCCCCCCTCCTCCCCCCCCCCCTCCTCTTCCTCCTCCCCTGGGTTCCTGTTTGGGATTTCCTGCGAAGTTCCTCGTGGACCCCGTGGCTTCCCAATGGAATCTGATGGATTTTATCCAGAATCCCACGGGCGCCCTAAAGGGCCCCGTGGACCTCCGAAAGAATCCCATGGGTATCCAGGGGGGTCCTGTGGGTTGTCTAGGGATTTGCAGGGGTTTCCGAAAGGTTCCGACGGGCCCCCTGTCGGATCTCTTGGGGCATCTGTTTGATGCCCCAAGGGCTCTTGCTGATTTCCTTCGGGGCCCCATGAATTCCCCGCGGATGTCTCGAGGGTTCTTTGGAAGACCAGTCCCGGCGCTCATCCTTCGCGCCCCCCCCCCGCCCCTCCGCGCCCGCGGCGGTGGCCGGGGGCGCCCCGCTGAGCTGCTGGCGCAGCGGCGCGGCCTCCTCGGGCGAACGCCCTGCGCGCCGCGCCGGCACGGCTGAGGGTGGCGACGAAACCGCGTCCGTGGAGGCGCAAGCCGTGGCGGGGGTGCCGAAGCAGGTCGCGGGCGTCTCGAAGGGGGCCACCCGACGGCGGGGCGGAACCTCTTGACGGGGGGGTCGTTGGGGGCTAGGATGGGAAGGGCGAAGGGAAGGAGAAGGGAGGAAGGGGAAAGGAGGAAAGAGGAAGGAGGAGGAGGAAAGAGGAAGGAGGAGGAGGAAACGGAGAAGGAGGAGGAGGAGGCAGAGAATGAAGAGGGAGGATGCGGAGGAAAGAATAGGGAAATAAGGTGGACGGAATAAGTGAGAAGAAAAGTAAGAGGAAAATGAGGAGGATGATCGCAATGCTGATGATGATGATGATAATGATGATGCTGATGACGATGATGATGATGATGATGCTGATGCTGATGATGCTGATGAGGATGATGATGATGGTGATGATGATGATGGCGGTGATCATGATGAATGATGAAGAGGGGGAGGAAAAAGGAGGAAAGGGAGAAGAAGGAGGAAAACAACCGCGCTTCTGACGAGGAGGAAAAGGAGGAGGAGGAGGAGGAGGAGGAGGAGGAGGAAAGGGATTCGGGCGTTGCAATGTTTCACCTCTCGCGTTTCCGCCCATCACCAGGCGATCCGGAATAATGGGGTCTAGGGCCTGTCGTGATGATATGCGATGTTCCGATGTTTGTTTTGTCACTTTGGATCTCTGCGGGGGAAAGGAAGGTGGAAGAAGAGGATCGAAAGTCTTCCTCTGGAGGTCATTCCCCCTGCCTGGGCGCGGGTGAAAACGCGATGTTGCAAGTCGCGCGGAGGAGTGCGCCCGCGGAGAAAAAGGGGATTGATAAGGGAAATGTTGAGCAGCGGGGGGGGAGTTCAGGGGCAGAAGTATCTACCTCGAATCGGCGATACATTGCCGATAAATCGGCAATGGGCACCCGATTGCGAATCCACGCGTTCCTGGGCGGGGTGGGCTGTAAGGCCAGGGCGGTCCGTGGGCGACCGGGGCTCGATGCCCCCCCCCCTGGGCGATCCCTGAGCTACCCATGTTTTCTCATTTCAACTTCAGCTTGTGCATAGCACGGGGCGGAGGCGACGCCCCCGCTGTCCCGCGCCCTTCCTGCAACGCGTTGGGAAGCAGGAGGCGGTCGAGGAGACGCGAGGGACGTCGCGACTCCAGAACTCCAACCACTCCCAACAGGCATCGCCGCGATGAGGGAGGGCGCTGCCTCCGAAACAAAAAAACAAACACGCATAGAACCAAATCGACCCCCCACGCGCGGGCGACGCGACCCAGCCACCCCTGGCGCAAGGGGCGCCAAGGCGGTTGCTGGGCCTCGCCCCAGATGCGGGGCAAGCGCGCGGATGCCAGCCCTACGGGCCAGTCGCATCGGGCAGCGCGAGACGCGACTCAAGAACCACCCCCAACTGGCCATGCCGCGAGGGGGGGGGGGGGGGGGGGCGCGAAGCGCCGAGTGGCAGGGAACTGCGTCCGAAACAAACAGAACGCACAAACATGCATCGACCGCCGACGCAAGGACGACGAGACCCAGCCATCCCTGGTGCAGAACGCCAAAACAATGGCTGGGCCTCGCCCCAGATGTGGGGCATGCCTACGGACGCCTGCCCTTCGGGTCAGTCGCATCGGACCGTGCGCCAGAGGAGCACAGATAATATCAAATGTGAGTGTAACAGAGAAGTTGCACACCGATTAATGTGAATCGTCGCTGCCGAAATTACTCGTCGGAACCCCTTGGGATTTCCTAATGGATTTCGCAAGGTTTCCCGTGGGTGCCCTGAAAGGCCCGATAGGTTTCCGGAGGAATCCGATGCACGCTGCCACGGGGCCCCACGGGTGCTCTAAGGGGCGCGATTGATTACCCGGGCGCGTCGCAGGGGCTGCGCGCTGCCAAGCGGCGCATTGCCGAGCGCGCTCCTCGCGCAATTCGCGGCCTCATATGCGCCCCCACGGGGCCGTCTTCTCTCCGAGCCCCCCCCTTCCCGATGCCGTCTGAGGCTCGCGAGCTTCGCCGGGGCGTCGCTCGCCGACCATTGCTAGCCGCTCGGGCTTTTCGAGCGCGCCGAGCAGGCCGCCACGGCGTCCGCGCCCGAGACTCCCCGGCCCAAGATTTTCGAGGTCCTCCAGGAGATCGCCGGCCAGATCGAGGAGATCATCGAGGAACCCGGCTACGCCGGCGACAGCGTCTCCGCCGCCGAGATGCGTCAGCGCAACGCTGGCGCGCAAGGCATTGGCGCGACTCGGACGACGGCGAGCTTTCTGAAAGCCGAGAACGCGCTCTGGTCCGCGAGCGCGCAGCAGGCCGCCCCTGGCACGGCGCGCCAGGGCGGGGGCCCCAAGGCGATCGCGCACGGGTGCGTCTTCCAGGACAAGGGCAGGAGGCGCGCCGAGCTGGCAGCCGCCTTGTTTCATGAGACGCACGTCGAGCCGGGCAAGTACTGGCGCGACATCTTCGAGGACCGCGGCGAACAACCAGAGAACCTCTGCCGGCTCTTCCCAAGCTTTCGCGAGAAGACGCCCGAGCTTGCGCGGGCCGAGGACGTCGAGCTCAAGACCTTCGAGGCCCCCCAGGAGATCGCCAGCCAGATCGAGGAGCTCATCGAGAAACCCGGCTACGCCAGCGACAATGTCCCCATCGCCGAGATGCGTCAGTGCGAAACGAAGCGCACGGCGTTGACGCGGCTCGGACGACGGCGGGTTCCTGCACAGCCGAGAACACGCTCTGGTCCGCGAGCGCGCAGCAGGCACCCCGTGGCATGGCGCGCCAGGGCAGGGGCCTCGAAGCGATCGAGCACAGGGGCATCTTCCAGGACAGGGGCATCTTCCAGGCTAGCAGTTGCCCTGCATCGCAAGACGCACGTCGAGCAAGGCAAGCGCAGGTGCGACATATTCGAGGACCGCGGCGAGCAATCAGAGAACCTTTTCCGGCCCTTCCCGAGCTGCCGCGAGAAGATGCCCGAGCTCGCGCAGACCGAGGACGTCGAGCCCAGCGAGGACAAGCTGGCGACGCTCCCCCGCGGGTCCGGCACCGCGCGCGTCTGCGCGAACTTCGGCGAGGTAAGCGAGAAACCCTTGGCTCTCCACGAACTGGCCCCGCCCTTCAACAAGTCCTTCGAGCCGATCCCCGACGAGGACAGCAGCGACGGCGAGGACATCTACAAGACGACCGACGAAAAGGTCAATAACTATGCCAAGTGTGCCCAGGTGCGCCAAATGGCACAGTCGAGTTTCACCGTGCGCATCATGGCGACCAAGCGCGCGGTCAAGTGGCGCCACCGCATCACGCTGCGGACAAGCACCGCGAGATCTCCCAGGGCAAGCGCATGTCCAGGAGCCAGAAGTACGACGAGGATCGTCACCTCGCGCGCGAACGCCATGACCAGAAGTGCCTCGAGGGCCACTGCGACATTGATTTCCCAGCCATCGTCGGGCAAACAAAGAGTTCGAGCAGCCGCGAGAGAAGCGAACGGCCGCGAAGAGCGAGGGCAGGGCCAGGGGCGAGCTTGGGCCTAGAAGTCGAGCGCGCAGCTCGCCCGAGGCGCCGAGCGGCGGCCGCGCGAGGCCTGGCGAGGCGAGCGCCTCGCGCAATTTCCCGAGAGGTCGCCCCCAATCGACTTGCGTTTCGGGCGCCTCCCCTCCCGCCGAGAAGCATGGGGCGCTCCATTAATAACGCTCGGTTCTCGACCATCGGATCGAGCATCTTCGATTTTGCATCTGAGCATCCTTGAGCATCTCGGATCCTAGTTTCGAGGATCGCTCAGCTCGGACCCAATATATAGGACGCTCGATCCGAGGATCGAGGATCGAGGTTTCCCTATATCAGCGTCACCAACGACGCTCGATCCTCGACCCTCGGATCGAGCATCTTCGATCTTGGATCCGAGCATCCCCGGGCATCTCGGAGGATCGCTCAGCTCGGATTCTAGATAGAGATGTTCAGTCCGAGGATCGAGGATTCTCTATCTTGGCGCCATTGACGACGCTCGACCCACGGCCCCCAGATCGAGCATCTTTGGGCCCGAGCATCTTCGAGCACCTCGGATCGTAGGTCCGAGGGGCGCTCAGCCCGGATCCAAGATGGAGGATGATCGATCCCAGGATCGAGGGTCGAGCACCGGCCATCGTCGATCGTTGTCGCCGCCGCTCTCGGGCCTAGGCCGCCATCAACGAGGCTCGATCCGAGACCCTCGGGCCCGGGATCATTCGACCTTGGATCCGAGCATATTCGTGCCCCGCGGAACCTAGATCCGAGGATCGCCTATAGGTTGGACTCGAAGATCTTGGGTGCCCGACCCGAGGGCGGAGGATCGAATTTCGATGGTGATGATGCTGATGATGACGACGATGATGATGACGATCATGATGGTGCGGAAGACAAAGGTGCTAAAGCTCAGGATGCCGATGATGATGCTGAGTATGAGCATGAAGATGATGATGGTAAGCACGATGATGGTGGCGATGACTTGCATGATGATGGTTGTGATGATGATGATCAAGGTGGTGGCGGCGATGGCGATGAGGACGATGATGATTATGATGATGATGCTTATGATGCTGGCGATGACAATGATGATGATGACGGCGACAACGATCTGCGGCGGCGGCGACGACGAGGGGGGCGAGGAGGAAGAGGCGCTGGGGGGGTCAAGAGGAGGACGATGAGGGGGAGGAGAAAAGGGAGGAGCAGGAAGAGGAGCAGCAAACAACGACAGACAGCAGTAGCAACAACGACAGCAATCAACAAACAAACAGCACACCAACAGCAATCAACAACCGAAACGAAATCAATGGGATCCTAGAGGAAACCCACAGGACATCAATAGGACCCCGGGGGGGATCAGGAAGGAGGGGGAGGGGGGCGAGGAGAGAGGGGCGGCGGAGGAGGACCCCCAAAACCACATTTCAAAACGCACAGATATTTGGGAGCTGCGGTGATATCGCGCAAAACGTAGAACTCAATTCTTTTTGAATCGTTCTCAATGGCGCACGCGTGGGAAAGGGGCCCACGGCGCCCCATTGGCGGCGATTAAAAACTCGCGAGAAAAAATGCGGGGGCGGTTGCTGCCGCTGCCTTTGACTTCCCCAAGGAATTCGATGGGTTCCGCGAGGGAACCGATGGATGTCCGGAGGGCTTTTCTTCTATATTCGAAAGGGATCCTTTCTGGATGTCTCAAGGATTCATATAGGTCCCCTTCGCAAGCCTATGGCTCTTCAAAGGCATGCAATTGATTTTCTACGGGGTCTGATGGACTTCGCACGGGCTCGAATGGATCCCCCGATGGATTTTCTACGAAATCTCAGGGGCGTCCCACGGGGCCATGGATTTTCCCAAGGAATCTCATGGATGCCCCATGGAATCCCGCTGTTTTGTTTTCGATTGCCATGGGTTGCCGAAGAAATCCCATGGAGCCCCAAAAGAATCGAAAGTCCTAGGTGGTCTTCTAGGACGTGTGATTTCTTTGGGGCCCCTAGAAATATCCGAGAGGTTAACGTAGATTTCTCGTGGTATCTCATGGACGCCCTAGAGGTTGCAATAGATTTCTTGTGGAATCCCATGGATGTCCTAGGGGGTCTTCTAGGAATATGCATGGAATTCTATGGATGTCCGATGGAACCCGATGGATTGCCGCAGGAGTCGCATGGGTGGTCTAAGGAACCCTGTAGATGTCTTAGAGATTGACAGATATCCAGTGGAATCAAATGGGTTCCTTCGAGTCCAAGCAGAGACTTGCTTGAGTTCATGCCACTGGTCGCATGGCCAGGGGTCGCGCCGCGGCGCCTCCGGTCGAGATCAAGATCGAGAAGGAGCAAGAGAACGCGGGCGGCCGAGGCCAGGGCGACGAGGACACCCGGACCCACGCCACCGTCGACGACGGCCAAGCACCGAGCACAGCCAGGTCGGAGAAGGCCACGGCAGCGCGCACAGGGAGGGCGTGGTCAAGAACAGCGAGCCCGAATGCAAGCCCGAGGGCGCCCAGGCCCACATATTCTTCGAGGGCGCCCAAGCCCGGGCCTCCGCCGAGGGCGACCGAGCCGAGAACAAGGCCAAGCGCGGCGAGCTTCAGGACAAGCCGCCCGCCGAGCAGCTCGGGGGCAGCGACCCCGAGCTACTCGGGAACGCGCGCCCCGAGCTTCTCGAGGAGCGCCGGCTCGAGCGCGGCCAGGTCGACAACAGCTAGTTTGAGAACAGCCAGCTCGAGAACAGCCAGCGCGAGGAGATCGAGGTCGAGAGCCGCCAGCTCGAGAACGCCCGGCCCGACGTCGTCGAGTCCCTGCTCCGGCTCGCCCAGCGCCAGCTCGCGGAGATCTAGATCGACCACGAACCGGCGAGGCAGGGCGCGCCGGCGCGCGACCCTGGCGAGGGCGCCGAGGCCACGGCGGAGGCGTCTTCCCAGCGGCTGTCGCGCCGCTGGGAGCTGTGACCGAGCGCCTGGGCCAGGGGGTAGCGGGGAATATCGAGCATTGCGCGAGGATGATAGTAGTGAGGATGGGGGCGTTGACGATGATGCTGAAGATGATGATGATGTGGAGGAGGGTGGTGATGAGTGTTCTGATGATGATTTGTATAATGATCATGATGATGGCGATGATGGTGGCGAAAAAGATGATGATGATGATGGTGAATGCGGCTATGATCCGGATGATAACCACGATGATGATAGCGATGGTGGTCATGACGGTGATGGCGATGATGGTATAATGCTGGCTCAGACGAGAAGGTGACGACGATGTTGACGAAGGCGATGATGATGGCGAGGAATATGATGATTGTGATGAAGCCGATGATGGCGATGATGACGACGAAGATGGCGATGATGACGACGATGATGTATGATGATAATGGAGATCAGGGGTTTCCTAGCCTGCAGATTCCCATGGGTGCCCCCGGGAAATCCATGGAACGCCGATGGAGTATCATTGGTTGTCCAGGGGCCCCCTTTTCACCCCCCCCCCCCATCCGCCCCGAATTTCCTCATCGCCGCCCCGCATGCGCCACTGGAAATACTTGCAGAGAGTTTAGTTATACAGAAAGATCCTCCGGCCCCGTGTCTAAGGTGTCTCTGGAAATTTGGCCCCGGGGCCCCGCGCCCCCCCACTCTTTTCTTCCTTCTCCTCTTCTGGATTTCCCGATCGATGCCAGATGGGCCCCCTTCGGAACCCCGCGGATTTCCGACGGGGCCCCACGGGCCCCCCGCGGAGTTTTGCTGGCGCCCCGCCCGAAGGAATGGCATGGATGTCCAGAGGAAATCCGATGGATATCCTAAGTAATCCCATGGATCCCCGAAGGGTAACATACGCATGCGTGTATATATATATATTTATATACATGTATGTGCTTGTGTGTGTTATGTTGGTATACAAATATGAATGCACAAATTTATGTATATGATGGATGTCCCGAAGAATCCCACGGATTTCCTTAGGAATCCTATTGATGCCCTAATAGATGTCTCAAGGAGCCCAACGGATTTCCCACGGGGCCCGATGGGTTTATCGCGGATGCCCATGGGCCCCCTCAAGAATCCCATGGGTGTCTTGAGAATCTCGGCGTTTCACTTGGAGCCCCAAGGGCATCCGATGGAATCCTATGTGTCCCCGAAGGATACATGTAGATCTCCAGGGGGCTCTTATGGATTCTGCTGGGACCTCCATTTATTTCCGGAGAGTTTGTCGGGAAATCCCACGGGGCCCTACGGGTCCCCAGTGGGTTCCAACAGGTTTCCTGGATGTCCTCAGAAACAGAGGAATCCGATGGATCTATTGCGGAATCCGATGGGCGTCCGAAGGGATCCCATGATTTTCCCAATGAAAGCAACTTATTCCCCAACAAGGAATATCATACATGTCTTCCGGGACCCCATGGATTTTCCCTGGAATTCTTTTCTATGACATCATGTGCGACCCGATGGATTTCGACATATGTCATCATCTGTCAACTGGATTGGATTAGGGCCCCTATGCGCACCCCAAGGAGTCCTATTGATGTTTGGAGGAAACAGATGGATCACCAAAGGCATCCGGTGAATGTCCCGAGGGATCGCATAGTTGTCCTGAGGACTTCCACAGAGTTCCTCGGGATTCCCATGGGCTTCTTCTGGAATCCTAAGACCCCCTAATGGGCCGTGCAGATTTCTTGGGGAACCCGATGGCTTTCCTTTGGGATCCCACGGACGCTGCGCGAGATCCCGCGGGCCCCCTCTGGATCCGACGCGCGCGCGAGCAAGGCGGCAGCGAGAAAGTGGCGAGCAAAATGCCCCAACAGCGAGTGAACGACAAGAAGCCAACGACGATCCGTAGCCAAGTTGGCTCGAGGTCGGAGACTGAAGCTAGGGCATCTTTGCAGCGAGGCCCCGGCGGGGCCAGACAGCCGCGGGGCGCCGACCAAGCAAGCAGTCGATCTCGTCGGCACTCTGGGGCCTCGCAAGCTCACCAGCGGAGAGTCCGAGCCCCCGCGGGGAGCTCCGAGCCCCCCTTCCAGGAGCAGCGCCTCTCCGGCGAGCTTCTGCAAAGACCTCGTGGACAAGTGGCTCGAGGCCGAACGAGCTGAATTGATTTTTTCTCAATGTTATTACCAGTAGTACTACGATTACCAATATTGTTAGTGTGATTTGGACTACTAGTATTATTACGATGATATGTTTTAATGATTCGTCTTTCTACTGCTCAGATTTCTAGTATCGCCATCATGGCGGTTCATATGATTAGTATTGGCATTACTACTACTATCGCGACAATTTCTATTCCGGCTGAAACTACGACTTATGATTATCACTACTGCCACTTACAAGCTACTTCTCCCCCGAGGGGCGCAAAGCGGCCGCGGCCGCGCGCCGAGAGCTGGCGAGCACCCGGGGCAATGCGTTGCGCCCGCGGGACTTCGGGCGAGGCGTCAAGCGACGGCCCGGCCAAAGCGGCAGACACGCGGGGGCGTCGACCGCGTGCGAGGGGGGGCGCAAGCCGCGAGCTGCCCCCGCGCTGCGACGAGACCTGCCGGCGCAGCGCAAGCTCCAGATTGCCTTTGACTGGCGCAGACGCGCCGACGAGCACGGCGTCGCGAAGTTCACCCGGCTGCCCGCCGCTGGGAAGACGCAGTTGACCGAGCAGTGGCACTGGGCCTTAGAGATGGTCGCGATCTGGAACGAGCGTCGGCCGATTCGCGCGAAGACGGCGGCCGCGGCGAGGCTTGGCAAGAACTGCCTCCGACCGCGCGGGCTCGCCCGACCCAGCCGCGGCAGGCGCGGGGGCGCGGGCGCCAGGGTCGCCCGCTGCGAGCCAGGTGCGCCCGCCCCCGAGCGCCCTCTCGAGGGCGCCATGCGCCGCCTGGCGCGCCGGCTCAGGCGGGGGCGCGAGCGCGGCCGCGAGGTCAGGGGGCAGACGATCCTGGCGCGGGTGCGCCACGAGCTGGAGCTCGAGCAGGACGAGCAGCTCCTCCCCAGGAAAATCGGCAACAAGAGCTACATCGCCGAGATGCACGCGAGTGGATTGACGTGTTCGTCTTGCCCAGGCTGCAGGCCAACGGTCGCATTGGCCAGCGGATTTCCGAGATGAAGAACAAGACGCTCTGAAGGGGAAGGCCAAACTCACCTGGGCCACGACCGACGGGTTCAGAGGGGTCGGGGGCCGAGGAATCCGAATGAATCGCGTGGCTGCTGCAAGGAATCCATCGGATTTCCAGAGGAATCGCATTGTTTCCCTCAGAATCCCGTAGATTCCCCAATGACCAAGGATCCCTATAGATTGCCGAAGGAAGAATCCTATTGATTTCCATTGCAATCCCACGGCTGTCCGGCGGGCTCTCACGGGCGCCCCGTGGAACCTCCTAGAGTTCCGACGGAATCGCATGGATTTCCCACGGTGCCCCAGGGAGTCTCGGATTGCCTGAGGAGCTGATGGGCTTGTTCAAGGAATCTCCTGATTCATCGATTCTCATCCGGGGACCGATTGGTTTCAATTGATTCCAATGACTTCCCCAGGCGTCTTCATAGACTTCCTCAGGAAACGCGTTGATTTATTGATACATTAGGGATTCTTGTGGACTCCCGATGGAGTCTTTTCGATGTCTTAAGGATCCGCATGGCATTCCTAGGAGGGATCACATTGGTTTCCGGAGGATCCCGATGGATTTCCGAAGGGATGACATCATGTCTTCAGGACTAGCATTCATGTCCCGTTGAACTTCTTACGCGCTTCCACTCATCATGGCCTTCCTCCGGAATATGTTGGGTCACCCAAGGAATCGCAGGAATTACTAAGAGAGCGCAATGAATTTTGTCTAAGGGATCAAACGGATGTCTCATTAATGTCAGAATGAATCCAGCGCGTTTTCTCCGGGAACTCATGGATTTCGCCAGAAATGCCACTGATTCCCTGACATAATGCCCGAAGGATTCTTATGGGCGCCTTAAGGAGTTAAGTGAGTACCCCAAGGAATATCATGGATGCGCTAAGGATTCCCATAGATGTCTTCAAGAGTCCTCTGGATGTTGATCCGAAATATTATTAATTGTAGACTTAAGAATCTTATGGATGTCCAAAAGAGTCTCATGGATTTTTCTTAAATCGCCAAAGGATCACATGGTTTCTCAGGGGATCATCCCACTCAGGGACGCAATGGGTTCCTTCAAAAATCAAGTGGGCTCCGTTTGGGATCTAGTGGGTGGATTTTCTCCGGGGCCCTTTGGATGTCCTGCGGGATCCTTATGATTCCCCAAGGCGTCGCAAGTATTTCCTACGGAATCCAATGGATGTCCTGAGGAACCCGGTGGGGCGCCTAAGAAATCCGACGGATGTCCGAAGGGATCTCATAGATGTCAAGGTTTCCAGTAGACTGCGTTAAGATGCCAATCGGGCCCTACTAACTGTTGTAAAGAATCCCCCAAGTTCCTTCGGAATCCCCTCCCCGCCTCCTCTCGCGCCCAGCCCGGCCTTTTTTTGGCCGCTATTACACGCATGTGTGTATATGTGTGTGTGTGTGTGTGTGCGTGTGTGTGTGTGTGTGTGAGTGTGAGTGTGTGTGTGTGTGTATTCCAGTCAGAGCTTGCCTCTGTATGGGGTCCTAGCGGATTCGCATGCTGAGGTTAGGTTTGCCGCTGATTTTCGGTGCGCGCCCGGGTGCCCGGGGGGTGCCCGGGGGTGCCCGGGCGCCGGGGTGCCTGGGCGCCCGGGTGCATGCCCGGGGGCGCCCTATAGCCTTAAGACCAATATTGGAGGGTGAAAGTGGGGGTCGGGCGCAGCGCCCCGGCAACGATGCCTTTCTGGGCCGTGGGTGGGCGATGCATCCTCGATCGCTGCGTTCGGCGGGGGAACTGACTGAAGTCCCCCGCCTGCGCCCATGCGCGAGACTCGAGCGGAAAGGAAGCAAGGGGGCGGGGGGCTCGGGAATGGCGACGAAGGCAACGTGCGCTGAGGGCGCAAAAAGAAAAGGCTCGAACAAACGGAAGCGGTCAGGTGAGTACCGAAATCTGCCCAGCCAATCTGACATGCGGAACACTGCGCCTCAGTTCGGGGGAACTTGAAGGCCAGGGCAAAATGTGAATTCACATTTCGGGGAAAAGCAACACGTGAATTCACATGTCTGGGAAAGAGGACAACGTGAATGCACATGTTGGGAAAAATAGAAATTTGAATTCACATGTTGGAATGTTGTGTAGGTTTTTTTTGGAAATGTGCATTCACATTTTAGGAGAAACGCTGGACCCATGTCAAATTTGTCTTGGGGGTCGAGAAGTCATCGTCTGGGAACATGCGCGATCATCAATCGCACAATCAAGACACTTGCACCCCACTTCGCCGCCCCACACGCAATATGCAATAACGCCCGCACGCATGAACGATAATGGACGGACGACGCGCGCGCCTGCGCGGGCATCGCGCGGGCGCGAACGACGGGCCCTCAATGACCGCCAACAGCGAATGCCAATCGTACCCGATCACATACATGAGCGATACATTGAGCATACATGGGCCATTCAGCCCCCATTGAAGACCCCTTGTTGCAAACCCCCTCTTTTACCTTCCAACAATAGCCCTATAGCCCTACATCGCTATAGCCCTATAGCTTCATAGCCCTATAGCCCCCTAGCCCTAGTGCCCTGATCGGGGCTAGTCTACGGCATCATACATATATGTAAATATACATATGTATATAGTTTATATGTAAATACAATTTGTGTATATATATATACATGCACACATCGCCGCCATTGGGAGGCCATGGACTCACCTGAGGTCCCGAGCCGCAGTTTTTTGCTGCCAGTTTGAAAACCGGCCCCGGGGCCCACCCCCCCTTTCTCCCCCCCGAAGGATTTTTTCGATTTCCCCGGGATGTCTGAACGTGTCCTACGGCAAGTTTTAAATTCCTTAGGGAATCCCATGGATGTCCTCAGGGAACCTAAGGATTTCTTAGAGAATTCCATGGATGTCCCAAGGAATCCCAGACGTTCCAACAGGAATCCTGGAACCCGGAGATTTCTGGGAATCCTATGGGCACCCTCAGGAATGCCTTGGATTCCCTAAGAGGGCCCACTGGATCCCCCGGGACATCGCGGCCGCAGGTTCGCGCGCCCAGCGGCGAAGGGCAGCGCCGGCGACCTCGGCCCCTTCGTCGGGGGCCCCGAGACATCCGCCGAGCAGGGGGCCAACGCGGACGTCGTTTGCTTCGGCGCCACCGCGCTCCAGCTCAAGCTCCGCGGCGAGGAGCGCACGCTTGTCCCCGAGAGCGAGTTCCACGCCGCGGCCGCCAGGGGGCGCGTCGAGAGGGCGCGCGAGAAGTCCGGCGAAGCATGCGACGAGGAGGACAGGGGGGCTTTCGAGACCGAGAAGGCCATGTTCTCGGCAGAGCACCCGGTCGAGAAGCAGCAACTGGACCAGGCCTACTCGAGCCCAGACGGTCAGCGCAGGATCACCTTGATCAACGCCTCCGCCGTCGAGGGCTGGCTCGGCCCGAGCAGGGGCCCCAAGTCCGCCGAGGGGCGCAGCGCGCCCGTCGCACCTTGCGCCAAGCACTGCCGAGCGAGCGACCTGAACCTCGAGGCGGGCACCCAGCGGCGCGACGCCACCTGCGAGCGGGGCGACGGAGAGGCGGAATGCTTCCGAGCTGGCGAGCCCGCAGGCACACTGCTCAAGGGCTGGCGCCACGTCCTGCTCGAGTTCCCCGAGGAGGACCGCGCGGAGCTCTCCGTGGCCATCGACGCGCGGGGGCAGCCGAGGGCTTGGGCGGGCTTGCTCATCGCGAGCAAGACCGTCGAATTCATCCAGCAGCAGCAAGGCCAGTGCCTCGCGTTCGCCGGCTGCTTGTCGAGCCAGTGGGCCGAGGCCGTCGCGCTCCTAGCGCGGCTCGAGAGCGCGGCCCGCGCGCCCATGGCCACCCGCGTCGCGAGCTTCTTGCAGGAGCCAGACACCCACGGGCATAGCCAGCTCAAGACCGTGATCCGAGAGGTCAAGGGCGAGATCCACTGGGCCATGGGGCCGTCGCGGGCTTGGAGTCTTGGAGGTGCTCCGCGCAGCCGGGCCGCTGCATCGAGCCGAGGCTGGCGAGCGAGCGCGCGGGGGACATCCGGCGCTGGCCCGAGAACGCCCTTCTACCCCCGACTGGGGCGCCCTCGACGACGACTGCTTCCGCCTCGAGGACGTGCCCAGGGACTGCGAGGGCGTCGAGGTACCTTGCCCCCTGGGGCCCCGAGATCTGGACCTCGAGCTCGCCGACGAGCAGAAGAGCGTGCTCAGGGCGCCCGAGGGCCCGATCAAGCCGATAAAGGAAGGAGATCCAGTTCCCGCGCGCCCTCGAGAAACGATTCAAACTGATCCGCAGCCACGGCGAGAAGAACAGGTGGGCGGCCAAGTTGTAGGCCAGTTCGCGGGCAAGCTGCAGCGCAAGCGGCCGCGCGCGAAGAACGAGACTGGCGGCGAGACCTCGCCCCGGCGCCCGAGCAGAGGCGCGGCCGGGGCGAAGCTCGCAGGCAAGCCTCGACGGTTAGACTGAGCCCCTGCTAGATTGTCAGGGCGAAGACCAGGTCGGACTACGACGAGAAGAAACAGAGCGAGGTCAAGAAGAAGGCGGGCCTCAAGGCCTGCGAGAAACCCCCTTGGCACGACAAAGTGGCCCGCGCCAGCGAGAAGGGGGCCCGCGGGCGCGGGCGCGGCAGGGTTCCGGGGCGCGCGGCGATTCCCGGGCACCGAGGGCACCTGCAGTCTCCGAGCGCACGAGGTTGAGACCGCGGCGATCTCCCAGATCGACAGCATGGAAGTTCGGAGGCTCAGGAAGAGGGAGGCGAAGAAGGAGGGGCGGAGGAGGATGCGGGGGGAGGGATGACGGGGAGGGTGAGATTCTTCAAAAGTATGATCACGATGATGACGAAGATGATGGCGATGCTGGCGATGACGATGGCGATGCTGATGGGGGAGATGAGGGCGGTGATGATGCTGGCGATGACGATGATGATAGTGATGATGCTGCTGATGACCACGGCGAAGACGTCGATGATGAGGATGAGCAGGCAGGGGGGGAGAACGAGGAGGAGGGGGGAGGAGGATGAATAGGAACATGAGGACGAAGAAGAACCCGAAGCAATCCAAAGGAGTTACATGGATTTCCAAAGCGCCCCGATGGTTTTCCGAAGGAACGCCTAGGCCCCGCGGAAATCCGATGCACCGCAGAAATCCGATTCAGTTCCTACAGATTCCCATTGATATTCTACGGAATCGGATGGGGCGCCTCAAAACTCCCATAGATCTGCGAATGGGGTCCTCTGGATTAGCGAGCAGATCTTGTGGAGGCCCCAAGGAATCGTGGATTGCCGGAGGAATCCCACGGGTGTCCGGAGGGATCCCGTGGGCTTCCGGAAGAACCCAATGAATTTCTATGATTTCTATGGGTGTCCGAAGGATTTCTGGAGATGTCGTAAGAAACCCAATTGATTCCCCACGGGATCTCGCGCGTTTCTTAAAGATTCCGCCGCGAAGATCCCCCGAAAGCTCGGCGCGATCGGCCCTGCCGAGGAATGCCCTGCCAGCAGCAGCGAGATGCCCCAAGCGGATGGCTGGATTTGCGGGCCCTGGGCGACGAGGTGGGTCGAGCGCGCCTGGCGCGAGATCCAGGGCGAGGCCCGCCGGCGCTCCGCCGCGGCCACGGCCGAGGCCAATGCCAGGAGAAATCCGAGGCCAAGCCGCTAAGTGACCCCAGAGCCCAAGCACGGCAGCCTCGACGAGGCACAAGCTGCAGCGCTAGCGCGCGCGAAGTGCATCGCGCGCAGGGGCGGCCCCAGAGAATGCCGAGCCTGCGCGGGCGATTGGTGCGAGCGCGCGCGCGAGAGAGGCTTCTGAGCGAGATCCGCCAAAGACTTCCAGCTCTCAGGCATGTCCTAAAAACCAACCCTCGCCGAGCACCAAGAGCCGTAAGAGCGAGGAGGCATCGCCTTCATCGTCTTCATCATATGCATTATCAGCTGCATCGTTAATCTTCAAGAATCTCAGTAGATTCCAATTGAACACCGATGGATTGCCTGAGGCATCCGATGGATGATGCCCCAAGGGGTTTCCTGAATGCCCTAAGGAATCCAATTCATGTCATGTGGGTTTATATGTGTATCCTACGGAATCCCACGGATTCCCCGACGATTCCCATGGATCTCTTAAGGGTCCCGACGGATTATCATCGGATTCTCATGGATGTCCGACGCCCCCCCCCCCCCCCAGTATGTTTTACATTGTTTGCCAGGGGAAGTTGAGGTTCACCTTGATCATTCTCGTCGTCATCATTTTCATGCATATGTTGGGGTATCCAGGTGCAACATTCATGATCCCACCTGGACTCCGAGATTTGTTATCCCCAAGGGGTTATTATCAGGCGATGCCCGTAAGTTTTAGTGATCTAGGTGGCAAACCAATCGCTGGAGGCTCATCCTGCGTTTCGGTGGCTCCCCTTGCGCATCAGATGTTTCGTTGTCATTGCCCGTCCTTCATGGCCGCGTCCTCGGCGTAGCGCTGGAATTGTAGCGTGGTCAGTTGCACTTCCTGTTGAAATTGATCGTTTGGCTCACCGAAGCTGCCAACGTGTTTCTGGAGCTGGTGGTCCATGAGTGCCAGACTGGTTGCCGTATCGGTCGTCCCCTCCTCAAGATGCGCGTGGAGTTGCTCCAACAATTCAATGTTTTGTGTGTGATGTTCCATATGTTCACCAAAGCTCGTCTGCATCTGTGCAGTCTCCATATTGCGGCTGGTCGTTCGGCCGCTCCCCGATCGCTCTGGCCTCTTTGTCCACACCTCCCACCTGGCAGCCAACGGTGAGGGATCGGATGGCATCAGCCCGCATGAATGTGGGGGCTCTTGTTCCTCATGCTTGAGTGCGTCACCGTGGGTTACGCGGTACTGCCGCTTGCTGAGTTGGCAGCCCTCGGGGCCTCCACGACGCCGATCGGTTCTCCATGAGATCTGCGCGAGAGGCGGGAGTTGGCCGCTTCCGCGCGCCGTTGCAACCAAGGGGACAGTTGGCGGAGGGAGGAAGAGGTGGAGGAGGAGGAGGAGGAGGAGGAGGAGGAATAGGAGGAGGAGGGAGGAGGAGGAGGAGGAGGAGGAGGAGGAGGAGGAGGAGGAGGAGGCGACATCTGAACCCAACCCACCCACGCCAATCACCGATTATCATAAATCGATGGGAGGCGGGGGCAGGTTTCGGGTTTGGCCACGTGTTCGGCGAATTCTGCACCGCCCGTCGAGTTGCCTGAATCGTTGATCGGCGATGGTAGGGTTCGGATCTCGGCGATGGTAGGATTCGGATTTCGCCGCCCAGGAGGAGGGAGGAGAACGAGGAGGCGCGCTCGCTCGGCGCGCGCGGGGGGGCCCAGGAGGCCCCGCTCGACGCGACCACGGGTGCCTAGGCGGAGGACGCCGCCGCGCTCCCGAAGGTGGGAGGGAACGAGGGAGGGAGGGAGGGACGGAGAGGGGAGGAAGGGAGGGAAAAGGAAGGGACCCAGACCCCCTTCTAGTCGTGAAACAACACGGCGGAATCTGTTCCGCTGCCAGGACCGTCAGAGAACCACGCAGGATGAAGAGTTGGTCCTAGGGAGGGGGTCGAAAACCATGACGTCGGGGTCTTGGGGAGGGAGAGATCGGACGGGGTTGGGACGAGGATGAATCCGTTCCTGAATTGTTCGGAACGCTCTCAGAGCTTTCTGGAAAGCTCTGAGAGGCCGCGGCGCCAGAGACATCCTCCAGAGCCGCTAGATCTCAGGGATTATGGCTTTATCCTTACCCGATGTTGTCCTCGTCCTGGCTTCGTCTCCAGATCGGCGGCCAACGAGGAGGGGGAAGGCTCAGAAAACTTCTCAGAAGGCCGGGGGACTTCCGAGCCTTCTGAGAAAGTTTGCCCTTTTTCATTTTCCCCCGCCGCCGAAATACGGGGATGATGACAAACTAAGTTCGCTCGCGCCTCATCTGCATTCCTATCCCTCCCCATCCCCTCATGGCGCTGATTTTACATTGTCTACAGCCGACCTTGGACTCCGACAGAAAGACCATGTTTTCGTAATGTCCAAGACCTGTTAAAAATGATGACCCCCCCGGATCCCGACTGCCACTAATTCGTCGCCGAATAACTATGTGTTTAATTGTCACCCCTGGAAAATATCCCACGGCGGTCGAAAGATGCGATTGCTAAATGCAAACATGTATGTTTGTATACATCTATGCGTATACACACGCACGCACGCGCATGCATAGGCATATGCGCATGAACTGTATGCGTGCAGATGTGCAGGCTACCTCGGTCGACGAGTAGGCAGTTTTCGCCTTACTGGGACACTGTACGTCGTACGTGCGCGACTGCGCGCGCGTGCGCGCGGTGGCGTCCTATTCTCGCGCGCGGTTTGAGGCTGACTGGCTTTATGTTAGCTCCCAGAATCCCCAAATTACACTCGGTTTTTCTCACGCGGTGTCGGGGGTGACACGTGTCACTGGCTGTTTTCGTGAGGTTGGATGCCTTTATGTTGGTTCCCGAACTCTAAATTTGGAGTTGGTTTTTCTCCCGCGTTTTCGGGGGTGGTACGTGTCGCTGGTTGTTTTCGTGAAGCTGAATGACGTTATGTTGGCCCCCAGGTTCCCAGATTTACATCAAGTTGTTCTTCGATTTTTTGGGGGGTGACACGTGTCCCCGGCTGCTTTTGTGCGGCTGAATGGGCTTATGTTGGCTCCCAGTATCCTAAAGTTACAATTGTTTTTTCGCACGCGGTTTCGGGGGTGACCCGTGTCATCTGTTTTTTTGTTTTGCGAGGCTGGAAGGCATTATTTGGGTTCCCAGAATCCCCAATTTGCAAGCAGATTTTCTAATACGGTTTCGGGTGTTGTTTTTCAGAATTCAGACTTTACCATTGTTGTTTTTTTCATGTCTGGGATGACTCGTAGCGCCCGTTGTTTCTGTGAGGTTGAATGGCCTTATGCTGGTTCCGGAATCCCAAACTTACAAACAATTGACACGTGTCACCCGTGTTTTTTGTTTGCAATGTTGAATGGCCTTCCGTTTTTTCTCACAAAATGTACAAGTGTTTTTAGTCACGCGTTTTCGGGGGTGGCGCGCGACGCTCTCTGTAGTTGCCCCATTTGGACTTGGTTTTTCTCTCGCCGTTTCGGTGGTGACACGTTTCACCCGTTGCTTTTGTGAGGCTGGATGGCCTTATGGTGGCTCCCAGAATCCCAGATTTACAATTGGGTTCTCTCACGACATTGCGGGGGTGACACGTGTCACCCGTTGTTTTTGTGAGGCTGAACGGCCTTATATTGGCTCCCAGAACACCGGATTTACACCTGATGTTTCTTACGTGGCTTCGGGGGGACACGTCTCAAGCTGTTTTTGTGAGGCGTAAGGGCTTCATGTTGGCTCCCAGAAATGCAAATTTGCAATTGTGTTTTCCCTCGCGGTGTCCGGGGTGGCGACACGCGCCTGGTGTTTTTATGCGGTTGAATGGCCTTATGTTGCCTCCCAGGCTCCAGGATTTACATATGTTTTCTCACGCGGTCTTGGGGGTGTAATGTGCCAATTCCTCATATAAAAGATGGCCTGATGCTGCCCCCCCAGATTCCCAAACTTACATATGGTTTTTCTCCGACGTTTTCGGGGGTGGCACGAGTCACTCGCTGTTTATTGTGAGGCTCAATGACTTTATGTTGGCGTCCAGAATTCCAAATTCATGTGTTTTTCAAACGGGCTCGGGGGTGACACGTGTCACCCGTTGTTTATGTGAGGCTGAATGGCGTTCAGCTGGCTCCCAAAACCCCAATTTAAAATTTGTGCTTCTCACGCGGTTCCAGGGGTAACACGTGTCACCGGTGCTCTTTGTTGATGAATATGAATGGCCTCATTCTGATGTCCAAAACATCAGATTTCCAATTGGTTTTCATCACGCGGTTTCGGGGGTGTCACGTGCCACGCGCTGTTTTTTTGAAGCTGAATAGCCTTGTGTTGGTACCCCGAATCCAAAATTTCAAACTGTTGTTCCAGTCGCGGTTTCGTGGGCGACCCGTGTCACCCATTGTTTTTGTGAGGTTGAATTGCGTTTGGTTGGCTCTCAGAACCCCAGAATTACACATGTTTTTCTCACAGGGTTTCGGGGGTGACGCGTATCACCCGTTGTTTCTGTGAGGTTGCATGGCCTCATGTTGGCTCCCAGAATTCTCACGCGGTTTCGGGGGTGGCACGTGTCGCTCGTTGTTGTTGCGCGGCTGAATGGCCTTATTCTGGCTGCTGGAAACCAGAATTTACATCTGTTTTTCCTCACGCGGTTTCGGGGTGACACGTGTCACTGTTGTTTTGGGTATGGAGTTGAATTGCCTTATGCTGGCTGCCAGGATCCCAAAGTTACAATTTTTTCTCGAGCTCGAGCGGTTTCGGAGGTGACACGTATCACCAGCTGTCTGTTGTGAGGCTGGTTGGCGTTATGGTGGCCCCCAGAATCCCGAATTTACTACTTGTTTTTCTCACCCGGTTTCGGGGCTGACACGTGTCACCTAGATTTCGTTGTTAGGCTGAATGGCCATATGTCGGTTGACTCCCAGAATCCCAAGTTCGCAAGGCGTGACCGGGGTGGCCTGGCGCCAAGAGGGGGCCGCCCATGCGCGCGGAGTGCCAGGGCGGTCGCGGGGACGCCCATGGCGGCCCAGTTGGCCCCGCTTTTTTTTGGTTTGCTTGCGCACCACAGCGCTGGAGATATCTGTTGGTTTAGTTGTCCCGGATTGATTTTCATACCGTGACAATGCATTATGCGCAATAGGAAAAAGGAGCTGCGCGCACAAGAGACGGAAGCGTCGGGCGAGCAGGAGGATGAATGGGAGGGAAGGAATGAGGACGGACATCAGCAGCAGTAGTTAAAGCGGAAGGATAAGAAGGGAAAGGAGGACCAAGGGAAGCCGGAAGAGGGGAAATTTTGGGGCTGGGCAGCGATGAAGAGCTCCAGATTCAGAAAAGTGACCCGCGTTGGGGCGACACGAACACAGATATCGAAATTTGAGTCGAAGGAGCGGGGGGGGCACGAGGGCCAGGGGGGGCGGGGGAGGGGAAGTGAGGGGGGGCACAACGACACGCGTCTCGGATCTCGGGGGGTGGCCCGCGACGGGGCCAGATTACCATTCTGACCGACGGGGGCAAAGCGCCGATCCGAAAATGAGGCCCACGCTGCAGCGGGTTCAAAACATTGAAAACAATCGAGTTGTAGAGAATAACGCTGGCAAATGCAAGTGCGTGACATTTTTTGAACGAGCAACACTGAGGTGGGCGAGGGATCTCCCAGACAACTTCAGGGGAGAAGGGGAATTCGCACTCGTGGCGTTTGCTTGGCTTGGGATAATCCCCTCGCCGGGGCCGTGGCATCTCCCCAGATGTCACGGCGCCTCATCTTATTCTAATTTCGCCCCCGGGCCAACCCTGGGCCGCGCGCTCGCCTCGGGCCACGACGCGCGAACCCCCTCTTCGACGCCCCCTTCCTGGGCGCCCCCGAGAAGCGAGAGGTTAGCTGTTCATTAGGGGGGCCTTCTCTGTTCGACTCTCACCTCGATTCGGGATCGATTCTAGTTCGGTTCATGGTCAAGCCAAGTTCGACATGGGTCGACGAACGTTCGACGCAGCGTCGACGCGCGAGTGGGGCGAGAAGCCGCTGCAACCCCCGCCCGAAGGCCCGATGGAGCACGCAGGGGGGCCTCGCCGCGGAGACCAGGGCCCAGGCGCCCCATCCGCGCGACGCGCCCCCAGGGCCCCCCCCCCGCCGACAGGCGCCGACCGCCACCCGCAATGCGAGGGGAGAGGCTTGCGGGCGCGGCTCAGAACGCGAGCGGGGCCGTTGACCGGCCTCGCGCCGAAGTTTCAGACGGGGCCGTGAGCTGCGAGACGGGCCTGTTCGCGATCCCTGCGCGAGCCACTTCGCCCCGACTTGAGGGCGGACCCTGGCTGGATCAGGGGGGGCAAGATTCCCGGGGTCTGCCTGGGCCCGCCAGCGGGGGGCGGGCAGGCCAGGGGGGCCCCGCCCCCTTCGGTCGGCCAGCAGGCGGGGCAGGCGACCCGCGGGCCCGAATAATCACTCGAGGCTCGCGAGTTCCCGGCCGTGGGCCGCGCGCGCAAGCGCGCCCCTCTGCCGCCACGCGGCGCCGATTCCCCAGCCTGCGTCGCGCCCCCCCTCCGCAGGCGGAGTCCTGCGGGGAGGCGTTTCTGGCCGCGGCGGCGGAAAAGGAGGAGGGGGGGGGCGCGCGCCGCCGGCGTGCCCGCGCGCGCGGGCGCGGGGCCCTGCGCGGGGAGATTGCCCGCGGTTCTACCCAAGGGGGGGCGACGGGGGGGCGGCGCGGCAGGGGGGGGGGCGCGGGGGGGGCAGATTGCGAGCGGCTGCGAAACCACCGCGCAGCCGCGCTAGACCTCCCGCAGTGGAGCCAGAACGCGACGTCGAAGGGGCCCGCGCCCAGGCGATGGAGGAGATGGACCCCTTCGGCCACCGCTGCAAAGCTCTTCGGGGCGGAGCCCCCTGGTGAGCAATCGCTGTCTTCAGGCCCGGCTGCACGGGGCGGCGCCCTCAGCCCCGGCGGGGGAACTCTGCCAGATCGTCGGCGGCCGCGACCGCGGGGCGAGCCCGCGGCGCACCTGGTCCGCCTGGGGCCCCCGAGCGGGGAGGCGAGCTGGTTGCGGATGCAGGGCGGGCCTACGCGGCGACAGTAAACGGGCCGAGGGGCGCGACAGATCCGGCATCTTCCGTTCACGCGACTGAGAACGGGGGCCGACCTCGACCTGCGGGACCAACCCCTTTCGGGAACGCCCTTGGGGCCAGACGGAGGGGCGGGGGGCCATCTCGGAGGTTTTAAGACCATTGCATAATGACCATGCAATACGAAGCAGCGCGCCCCCCCCCCATCGCGGCGGCGGCGACCCCCAGGGGCGGCGCAGGCGAGCCCCCTGACGCGGGCCGCGCCAGACGCACGGCCGCCGGGGTTCGAGGGGAGATGCTTGACAAGCCTTGGATGCCCTAGCCCTGCGCCACGAGAAGGAGCCCCAAGGCCCCCCAAGGTGGCGGACGACATCGCCCCCATGTTTCCTCTGTAAATTACGGAGAGAAGAACCAGAACAGGGTGCTGCTGGGCAAAGCAGCACGGCGGACTCGCCGCGCGCGTGGACGGATTTGCGCCGACGCACGCCCGATCAGCGCCCCCCCCCCATCCCGCTTTCGACCCGGGGAAGCACCAGCTCGCCCGCCGTGGGCCGAACCTGACCAGCCGATGGCGGGAGGGGAAGACTGGCCCCAGCAGGATGGACAGGACGGGCCTGCGCGCCTGTCGCTGATAGCAGAAATTTCGGGACATCCAGATCCCAGTATATTCGAGCGCCTTGGAACTTTACGGGTCGAGCGGTCGCCCCTCTGCTTTCCGCGGCAGAGGGCGGGCGGAAGCCCGATATGTTTCCAACGCCTTCCCACTTCGTGTTCCCGCGCGGCTCTTCCGAACGGCGGGCGCGGCCGCGCGCCGGCGCGGCGTCGTTTGCCGCCGCCGCAAGGGGCCGCTGGCGCCACGGGCGCCGCTGCAGAGGGCGGGCGGGCGCGCGGGCCCCCCCGGCGCATCGGCGGCGACCCAGGCGCCGCCGGAATCCGACGGGGGGGGGGGGGGCAAGGGCGCCCTCGAGGGCGCGAAGTTATTCGCGCCTCGCTGTTCTGCCCCGACGCTTCCGCGCCCCCTTTTCCCCCGCTGGGGGGGGGGGCGCGGGGGCGCGAAATTAGTCGCGAAGTGCGAAGCTGGGCGCCTCTCGGGGGGGCGCGCGAGTGGAATGCAGGGGGCGCGCAGTCAAGCCGCGTAGGGGTGAGCGACTTTACGGAGTTGCCCTTCATCCCCTTCCGCCCATCTCTGGACGCATTCGCCGGCAGTGCCCCGCGCGCAACGTGTCGACGCGGCCTTCAGAGGCCCTTGCGTCTTTATCGTGCGTTCTCCTTATACAGGCTGCCAGCGGGCGCAGACCCAGTCGGACGCCATGGGCGGCCCGCGCGACGCTCGCACGTGGGCCCCGCTCCATGGAGGCCCCCTTGCCGCGCGCGGTCGCTGCCGCGGGGGTGGCAGCGGGCGCCCCCGCAGAGCTCTAGGATGGCCCATTGCGAGCACGCCGCGCGCGCCCAGAGCACGATTTGCGGGGCCTCGAGATGAATGCCCAGCTGCTGCATGAGGCGGAATCACTCCCGGGACCAGAGGCGGCCACCAGCGCCTGGATGTCGAGAACCCGCGCACGACGTTCAGCGACCACAGGACGACGTCCAGCACTCGCACTTCCGAGCGCAAACAGGGCACGGCGCTTTGCTCAGAGACGCAGGGTAGCGACTACGCCAAAGTGTCGCGCAGACGCATGCGGGCGCTGCACGAGGGAGGAGCAGCCGTCTTCATCTTCGAAAGCCAGGCCCACGCTGGACGGTGCCCCAAGGTGCATGAACTCCCCCGTCGCCAGCGCATCCTGCGGCCCACGGGAAAGGTGATCCTCCAGAGACGTTCCACGCGCGTTTGGGGTTTGTGGCCAACGGGCGCAGCTGGGGGCGGGAGTGGACGCCGCCGGGCGAGCCACTGGCTGGCGGGCTCAGCCTTCCCGATGCCGGTCGCGAAGCACCCGGCCCAGACATGCCCGGGAGTTTCCAACGCTCGCCGGCGCGCGCATTTCGAGCGGCCGTTCCCAGCTCCAACACGCCCAAGGTGGCCTCCAAGACGACCAAGATGGCCTCCAAGACGGCCCCGAAGCGCCCCAAGAGGGCCCCAAGTCGGCCCAGAAAGGCCCCCAAGACGGCTCCCGACGGCGTCAGGCGTGCCAGGAACCCACCAAGATGGCCGAAGCTGGCTCGAAGCTGGCCCAAGACGGCCCAAGAGGCCCCCAAGAGGGCCTCCAGGGAGGCCAGAAGAAGTCAAACACCTTGATTGTCTTAAGGTTTTTGACGGATTTTGACATTTGCTTCTTTTCGGCCTTCCGACGGCCCGAAACGGCCCAAGAGCCCCCAAAGATCGCCGAAAGATCGCCCAAGAGGCCTCCAAGATGGCCCCAGAACGGCCCAAGAGGACCCCAAGACGGCCCCAAGAGGCCCCCAAGACGGCACAGGAGGCCTTTACGACGCTGGCCTCCAAGACAGCCCTGGAGCATTCTAAGAGGGCCCCAAATCGGCCCATAGAGGCCACCCAAACGGCTTCCGACGGCGTCAGACGGACCAGGAGCCCACCAAGACGGCCGAACATGGCCCTAAGATGGCCCAAGACGGCCCAAAGGCCTCCAAGAGGGCCTCCATGAAGGCCCGAAAAGGCCAAAATTATTGATTTCCAATGGGTTTTTGAAGGATTGTGGCATTTTTTTTTTTTTTTCCTGCCTTCCGACGGCCCGGGACGGCCCAAGTGCCCCCAAAGATCGCCCAAGAGGCCCAAGACACGGCCCCAAGAGGCCCCCAAGACGGCCCAAGAGGTCTCCGAGACGCTCAAGATGGCCTCCAAGACGGCCCAAGAGCCCTCCAAGACGTCCTCCAAGAAGGCCCGAAAGGGTCAAAATGGCCTCCAGACGGCCAAGATGACCTTCAAGATGCCCACGTGTTCCCCGAAGGCTTTCCAAACCGATTCGGGGAACACATGGTCCGATAGCTTGGCAGGTCCGGCCTCAACGTTTGGCCACATAGGCGCTTCCAAAAAGGCAGGGGGCGGCGGTGGTTCGCCGTAGGCGTCTTCGATAGAATCTGTAAGGCCTTGGGGGTCCCCGAGGCTCTCTCTGGCCCGTCCGCGGGGGCCCCAAGGGCCCGAAGGCTTCTCTGGCACTTGGAACTCGCGTGCAGCGTCCCAGGCCACCTCGATGGCCTCGACAGGCCCCGACGACCACGAGCTCTCGTCGACGAACCGGCGACCACCATGGGTTCGACGACGGCGACGACGACGTCGTCGCCGTCGTCGAACCGCGCGCACCTCTTCCACCACCCCACGTGTTTTGCCGTTTCTCGTGGCGCCCTTTGCCTCCACATGTAGCTGCGTTTCGGCCCAAAACGGCCTTTTGTCCTCTCCCCACTCGCCTCGCACACAGTGCCCTATACCAAGATATTAAAGCGAAAAGCAGCGAGCTACAAGTCTTGTATGTATGTGTGTATAGATAGTCGTGTATATATGTATATATATGTCGTGCATGTATGTATATATACATATATATACATATATATATATATATATATATATATACATCTGGGAGGTTCTCGATTTTGCCGTGGCCGGTTTTTGGAGGCATGGTTGTGGTAAGATCGAGTGCTGTCCCAAGGTCCCGCGCGTCGAGACACTCTCGAAACCTTCAGCTGATTCGGCCCGTGTCGCTTGAGACATCCTTCCAACTCAGTATTCCGAGATGACCAGATTTGAGATGGTCTGGCCCGTTTTGCTTGAGACGTCATGGCAGTTCTGGGCGACCAGATGTCGCGCGAGAGATGGTCTGGCCCATTTCGCCTGAAACATCCTCGCAACTTTGGGTTCGGAGATACTGACCCGAGGTGGCCCCGCCCGTTTCGCGCGCGACATCCTCGCAACTCTGGGCTTGAAGATGACGCCCGCGAGGTGATCCGGCTAGATTCGCCTGAGACATCCTCACAAGTCTGGGTACAAAGATGCCTCGAGCAAGGTGGCCTGGCCAGTTTAGCAAGAGACGTCCTGGCAATTCAGAGCAACTGCTGGGGAGAAGTGCGAAGAGGAGGCGGAGGAGGAGGAGGAGGAGGAGGAGGAGAAGGAGGAGGAGGAGGAGGAGGAGGGGGAGGAGGAGGAGGAGGGGGAAGGAGGGAGACGAGGAGGAGCGTAGGAGAATGAGGAGGAGGAGGAGGAAGAGGAATAAGAAAAGGAGGAGGAAGAGGAGGAGCAAGGATAATGCCCGCATTACAGTCAGACAAATCCTTATGTATGTTGTCGATGCTTGCGGAGCACCCCTCGTCGCCAGGGTTGGACGCGGCTCGATCGTGGCCTGTGATGCGGGCTGGTGCTCTGCCAACCAAGGGTGTTTCACGGGCCTGTTCGCGCCCAGATTGCGGGAATGTCTCGAATGGCCAGTTTGTTTTAGGAGGTGGGCGTGTGTGTTTATAGAGCTGCATGGTCCTCGCTGGCCACTTCTATTTGCTTTGGAGTTGTTCCAATCCCCTCCAAGGCTTTCCTTGGCTGGCGGGATGGGGGGGAGCAGGGC
>CAUYUJ010014149.1:877423-987520 GCA_963575745.1 Prorocentrum cordatum
CTTGCGGCTGGTTCGCTTCCTGCCGACGCGGCGACGACGCCGCCGTGGGCATTCGAGGTTGAGCGCCGCCAGTAGTCCAGGGCCGGCCAGTATGAAACGATCTGGCGATCGAAGAGCCGCTGATTGAAAAGTCCACGTGGTGCCAGACGGCAACGCCGGGGTCCCCCTTCACGAGCTTGCCGTACCCCCCCCCAAGCCCGTGTGGCCGACCCGGGTATAGAAACCACGTGGTGCCGAACTTCGGGAGGAGAAAAAACACACACACACACACACACAAATCATCGTCCACACTCATGAAAATACAGGGACATCGAATGATGGTCGGCCCATCCCGCCACCGTGCCTGGGGTGTGGGTATGAAGCCTATCGGATGTTTTTTGGGATCTCGTGGGAGGCTTTCGGGGGCCTCTTTTGGAGGCGATTTTGAAGCCTCTTGGGGGCCGTTTGGGGGTTTGTTCAGGCCTCTTCAGGCCTTTGGGGGGCCTCTTGCAATTTTGGAAACCTCTTCGGGCGCGAGGCTGGATGAGGGTGGCGCGTGTTGTGTGTATGTGTGTGCGTGTGTGTGTGTGTGTGTGTGTTCTGTGTGTGTGTGCGTGTCTGCGTGTGTGTTGGTAGGTTTGTGTGTGTGTGTCTGATTGTGTGTATTGTGCGTGTTGTGAGTCTTGTGCTTGTGCGGTATGTACAGTTACGATTATATCGCCCAATTCGCGAGGCCCCACCGGAATACCAACAAGAAGGAATGCCGACCTTCATGGCTTACAGCAAGGGCTACGACAACAAAAAGGCGCTTATCTACACCCCAGGAGACCCCCAAGCGGAACCACAAGGCGCGGCTCCTTGCACCAGCATCGTCCCAAGGAGTCAACACGGCTGAAACTTTGTCGCGCAACTACACTTACGTCAACGTCGACCTGGGATATATCGACGTACCGGCGGCAGTGGAGGGAGGCTTCGTACGCACCACATACCGACACCACATCACCATTGCCTACTTCGCAGTAGTTGGGGAGTGCCAGAAGGACAAGGTCAAGGACAGCTGGATCACCGTACTGGACAGTTTCATCCTACATTCCAACAACGAGCTATGGACCGACACATACCATTGGATGGATCGAATGCTGGACTATCTTGGGGATAGTGGTAGCTCTCTCTAGTTATGTTGTGAATCCAGCTCTCTCTTCTGGCTGTCCCGTCCCGACAGATGAGGCGCCATGCATTTTACCTGGCCCTTTGGAATATTAGGGGGTTCCTGCCGCGAGTGTACGATGCACGAGTAATGTCGTGCGGCTCGGAGGAGTTGCTGCGTTCCCAGCGGGTGTTGGATCTCCCGTGGTGGCAGTGCTGCACGTTCGTAGTCTTGATGTTCCCTCTCCTCCTCCCCTCGTCTCGCTCCCGGCGCAGCACCGATGCATTTTCGTGTGAATTCGCATCGTTATAACTGCCCGAATTTCCGCCCCATCCCCGACCGCTCGCCCGGGCAACACTTGTCACAGGTGGTTCCTCTTGTTAGCGGCTGTCTTTTTCCCAGCGGGGGGCAGTATTCGTTCGCCCAGGCCGGCGCTTTCAACGGGCAGCGCACGCGTTGTGGCAGTCCTTGGAGCTTCGCGGTGGTTTTCCATCTCCTCCCTCCAAAAAAAGAAAACCTTGGATGGATCGACATGAGCATTGCTTCCCCTATCGCACTGTTACAAAATACCGCACACAATAAAATGCAGCAAACGACCGCGACCCGAATAAGATACCCGCCCACAACTTGGAGTGGCACGACATCCAAAGGCTGGCAAACACCGAACCGCCACTACTACAAACACCACCTTGGGAGAACACGGACGAAGAGCGTTTCGCGAACCTCCAGACGATGTACATCCTCAAAAGAAAAAGACATGGACAAGCGCCACAACTTCGAGGAGATAGAGACAAAGCCATCCACTGCATCATAGAGAGATCCACCCAGAATTCGCACAACCTGACAATCGCCGACATTTGCGCCACGCTGCACCCCACTTCGAAGATTTGGTATAGTGGCAGCACGCGCAAGCGACATCGTGGAAACCCGCGGAAGAGGAGCACCACATCCATACACGGACAACTACTACCCGTCGATCGCCATCACATCGCCCCACAAACCATTGGCGGATTGCACTGCGAAGAAACCGACTTCAGAGGACAGCGAGTGCCAGTGGACTCCTGTCACCAATGAGAAATCGCACGCCAATCAACATGGACAGGGACATACCGCGCGCCACCACTACCCACGAAGGAGGTCGACCACGCGACGACTCTAAAACTGAGCTCGCCCGCCAGCGACTTCCCCAAGTGGCCCTCCATCATAGACGACGCCCTCATCGAAAACCAAGCCAAAGCACTGCAGGATATCATCGCGACCTCGGAGGCATGCGCAACAAGAGTTGACGGAACAACCAACGCTCACGCGGAGGCACGCAAGAAGGACACCATCGTTCACCGCGTCGGGTTTACCACATATGGAGATGCATTACAAGAGATAAGGACCTGATTACGAACCACAAGTACACAAACCACCACATCGATACTGCTAGGCGGCATCACGTTGATCAAGGTCAACGACATCGACGAACTATCTGAACAGGACGCCCACGAAGCAAGACAGCACCTCATCGAGGACGACAACCACGGTACCCGCCACTGGCTCCAGCACCACCAGAGGCTACGCAACGCTTGCTTGCAGCCCATCAATTGGACCCAGAGCTACTTCCCCGAGCGGAATGCACACTGTCCATAAGTCCGACCAGAACAAGCGCCGCGACCAGCGCGCGCTGTCCCATCCAACGCCGACCTGCATTTCATACAGAGAAGAACAAACCATCCCTCCACCTGCGCCGGCGATCCCCCAGCTCATGCACAACCAGAACGCGACGCCGACAACGTGCCAGCCGCCGCCGCCAAAGGGGCCGCCACCAGGCAGACCCCCACAAAAAAAAAAAAATAATAATAATAATAATAATAATAATTATATAAAAAAAAAAAAAAATAAAAAAAAAAAAAAAAAAAAAAAAAAAAAAAAACGCAACGACGACGCCGACCCCCCTGATACTTCCGCAACCCAGTCGTTCCGCATAGGCACCAAATAGGCGACGTCCTGCGGCCCGACCCCAACCGCAACGCAGCGCTGCCACCAGGGTGGCAGGCCGTCGCCGACGTAGACAGGAGCCTCGCTTACTACCACAACGCGCAGACTCCCGCGCTGCGCTCGACAGCTAGCGCGCCAGAACATCGAGGCCTTCAGCATCAACAAGGGCGGCTGCTTCCACCGCGGTCTCAGGCCGATCCCCCCCCCCCCCCCCAGCGACCTCCCCCCGGTGCCGGGGCGCCCCGTGGAACGAGAGCAGGCCGACGCAGCAGCGACGCAGACCATCCACGACCTACTCGGCAATCTGAGGACCCAATACCATAAGAAACAAGAAGCACGCGAATGGGTCGACCGAGCACACCTGTGGTGCAGCGACATCGCAGGCGGAACCTTCTTCTCCCGCCTCCAGGCCAACTGGGGACCCAGACCGTTCCTCGCCTGCGGCAACAGCATGCTCGCGGTCGCACCCGCTCTAGAAGGAGGCCCACACCCTCCACTCCACGAGTCAGCCACCTCATCCACCGCATCGAGCAGCTGCGTAGCCCCAGACCAATACTGGTACCACACGACGACCACAGCACTTTGGACCGCGAGATACATATCGAGGCATCACCGACTCGAGACGCGAGCGCACACGGAGCCACCATGCACCATAACGAAGACATGGCAAGGTTTGAGCACAACAACGCGGCGCACCCACCGAACGACGAAGCACCTGTGAGCTGCGCAGACGCACCCACCAGCGCAACCCCATCAAACACATTACATGTAACGGCCCCCGACCAGCAGCAACGACCAAGCCCCCGAGTTTCAGAGCACCATCCACCCTACCGACAGTCCGAGAAGAAAAAGCAGAGCAACCGATGCACGTGATCGACGACGAGGTCAAGACCAGACAGAGCGACCTTGACCTACAGGAGCAGCACACAACCACTAGGGAACCCTGCTGCCCCAACCCGACGTCCAGCGACAGCGCGCCAGCGCCAAGCGCCAACCGACCACTTGCCATAGAAGTCGCGCCACAGAGGCCCAGCGGCTGGCCCCCCATCGCCACGATTACGCGCAAGGAGGTCAACCCCGACGCAGACCACTTCCCGATGGAAGCAGCCATGCGCCACTCGCTCCACGCCGAGCTGCAGGACTCGAACGCGGAGCAATCATTATAAACGAGGGGGGCGAGGTCACAATCATCAGCACGTCCTACAACAGCAGCGACGACTTACGGGCACGCGGCGCCGCCGCCCAGACCAGCGCCACGCAGCGCGCCGAGCAGTCTCTGATATCAGACATTAGGGAGCGCCAGTCCCAACGCAGCGACATCCAGGAGAAGCTCGACACCCTGGCTACAGTTTTTGGCCAACGACGCGTCAGCTACAACCGGGCCCTCGACGTTCGGCCGGAGATCATCCTGGATCCCGGCCAGGAAACCCACGTCCCAGCTCGTCGACAGCCTCGCCGAGCCCATCGACAACCTACGCGCGTGAACCTCAGCGATAATCATCCTCGCTATATTCTGAACGACAATAGAAGAAAAACCTCATGGGGCGCGTCCGCTGCGAGTTCAATTCCCGCAGAAAGCCGAAACAGTGGCGATGTGACGCACTCGACGCGGCTCTCGCGGCAAGCAAGCCGCACCCCCGCTCAACGCGCAAATGCACATGATTTCCCTCCTTGAAAACACGAATCAAAACAAGGGGCCCTCAAGGGGCGCGTCTGCCACGGCCCAAGTTCGATGGCAACGTTGACTTCCAGCGCGCTTCCCACGGCAAGCGCCCCGCGCCAAGACGGCAAAACATGCGCGGAATTTTCCCCGCGCGACGGCGCAGACGCAAGATGGGCCCCTTCCGGGGGCGCTTCCGGGCTGCCACAGAAATGATTCCTGTTCCACGCGGCCCCAGGTGGATTTTGCGTCGCGCCGCCGCGGAAGGAATCCTCTGTGGGGCATCCGCAGAAGGCATCCGTTTACAAGGCCGCCGCAAAAAGAAGACCTCTTGTAAGCCGCCGCAAAAAGAATCCTTCTGCAAGGCCGCCACAGAAGGAATCCTTGCGCAAAGCCGCCAGAAAATGATTTTGCGTTGCAAGGCCGCCGCATGTATAATTCCGCTGCAAGGCCGCGAACCCATTTTCGGGGGCCAGCAGCGAAACAAAGCAAATGCAATAATGGAAAGCAATAAGAACATAACGAACACAACGACAAGCATAAATAAAATATGAGCATACACCCGAAAACAATTAACACCAATGAAAACCTATGAAAGCACGCCAAACGATCATGAAAACAAGAGAAGCGCCGGAAACACACAACCGAAACAAGTGAAACAACAGAAAACGCATGAACACACCAGAACAATCAACGGAACACAAAGATAGCATATGAAAACACAGTACTCCCGTTGTGTGACATTGTTGCTCGCTGCGGTTTCAGATTTTTTTCTGTTTCTCGCAGTTGTATTCGTTTTCTTTTGTTGGCCGCCGAGAACTGATCAGCGGCTCTGCTTGCTGCTGGCAATTCATCCGCGGCCCTGCAAAAAAAGTTGTTTTTTTGGCGACCTCGCGCAGGATTCGTTTTGCGGCGGTTTTACAAAGGGATTCCCTCGGCGGCGGCCTTGCAAAACTATTATTTTAGTGGCGGCCTTACAGAAGGATTTCTTGCGCGGTGCCTTTCAAAAGGATTAGGTTTGCCATCTGCGGCGGCCCACAGAGACAATTCCCTTTTGCGGCGGTTTGCCAAACAAATACTTGCCGCGACGTCGCAGAGAGATGTTGCTTCTGCCCCTTGCAGCGGCCTCGCAGAAACAAGCGCCGCCCACGCCCGGCCCCTTCCCCTCCCGGGCGCCTCCGGGGTCTTCCTGGGGGCCTCGGGCCGAAGGCTGTAATTTTCCGTTCGCGCCCCTTCTATTGGGCCCCTTCTGGGGCCGTCTTGGGCGCCTCCTTGGCCGACCTGGGGCCCTGTTGGGCCGTGTCGGAACCTCGTTGGAGGCCTCCTGGGCCGTTTTGGGGCGATCTCGGGGGCCTTCTGGGCCGTCTTGGAGCGTCGGGAATTAACTTGGGGGGGGGCGAGAAAGCCAAACATTTCAAACATATTTAGGGAAATCGATGCTTTGCCCCTCTTGGGGCGTCACGGGGGCCTCTTGGGCCGCCAGGGGGCCGTCTCGAGCGCGAGCGATCGCTCGGCGATCCGGGGCCCTCTCGGACAGACTGCGGCGCCTCTCAGCCAGTCTTGGCGCAATTGTGGGCCCGAAAAAGTCATGCGACAAGACGCGGGGGGGCCCGGGGGCGCGCGGGGAACGGGCCGGGAGATTTCGGCAGGGGTCGGGCCCCCTTCAAGACCCTTCAGGATTGAGGGCTGAGGCCGCAGGGATTAGGCGAAGGACCCGAGGCCGCGCCCGCTCCGTTCACAGAGGCACGGTGGCGGATGTGGGAAGTGGAGGGGAAGACGAAAACTCTGAAATCTTAAACCTGGAAGGCATGGGGAGTCTTCGGATTTGCGTCTGCTGATTTGTGTTTCCCTGGGCCCCAGTCAAAACGCCCCCACCCCCCCTCCTCTCGCCGCGCGGGCCCGGGCCTGCGAGCACCCGCGCGGCTGGCCCCAGTTCGCGGCGCGGCACTGCCTGGCTGACGAGGGTCGGCGCAGACCCGACTGGTTCAGCGCGCGCCCGATTTCGAATCTCTTCTCGGCGGTAAGCCCAGGAGGTGAGAAGGGGCGAGCCATCTCAGCAGGCTCGGAGGCCCCTCATACGTTTGAGAAGCGTTCCAACCTTTCCCCGAAGACGCAGAAATCTTGACGCCCAGAGAGCTTCTGAGAAACATCGCCGCTTTCTCAGCAGGCCTTCCCCCCATCACCCCCCCCCATCGCTCGCCGCCGATCCTCGCGGCTCGAGGTTCGAGGATTCGGGTTTTCTGCGACGTTCTCCCATGGGGCTAAGGACCTTCGGAGACCCCAGACGGTTGGAACTATGGAGACGCGGGCGGAGACGAAGGCGGATGCGGGGCGAGCCCGCCAGAATCCGCGATGCTGCGGACTCCCCCCCCGAGGACTAGGGGCAGTGGGTCCGAGAGGCGCCGCCAGCCGCGAGCCCCGCCCAACGCGCCCTCCCGCTCCGCCTGCACGGCTCGCTCAAGCACCTCCAGCTATCGCATCGCCGAGGGGGGCTTCAACAAAATTACACAGCTGCGTGGCGCCCCCCGGGATCCGCTGCCCCGGGGGCCGCGGCCAACGGTTTGCGGGGGGCGCCCTGAGAGCTGCTCGCGCCGCAACCAGCTGTTCCCGCTCCCCGGTCGCTCTCCGCCCCGCGCGCGCAGCTGCCCAGCTCTCCGCTCCGCCACCTCGAGTGGGACTTGGCGCGGGAAAAGAATTGCGAGGCCATGGCGGCAGAAACGAATATGGGCTCCGGAGTTTCATCAGAGGGCAGCCGCAAGGCTCCAGGCTGAGCAGGATCGACGCGCAGCGATCCAGGCGGTAGAGCAGCCAGAACATCCGCATCATAGCGCGCCGCCCGCGCTAACGCGGAGCTGAACGGGGCGGCCGATTGGCCTCGGAGAAGGCCATCGCCGAGGTTGCGCTTGCCGCCTGGGGGCCAGACAAAGTCAGTCGGCTGCCGCGAATGCGCTAATTGGCGAGCCGAGGGCAACCGCGGCACGCAACGCGATCCTGGAATCTGGAGCTAACGCTGAGATTCAGAGGGCCATGGCTGACAAGCGCGCGGCCATCGAGGCTGCCGCGCGCGCCGCAGACGAGAGCGCCGTTCTGATTAATCGGGTCCGCGGCGAGGTCAGTGACTCTCGACAGCGGGGCCAAACCATTACTACGGGGTCGAGTGCGACACGTGCGCGCTCGGGCGGAGGCCCGATATGCCACGGCGCCAATTCGCACGATGGAGCGAGAGGCCGACGCCAGGCATGGCGCTGCGCCCCGCAGCATGGAACTGACCGCGCCCCAACGCGGTCGCAGTCACGGCGGGAAAATGAGCATCGCGAACTAGCCGAGCGGCGCATTCGGAGCGGCCCGCGGGAACGCGCGGCGCGGCAAAGGCCCGCGGCGCCCGAGCCCGTCGCCGCCGGCGCCCCGAGCGCGCGAAGGACAGCGCATAGAGCAATGCGTTTCGCCGCGGGCGCAGGCTCGTCGTGGCGTTAGGTCCGCGGTGAACGCGCGGCTCGCGATTGCAGGCAGCGCCCGAACGCGCGCTGCAGCGACCACTGCGATCGCGAAGACAACAAATGCGCCAACTGCTCTGCTGCACCAGCCCGCATGGATAGAGAAGCTAAGGGGAGGCGATGGGCATGGGAAGAGTCAGAGCGCAAAACGAGGATGGAGCTGGCTGGGGCGAGTTGCCGCCGAAACACTTTCAGGCGCCGGGCTTTTCGATTGTCGGCCGGCGTCGGGGGCGCCCCGCGGCGGCGCCGCTGGCGTCTCCCTGGGCGCAACGTAGAACAGCGAGTGGAGAGGGGGCCGCTCGGCGCCTCGGGGCATTCGAGGACAGCGCCGCGGCCGAGCGCCAGGCGACTCCGACGCTTCGCGAAGCCACGTTGACCATGGAACAACACTCCGAAGCGAATGCCTGGAAGCGCGAGCCCCGCGCTGAAAAACGCGCCCAGTCCGAAACTCCCGCCAAGAAGCGAGAGATGGAGGAGGAAGACGAGCCAGGGAAGGAGAGAACCGCCGGATCAAGAAAGGAAAAAGTCCGACGGAGCGCAGGCAGAGCCTGCGACGAGTTCCTTTGGGCAGACTCATCACGCTTGCAACGGGCCCGGCGGCAGAGCTGCCAGCGGCGGGGCCGCGCTCGAAGTGGGGGGGCCAGAAGTCTTCGGGCCCAAGAGACGCTGCCCCCGTTAAGAAGAAGAAGAAGAAGAAGAAGAAGGGCTCGGACCCGCCAAGCGACGACAGCGGCGATTCTGATGGTGGCTCCGATTTTGAACCTGGCGAGTCCGATGACGATGATGATGAGGACGAGTCTTCCGATGATGAAAATGACGCAGGTGGGGAAAAGCGGCGCGGTCGGCATGGCGCGCCACCCGGCGGCCCGCAGCCGGGTGGCGGTGGCCCAGGCCTTTGTCCGAACAGTGTTCTGGGGGTTGCCAACCTCTGGTCCGACGCTTGGAAATTTGATGAGGTAAACTTGGGCCCCGTGCCCGACGCTAGCGGCTGCGAGATGTGGAGCAGGAACGCGACCAGGCTTGCTTCCAGTTCCACGCTATGGGCAAGGGCAACCCCGTGGATCCAAGCCGCTTTTGTCTCGAGAGGCACCACGGCCAAGACGCTCGGCGACCCTGGTGAATTTGGCAGAACCGACTTCATGCTCGCATCGGATCTAATGACCAAGGTCAGTAAGATCGCCATGGGCGCGAAGGCGCCACCCGCCAATGAGACACTGAGCTCGCGAAACCGATCGACTCGATTGGTTCTCGTCGACGAAATCAAGGATGTTAGCAGGTCGCGCCATCATGCGCATCATTGCCGCCGACCTTACCGCGCGACAGCACGTCGCGGTCAGGTGTGCCCGCGCCGAGACTTGATGGAAGTCAAGACCCGTGGTTCGGGCAACAGGCAGATCACGACCTGTTCCGCTGGCGCGACAAGTGGATGAGGAGAATTTACGAAAAATGAAAACATGAAAAACATCACACATCGTCGTTCCGACCGTCGATTCAGGAGTACTTAGCATCAAATGAAAAAGGGCCCGACCACGGCGATGACCATTCCGATGCGCGAACACAGCGACGTCACGCGCGGCAAGGGCGCGCAGTCGCACGAATGGCTGTTTGCACAAATCAGCCGGCACATGCAGCCAGATCGGGGCGAGCGCAACCGCGAAGTGCAGCGCGAGCTGCCGAACGCTCACGGCCCCCCAGTGGTCGGCGCGGGAGGCCGCGGTGGGGGCGACAAGAAACGATTGCTCTACATGAAAGATGGAAAGACTCTGAAGCAATACGTCGATTGCAAGTGCGACCTGAGGCGATCTTGCAACCTTTCTAGAGCTGCGTGTCCTCGCGGACATCCGAAAAGAGCCGCCCCGCCGCCCCAGCTCTGCCCGGCGCCGCCCCAGTCGGCAACGGCGGCGGCGGCGGCGAGGGCGCCGAGAAGAAGGAGCGCCCAGAGAAGAAGGTTGGCGGAAGAGGGGGGGGAGATCGAAGCGGGAGTCAGGAGCGCGGTAAAGGAGGCGACCACCAGCGATCCCGCCGCAAGGGATCCAGCGCGACTTCCTCGAAGAACGGCCGGCGCGCCTTCGGTCGGGGGGGGGGGGGGGGAAGGAGTCCAGGGGGGGATTGATAAACGAGGGGCCCCGGCAATGCTGCAGATTCTCAGCGAACAAGGTCTGCCCTGTCGGCGGCGGACATCCGTGGCGAGGGCGGCCAGCGCACGGCGGCAGTGCTGCTGGCGTCGGTCTCGTGGGCGGGTGCGCTGGCTGTGCCAGTCAGACCCCGCCGAGGGACGCGATGGCGGGCGCGCCCCCTTGGCCGTCCTCTATGTCGGATCACGATTCCGCGCGTTGCCACTCGATGCAGGTCTCTCCTCGGAGCGTTTCCGAGGTGAGTGACCATGGAAGTCACTCGACTGACCATTGAAGTCACTCGTCTGGTCGGGCGGCCCCAGCGTTGGGCCGAAAAGAGGTGATATTCGACCCCATTTGCCCAGTTGCTGCGGCGCTTCCAGGCAGGGGAAATATTACACTCCTGCGGACCGCCCTGGACTTGTTACAAAGCGGCAAACCAGGACGAAGCATCCTCCGCGGCAATGCGCGGGGCCCCACCAGGAAAGATGCGACTCGGCGGGCCCGGGCACGGATCGACCCTTCTACTTCAGCCCCCGAGCACGCGGCTGCCACGCGCCCCTCGGAAGATATCAAGACGCCATCTGGGAGCGTCTTCGCGTTCGAACCCAGGCGGGCTGGGATAGGGAGCAGAAGAATTCGCGACCCAGAGGCTGGCCGATGATGAAGCGGCCAAGGCAGAAGAGGAATCGCTGCGTCTCTTAGCCCATTGGGAACAATGCTCAGACGGTGGCGCCATTGACGCCAGCTGCGACTCCGACGGCGACCGCGTCGCCGCGCCCCCGAGGAAAGGCTCAAACAAAGAACAGTTGCGCGAAGCAGACCAGCCCAGTGCGGCGTCGGCCGATGCGATTCATGGTCGACGCTGGCTGCAGGTCCAGACCGATCGCCGCCCGCTTCCCCCGCGAGGCGGGGCTGGTCCACAGAATCGCCCCCATAAGTGCACCCATCACCGTTGACGCGGCTGGCGGGCAATCGCGAACCCTTGGCGCGGCAAGGATCTCAAGCGACAAGTTGTGCGGAGGTGGCATCGAGGTTTGTAATGCCAGAGACTCTGAGCGCGATATCGGCACGTGAGATCCGCGTAGACCACGGCTGCAGCTTCAACTGGAGAGCCGGCGGAGCCCCCATACCCTACCACTGCTCAATGGTGGAAGACTTGACCTGGCAGCAGACGGCAAGATTCCGCATCTCACCATGGTAGGCAGAGGGGCTTTGGGCCAGGTAGACGAGGCGGCCCCCAGCAGCCCAAGTGAGCTGGAGCGGTGGGCCCGCGCGGGGGCTAGCGCGAGGTCGTTCCTGAATGATCCTGCGAAGGCGGGAGGCCCCCCGTCCTGGGCAGTCAGTCACCGCGCTGCCCATGAACTGCATTCGCAAAAGGCGATGGCCGAGGGCGCCTATCCCGACGGCGCGAGGGGCCAGGGGATTTTCAACGCCGGGGGAGGGAGTGCCTCAACCGTGGGGAGACCGCCCGGTCAGGACGCACCCTGCCATGCCTACGACGAGCCCCGCCAGGCGGCTAAACTAGGCTGGACTGGGTCCTGAACGGGCCATGCTGGCCATTTTCTTTCGCGGGGCCAGCGACTGGTGGTGGCATTCCCGACGGTCACTGTAGGAAACAAGAGGCCCGCGCGACGGCATCGCCAGGCACCGCGGCGGCACCTGCCCCCGGCGACGAGGGCGTCGCCGAGGCAGTGCCAGAGGAGCTAGGAGTTGTCGAGGTAGTCGACGCCCATGGCGGAGGTGACCCAGAAGTAGATGACGCTGCTCCCGAGGGGACGACTAAGATTGAACAATTGAGGCTGGAAGCCGTCTCCCGACAGCACTTGCTTACGGCTTTGCCGACGAACGCATTGCCCCACGCGTCAACAGGCGACGACCCTACGGGCGCAACAGCGGCAAAGGAAACATAAGGCAGACAAACAACTGCGGCAGAACAAGTTCGGGGGCCAGTGCGCCATGGGCCACTGGTTCGCGGCCGATGAGCTCTCGAGGGGGCTTTCCGGGGAAATCTCGCGCGCGACGTTGCGCGACCGTTTGACGGGATTCTCGGGAAGCAAAAGCACTCGCGACAAGTCGGCAGAGAACGCCGTAGACTTCTTGGCCAATCTTCTGGCGCCAAACGAGGACCCGTCGAATTTCCACGCGCATGCGGCACCTGAACTCAAGCGGGCATTCGAATCATTCAGCGTCCAGCCCTTGAGCGAGTCAGCGGCCGCTCGTGAGTCAACCCAGCTTACGAACATAACAACACCCAGTCGCGGAGAGGGCGAATGGCATTGTGCAGGACGCAGCTCACGCGCTCTTGATGACTGCTGGATTGCTTGCCCCGTTCCGGGTCTATGCCGCGCCCTTCTTCCGCCTGTGTCATCATGCGTAACATTGAGGCGCTGACGAGTCCGTCGAGCGGGGCCGCTGCGCATGGCGGAGCTCGTCCGCCTCATGCCCGCGACTCTGGCGCGGGAGAGGTCGCAGGGGGCGAGGCAGGCGAGGGCCCGACTGATGGCGGGGCCCATCGCGGCCACCTCCAGCCCCCGCTCCACCCGCGGGGGCCCCCAATGCAGCGCGCCGGAGCCACCTGAGCACCCAGGCGGGTAAACTGGCTCAACGCGAAGTAAGTCTTGCTCGTCCAACTCGCTTATTTCCCGCGCCGGAACGCGGGGGGCCGAAGCTCGAGCAGACCATGGCCCGCGCGACACAGAACTTTGGCGACGGGCGAGTACGTTGAACGAGAGGTCGCCACAGTAGGGAATACACTTGAAGAGCAAACGCTGCTTTCACCCCTGGCCTGGGGGAACATAGGGAAATCGATCCATGCGGCTTGCTACTGCGATCCTGGATGCAGAAAGCCCGACGCCGTCGATGCCTTCGACTCGGGGCGCGGCGAGGCAGCGCTCAGGCGCACGCAGAGAGACTTCACCAATCCCGGCGCCCACCCGATACGACGGCGGAAAATGGTTGGATTTGCGCGACAAAGGACAATAGCCGAAAACAAAACGGAAGGAAAAGGGTTCTGAGGTTTTGAGGATGCCGGGCCGAACGCTGACCGTCTACGTGAGATAGCCGTAGACATGCCCCGACCATCGGCTACCCGCGCAATGTCTGCAGCGGGCGAAGCCCGACGTTCAAGGGCGATGCCCGGCACCCGCGGCACTGGCGGCCCGCAACCGCAGAAACATGAAGCAGATGAAAGCACTGAATGTGAACACCGCGAAGGAGTCAGTGTCTCTGGGACGGACAGAAGTTCTTCAATTGACACTGAGATTCCCAAGGGTCGCGCGGGCGTCACCCGCGCGTTTGCGATCGCGGGCAAGGCGCGCGAGCAGCCTCGAACGCCAGGAACATTATCCGAGTCTGCGACAATGTTGCGATCCCTTCACGGACCACGCAGACCAATGTGCAAACCCCAGTCTTTCCGACACTCCGGCCTAATGAGTAGCTGACCTGTCGGCAGACGCCCGCGCAGCGAGGACCGCTGCGAAAGCAGAGGCCGCCGGCAGCGCGGGCGCCAAGGCTGCCGTCGCAAAGGGACGGGGCCGACTGCGCGACATTAACGCGCGGGAGGAGGACAAGGTCGTGGAACTGAGCGACGTTAGACAAATCATGAAAGGGCAGACTTTCCACATCGGGCGTCTCCTATCTATCCTCGCCGTGAAAACGTGGAGTTCCCTGGCGGCCACAAACGCGAGAAGTTCGAGGGGCGCGTCGTCTGCGACGGCTCAGATGTCATCGATCAAGACAAGAGTGAGGCTTGTCCACGAATCATCTTCCTGCCCTACTCCGACGCAGGCGAGCAAGGTGGCAGATTCTTATGGGTTGCTCCCCGGTCACGATAGACGACAAGCCTGCCTGCCCAAAATCACCGCTTGGGTGGGCGCCGACGTGGGTTAGGCTTCCCATGGGCGCCTGGCCACCGAGCTGCGAAGGCACGCGCGACCCAGTATGCCCACCGAGGCTGGCCGTGTGCGGCCGCCCCGACGCTGGGGGAGACTGGGGGCAGCATTGCGAGACGCGCGTGCTCACAAATATGGTTGTGTCGATGCCTTCGCGGCGTAGTTGCTACTTCCACCCGGCCCCTAAGCTCTTCCTGGCAATCTGCGTCGACGATTTCAAGCTGGCTGGTCTGGCCGCCAACGCGCGGGAAAGGGGGGGGTCTCATCCTGAGCCCATCTGACTCCGCACCTGGCGGGATTGAGATTGGCCCCCTTTCCACGCCCGCGGGCAGACACCTGGGAATCGAGCGCATCGGATGGATAGATCGACTAGCAGGGCGAGGGCCCGACCGCGTCGGATCTTCCCCCGCCCAAGCCTAAGAAAGAAAAGGACGCGGCCGCTTCCGAGCACGGGTTCGGCGATTCCGACTCAGCGGCAGCTGAAGGGCGACCCCCGGTCTACGTTGATTGTTCCTACCTTGTCCCGAATGGCCTGCAAGCGTGAACCACGCACGACGCCTGCGCGCGCCGCTATGAGGCACCGCTGCCTCTGGGACCAGACTGGTTGATTGCAACTCGACGAGTTACCGACCATGACACTCGGCAGGAGCTCGAGGACACGCAGGATCCACAGACCGCCAGCCGCGACCGATTGCATGCCGAACCCCAGTAGGACCAGACGGCGTCAGGAGCACGGCTATCCTTTTGTTCTACAAGACCGAGGCATTCTATTCGGGAGGCGGTTGCGAGACCGCGTCTCACGCCACCCCGTGCCGACCCGACGTTTCTAGCAGTCCAACATTCTATTGTGGTCCAGCGAGCCCGGCACAGTTGGTCGTTGACGGCGTCAGCGCACCAGAAGCCATAGGCACGCCCGAGCCTTTCGTCCGGGGGCCAAAGCGATAGGTACGAGTCATGGAATATGACATGGAAGATCCCGTCACATCCTGCAACGCATCCGCTAGCATGCACGCCCCACGGCCCAGAGCTGAGTCACTTCGACGACGGACAAGGAGGTCAACGGGGCGAGGGGATGTCTCGACGGAAGACGATGGGTCAGTGAACCCGAGACCGCTGGCCCCACCCGGCGCTTTCCAGCCCGCGGCAGCAAGAGTTTGCATGAAGGTGTAATACGACGCAAGGATGGCCGGGTATGATTTGGGGCCGCGTGCGCCCATGCGTTCTGCGTCGCAAAGTGGACGGAACAACGCGACTTCGAATTATTCCGCCTTGTCTGTTACTTTAAGGAAACGGCGCCCTATTGGATGGCATCTTGGGCAGGGGGCAGTCTCGCGGATATCTGGCTGAAACAGCGAAAGGGTGCGGACCTCGCCGGCGACGTGAAATTCCATCGCATAGCGCCAACACCCAGAAGTTATGGGGACCCAACACAAGAGCACGGCAGAGCTGCAACTGACGACGCCTGACGGCGACGCCCCACAGCACGCTGAAGGCGGATATCGTTTTAGCAGACAGGGCTGTCAGGAGGGAGTTCCTGCTTGCGTTGCCACTATGGGAGTCACTTCTTGGCCGAGTTCATGGAAGGCGACCAAGCAGTCAGCCGAGCAGTCGCGGAAGTGTGCAAGGCTGGCGGTTCCCCGGAGTTCGTGCATCTGCCAAGAACTCGCCGCATCGACGCCTCCGCCGTCGCGGGGCAACTTCCGCGAGGGATCATGGACTTGGCCTACTGCCCCACGTAAGACCAAGCGGCAGATGCCGGGGCCGAGAGTTTCGAGCAGCCTCCGTCCTGGGCTCATGTCATTTATGTGCTTCATTCAAGTCGTAGCCCCAATTTTCTGGGAATCACCCAGCTACGAGACTGACTTGAAGTCCCTGTTCACAGGCGGCAAGGCCTTGCCCTCGAAACCGGGGGGCATTCTGAAGTCAAAGTTGGGCGCGCGATCAGCGATCTTGTCTGGTGCCAAAATGGCAGGAAGGAAGGCGACGAAGATGCAAGGAGCATGGGAAACCCGCCGTCGAAAACCGCCTTCGGACGCGCCGCCGCGCGCGCGGAGACAAGAAAACTAATCTTCCAGCGGGGCGCCCACCGCTCCCCCCCGCGACCACGTCGCTGAGGAGGTGAGCGGCAGTTCGCGCGACTGCGTCGCAGGAGCTGCCGCAGACGGGGGCACTTCATCAGGAGTGCCGACGATGGGCCGAACAGACCCCAAAAGGATGATCCTGGAATTCTGCTGCTGCGCGAACAGCCAATTCTTCTATCATCTGCAAGGTGATCAGGCTAACCGAATTGCATGACATGACCACCGAATCCGGGCTCGAAAACGCAATTGCCACAATTTAGAAAGGGCTCCGGGGGCGACCGCGTCGCCCGGTGGGGCTCTATGCCCAGCGCGGGCGGCTTGCCGTGGCAATGCGTATGAAGCGATGCACCGCCGTAGTAGTGATACCAGGGCTCTGAAGCGCCTGCGGGGTCACAGAACAACATGCAGGAATTTGCTTTTTGGGCGTTTGCCAGACTCACAGAGGAAGCCATGACAAGAAATGGATTTGCGTGTCTCGAGTGGCCGGGCCTCGTAGACGATGCAGTACCACGGTTGCCGAGGGTTACGTTACGGACCAGGGGGGACTTTCTCCAGGATCGGGGTGGGCGACTGCCTGCGCACGGCCTCATGAGACGTTGGGCGGGGTACTTGCAGGACTCTTTGGCGGAGCGGCACATACAAGTCGACCTGATACTAGACCCCCGGGTTCATGTCAGGCGCTGCGTCTTCCAAGGCAGGGCCCTTGGAGCCGAGGTGCGGCTCGAATGGGGCCTCAGCTGCTTTCAAGAACGACCAGACAACTTTGCGCCCCCCGGGCCGCAACGCCAAGCCCAGCGCGCGGACCTCCAGGTGTTCGAGTTCCAGGGACAGACGGCCAACACTGCAGTCAGCACGGCGGCGACGACGACTGAGGACGACGGCGTCCAGGGCAACACTCAGGTCCACGTGCACCACCTGCCCGAGACATGCCACTGGGCCGCCCACGTGGGGCAAGCGTTTCACGGCGACCTGCTCGAGCTAACCCTCCGAACCCAAGCGGCGCCCCGGCTAGAAATCGGCGGCCGACACGCGCCCCCAGGCGCCGACCTGGCTGACGCATCGGACGAGCTCTCACGGATCATGGCCTTCTACCGCCTTCCGACGGGCCAGCATTGCCAACCCCCCCCGCCATGACTTCCGACGCTGCACCTGCCGACCCCTGGGGCCAGTGTCGAGATCCGCGGTCGCGGCCGGGTTCTCGGGCCCCCGCCCCGACGGCCTCCGCCCAGCAGGTTCTCGCCCCGACGGCCCGCGCCCGAGCCGCGCCGCCGCCGCCGGCGCACGCGCCCCAGCTGGCCACCGCAGGCCAGGCGCAACCCCCTCCCCAGCAGGGCATTACCACAGCCCGCCAAGGACCAGCCAATGGTCCTGCTGGGCGCTGCCGCGGCGGCTCGGGAGGAGGGCAACTACGCTGCGAATCAGCAACAGCAGCACCACCGGCCGGCAGGACCACCGACCACCAGCAGCTGCGGCAGGAGCACCGACCAGCGACCAGCAGCATCACCAACCAGCATCAGGAGCACCGACCAGCAGCAGCGTCGACCACCGAGCAGCAGCACCGACCAGGTGCTGCAGGAGCAGCGACCAGCAGCAGCAGCACCAACCAGCAGCGCCGACCAACAGCACCGCCCGCCGACCATCTGCAGCAGGAGCGCCGACCAGCAGCAGCACTGACCACCGACCAGCAGCACCTACCACCAGGACCACCGACGAGCAGCAGCACCGACCAGCAGCACCGATCAGCAGCAGCACTGACCACCGACCATCTGCTGCAGGATCACCGATCCGCGGGAGCACCCACCGGCGGGAGGGACGGCAGTGACGACCCTGCGTGGACGTGCTTCCAGTGCGTTGGGGCGACAAGCGCTTACCTCACCTCGTGGCCACTACGGCGGGCGGGGACAGGCGTGGCGCGCACCGCGTGCGGGAGGACGGGGGTGGCGCTTCTGCTCGCCAGGGCCGACGGTAGCGGCGGAAACAGTGGCGTTGCGACGACGGACGGCGGTGGCGGCGCGGTGGGAGGCGCGGGAGGAGACGGCAGCGGCAACGGCGTGGACGCCTGGCGGGGCGACAGTGGGGCAGGGGCAGCGGCAGCCGGGCCCGGCGCTGCCCACCACGACGACGGAAGAGAAGCTGGTGACCGCCACCATCCGTTTCTACAGCACCCCGTTCAATGCCTGCGAGAAGAATCGCCGACCATCAGCAACACCGACCAGCAGCGCCGACCAGCAGCAACATCTACCAGCGACCGGCTGCAACAGCAGCACCGAACAGCAGCAACACCGACCGCTGACCAGCAGCACCGACCACTGGGGCCACCGACCAGCAGCAACACCGACCAGCAGTGCCGACCAGCAACAGCACCGACCAGCGACCGGCCGCAGCAGCAGCACCCAGCGACCAGCAGCACCGATCACCAGGACCACCGAGCAACAGCAACGAGCAGCAACACCGACCAACAGCAGCACCGACCAGCGACCCGCAGCAGCAACAGCACCGACCAGCAGCGGCACCGACCACCGACCAGCAGCACCGACTACCAGGACCACTGACCAGCTGCAACACACCGACCAGCAGCACCAACCAGCAACAGCACCGACCAGCGACCGGCCGCAGCAGCAGCTCCGAACAGCCGCAGCACCGACCACATACCAGCAGCACCGACCACCGGGACCACCGACCCAACGCCGACCAGCAGCACCTACCAGCAGCAACATCGACCAGCGACCGGCTGCAGCAGCAGCATAGACCAGCAGCAGCAGCGCCGACCACAGACCAGCAGCGCCAACCACCGGGACCACCGACCAGCAACGTCACCGACCAGCAGCACCCACCACCTGGACGCCCGAGATGGGCACCGAAAGAATTGGCACAATGCCCAGAAGCAGTTCCTGTTCATTGTGAACAGGACTCGCTGTCCACGCCGCCGCGGCCTGTGTCCTTTCGAGACAGAAGGCCGCCTGTCCAACAAAGGCCGCTGTTGGTTTGGGATCGCAATTGTTGCTGGGCATTCTACACGTTTTTCTGTGCCCATTTCGGGCGTCCAAATACCAGCAGCAACATCGACCAGCCACGCGCTGCAGCAACGGCATCGACCAGCCGCGGCACCGACCACCGACCAGCAGCACCGACCACTAGGACCACTGACCAGCAGCAACACCGACCAGCAGCGCCGACCAGCAACAGCACCGACCAGCGACCGGCCGCAGCAGCAGCAGCACCGACCAGCAGCAGCACCCACCACCGACCAGCAGCACAGACCACCAGGACCACCGACCAACAGCAACACCGACCAGAAACATCGACCAACAACAGCACCGACCAGCGACCCGCTGCAGCAACAGCACCGACAAACAGCGGCACTGACCACCGACCAGCAGCACCGACGACCAGGACCACTGACCAGCAACAACACCGACCAGCAGCACCAACCAGCAGAAGCACCGACCTGCGACCGGCTGCAGCAGCAGCACCGCACAGCAGCAGCAGCACCGACCACAGACCAGCAGCACCGACCACCAGGACCACCGACCAGCAGCATAATCGACCAGCAGCACCTACAGCAGCAACATCGACCAGCGACCGGCTGCAGCAGCAACACCAACCAGCTGCAGCGCCGACCACCGACCAGCAGCACTGACCACCAGGACCACCGACCAGCAGCAGCGCCGACCAGCAACACCGACCTGCAACAGCACCGACCTGCGACCGGCTGCAGCAGCAGCTTCGACCAGCAGCAGCACCGACCACCGACCAGCAGCAGCACCGACCACCGTGACCACCGACCAGCAGCAGCGCCGACCAGCAGCAGCGACCGGCAACAGCGCCGACCAGCGACCAGCTGCAGCAGCAGCAGCAGCGCAGAGTAGCTGCAGCAGCGCCGACCACCGACCAGCAACACCGACTACCAGGCTACCAGGACCACTGACCCGCAAAAACACCGACCAGCAGCGCCGACCAGCAACAGCACCGACCAGCGACCAACTGCGGCGGCAGCACCGAACAGCAGCAGCACCGACCACATACCAGCAGCACCGACCACCGGGACCACTGACCTGAAGCAACACTGACCAGCAGCACCTACCAGCAGCAACATCGATGAGCGACCGGCTGCAGCAGGAGCAGCACCGACCAGCAGCAGCAGCGCCGACCACAGACCAGCAGCGCCGACCACCGGGACCACCGACCAGCAGCAACACCGACCAGCAGCACCAACAGCAGCAACACCGACCAGCCACCCGCTGCAGCAACAGCACCGACCAGCAGCGGCACCGACCACCGACCAGCAGAAACGACTACCAGGACCACTGACCAGCAGCAACACCGACCAGCAGCGCCGACCAGCAACAGCACCGACCAGCGAACGGCCGCAGCAGCAGCAGCTTCGACCAGCAGCAGCACCCCCCACCGACCAGCAGCACAGACCACCATGAACCCAGACCAACAGCAACACCGACCAGCAGCACCGACCAACAGCAACACCGACCAGCGACCCGCTGCAGCAACAGCACCAACAAACAGCGGCACCGACCACCGACCAGCAACACCGACTACCAGGACCACTGGCGTTCCTTTGCAAGCGCATCGTCTTCGGCGCCGCCTGACTCCGGGGCTTTGCCCTCTTTTGGCTCGACGTGAGGCCCCTCCTTCTGCCTTCCCCCCTCTGTCAATTAAAGCTGTGCGCGACCCGCTTAGCTTCGACCGGAAGAGGTGCGCCCTCGTCCCGCGGATCAAAAAAGTGTCTCGAGCGGCCGGCTCCGCGCTGATATAGGCGCGATCCTCAAGCGAGAGCAATCCTCAGTAACCGCAGCATGATAAAGGCCTGTTCACAAGCTTGCGCACGCGGTCTTAAGGCCCGGGGGCGGCACATGGAGAAGCCGCGGAGCATTTCGACTAAGTTGGGCGTCGTTGCCAGGAGGGGCGATGGACCCCATGGGCACGTTGAGGCTAGAGAACGCGTGTGCAAGCTTGCGGAGGATTATACGGACGCATTTGCTAAGCGTGTGCATTAGTTGAAAATTGAGGTCATCTCGCATTATGCTGCTGCTGTTGATGGCGTCGTTCCGTCGTCGCACTCCTTGCCTTCCGTTGCCGCTTTGGCTCGCAGCATCTCGTGCGCCCGCTTCTCCGACGCTTCCAAGCCCCCCCGCGTCGCCGCCGCCACAGCGCCACCGCCGTCCGTTCAACAGCTTCGGGGTCTCTGCGAACACCAACTCCTGGGCGAGGTTCGTCCTTCGCCCGCAGGCCGCCGAGGTCTGCAATTTCGAATCCAGCGCCCAAATCCATCGCGCGCGAGCCCAGCGGGCTCGCTGGAGACAAGAGAAGAACAGCGCGTTGCGGGACAGTGCCCCGATCACCCTTGGGAAAGGCAGCGGCCGTCGAGCCGCTAGCTTCACGCCCGCGCAACATGCCCTGCTCCGTGGCGCATGGCCATCCGCGGGATCTGGCAGACGACGCTCGCCAACGGGCACGACGCGCCGACTGTTTTCGGTTACCCGCCGATTGCGACTGTCATCCGGGGCCCTTCCTTCACGCGGCAGGTTATGGTCGAGAGCGCGATTCAGACGGGTTCGCGAGCTTGTCGGTCTCGCCAGGAGTACCCTAGGATATCCTCTCTCTGAGAAGCGCCATCGTGCCAGATGCCGCGTCAGCTACGAGCGCGGGCACGAGGACGCTTTCGCCCCTGCCCACCGCGACTTGAAGCAAGAAGATTTGCATTCCTGATTGCAGACTGGAGGCGGAGACGATCATGTCGTCCACGACGGGAGCAACCTGGATTCTGTCGACGTGGCCAGTGGAAGGTTCTCACTCCGGCGCCATGGCATCAGGTCGCCTGCGCCAGATTATGGGCGCAGGGCCCGGCTGCGCGCCCGAACGAGTGGACGGGGCGTTCAAGACGCACCGCCGAGTCAAGCTGCGGGGGAAATGTGCGAAGCCAGGAACACCGACCCAAACGAGAAGAGAGTTTTGCCTTGGTACATGTTCGAGTTTATCCTACGAGTTCCAGGGCGACCGACCCCGAGGACATCCTACTGGGCCTGTGGCGTTCCTTCTGGAATCGCATGGCAACCGGGTCCGCCCCGTGGATCGCAGGGTTGCAGTGCGCCGGTGGTTTGGGATACACGCGCCAAGCGTTGCCAGGCCCCAAACGATCGGTACAACCATGGACGCGACGGCGCCGTCGTTTGACTTCTCAGCCATCGTCCTTTGTCCATGAGCAGACGAGAAAGTTCGCTGCGCCTTGCGCACCGCTCGGCCTGGCTCTCTGCCGTTCCAGCACGCTTGTGTCATCGATCGATGGGCCGGGGCTCAGGTCAATCACGTGTGGGACCGACTGCAAGAGGTGACCCTGGACAAAATTTCGATGGTTTTTTTCAGGGAGACCGCTCGCTGGCCGAGCACTTCGCCCCAGGCGGCCCATCGGCCGTTATTGGATCAACCCGGGTGAAGTCCATGTACCCCGCGCTGCCGCGTTCCTTCCTGACTTGGAATGTCGCGCGACAGAGGTATCCTGAGCTAGCCCTGCCAGGACCGGCGGACCTAGGCGTAGAAGCCGTCGATCCAGCAAAGCATCCCGGAGGATTTCCTGCTCATCAGCATGATGTCGCACGGGGACCTGCACGCCATGAGGCTTGATCATGGACGCACTTTCGAGGCAATGTGGCGTCGCCTGCGAGAGCAGATGCCCCCAGGGAACGCGACCTCTCCCCCGCGTTGGGACGGGGGCGATTCCCCTTCGATTTCGAGGGTCGGCCGGACGTTGCACGATAGAAATACAGATAATCCCCGCTGCAAGATCGACAGCTGCGCGCATCGGCCCTGGATGCCTCGCAGAGAATAGACGCCACGAGACCCAGAATGGCGCGCTTCATTGGGGCTGCCGCAGCAGGTGGAGATTAGCCCCCCCAATATCCAGCAGGCCCCTTCCTAAAATTCACCCATATCGGGCGCCATTCTAGTGGGCGCCCTGCGCGGCCTCCGAACTAAAGGGCAGCCGCGCGGCCGACAGTGCCGGGCCAGCGGCCGGGGGAAGAGGGCCTCCCCCGCCAGCCACAACAGAAAATGGCACCGCAGACGAAGGACTATCACGACGGAAATGCGCGCGGCGGCAGTCCCACCAGCGGCGCGCATCGGAGGGCCCCCGCCTCCGCCGCCGCAAGGTGGCCCACCGCTGAAGGAGGCCGCGCCCACGAAGAAGGCTGCTGGACAGGCGATCCCCAAGGACATCGCATTTTCGAGCTGGCTGGCGCGGCCCGACGGAACGACGGCCCGTCTGGCGCCGCGGGGGCCGAAGGAGGCGCCGCCGCCTCAGCCGTCAGCATCATCAGGTGGTCTGCCTCCCCCGATGGACCCGCCCTCCGATGGCGCCGCAGCCCCCGGCGGGGCCGCCGCCAGCGCCGACGCGTCCGCCGCCGTCAGCGACGGCCCCGCCCCGGCGTCGAAGCCACCTCCCGCGCGCGCACCTGCCCCTTCCAGCGCGCCCATGCCTCCGCCAAGCGCTCCGCCGAGCAGAGTCGAGGAGCGATCATGCGGGCTGGCTCTTCCGCTTCTAGAGGGCGAGCCCGACCCGTCGGGGGCCCCGCCGGCGAGACCTGAGGGGCGCAGCCAGCGGCCGGCGCCTCCAGCCCCTGGCCTGCAACAAGGCGAGAAGCAATCCGCGCGGCAGCCCCGTGGCCAGCGACTGGGGCCCCCCCGCGGGAGCCCCATCCTCGGGGGCGAACGGGCGGAACCGGAGCGCTGATTCACCCAAATCGCCGGCCCAGCTTAGCGAATCCGCACGGCGGGCCGACGAAGGGTGCGCACGAGCTGCAGTGGTCGAGCAACGGCGACCCGCGCCCGGCTCTTCGTTCGGAGGCGTTGGCAGCGCCAGCGGCCCGCAAGTCGAGCCACAAGCCCCGGGCTTCGCGGACAGAAGAATGCGGTTCAGGTCCAAGAGCGGAGCATACGGCGCATAGGAAGATGCCGGGCCCCGTTCGATGAGGAATGCCGATTACTGACGGGCCCAATTTCACCCGGTCAGATTTCACCCGGTCAGCGACCGTCGGCCTTCCCCTTTCTACGAGGAGCTGGCCAAAGAGATTGCCGTTCGCGTCGCAGGGGTTAGGATCGCCTCGATGGTCGACCGCGTCGGCCATCTGACCTTTAGCCAATGCTGCGCAGCCCTGTCAGCAATGCTCGAAGCGGCTGGGATACTCTGTATTTATATGGGCAATATCGTCATGGATCGTGGCATATGCGCACCAGAACCGCCCTATCAGTGATTGGTACAAGGGGCCACTGCTCTCGGAATCGACGGGGAAAGCCGGCAGGAGAAAGTCCTACATGAATGTCAGCATTCGGACCCTCTCAGATTCAACTGCGCAGTATTATATAGGGGTGCAAATGCCAAACGGCCCGCCAACCCCCTCGGGGGCGCGCTGCATAACAACGCGGCTGCTGCCAGAGCATGATCAGAGGAGGTACCACCCTGGACCAGATCAGTGATCTTGACAGGGTGCCGAAACCGCTGGAATTCGTGATTGGCGAGACCTTAGATGTTCGCGTGACGCTGCGGAGTGGAAACGACTTCGACACCGACGAGAACCGTGTCTTTCGCGGCGCGGGCAGTGGCGCAGGCGCGCAGGAGTATGTCGAGTTCGGGAGATACGTGTTAGATCAGGTCGAACAGCTTGTGAACCTCCAAGCAGGCTATGTCATGCCTGAGTGCACGTTCATGGCGATAACGGCTTCCGCTTGGAGGATACCGCACGTTGAGGCTTCAGTGCTTGGAGGCTACCGCCAGAGAGCGGCGCGCAAGCCGCCTGGAACACCCAGGCTGGCCGCGGTGCCGCCACAGCCAACAATGGGATGCTATACTGGGAGGAACTTGGGCACCCGCGCCGTATGATGTGTGTCCGAAACTACGAGCTCTACAGACGCGGAGAGCATCCTGAAGGTGACAGTTGGCACTTCCTGGCCGAACGCACTGGGAGAATAAAGTGCGCGTTTGTAGAGGACATGGCCGTGTATTCTCAACGGGCCATCCACCTCTGCGCAGAGCTCAATCAGGCCCCCACCGATGCCAGTCGTGGACGCAGTGTGCCCACCCGTCACCGGGGGCGAATGCAATGTCTAACACGCCGGGCGACTTGCGCAGGGATTCTAGCGGAGACCGCGACATCATTCTAGCGTTGCCAAAGCTGGAGAACGTTGTGGACTCCCCGGCTTTCGCGGAGTGGGTTGCATGCAAGAACTTGGCGGCCCGCCTTCCATGGGCCGATGTTTCCTTCTACGCGCTTCAATTCGACGACAAAGCATGCTTGCCCGGCATGATCCCATCATCCCATCGAAAAACACATGCTGATCTGGCTCGAGCCAAATTATCATATGAAGGATTGCATTGACCTCACCGAGGCGGCGGCGGGGAACCGGACAATGTCCGCGCGACCCATCAGATGGATAAAGGCGATCAAGGCGATTGAGGCACAGAGAAAGTCCCAGGCGGACTGCCCCCAGGAGCAGGAAACGAGCATCCTCGTTTGGTGGGCGAGTCTCGCGGATCGCACCCTCGAGCATTCGACCCTTCACGGTGGAGATCGCTCGTTGAGGTGCCGCATAGGCGAGAGTGTGATCGCTTGTGAGAAGGCCCATGCTTCTTCGGAGACCCATCAGTCTCCGACCATCGCGGGCCAGGGCCAGCAGAGGGCAAACTTTTCGGTCGCAGCGTTGCACCCGAGTCGCAGATCGACTGTGCTCAAGCGGCGCGCGGCGGACGAACTTGCTCCGAAGGAGCTTTCAAAGACCGCGGGGCCCGACCAGGCGGAAGATGGCGAGTCGAGAATTATCGCGAACACCAGCCAGTCCAAGTTGTTGACCAACCGCATTCGGGTGGCAGCGCCGCCCCCGCCCACGGAGGCCCACCTCAAATTGCGGAGCGGGAATGCGACACTCTGCGACGCGTTCGATCTAAGGAGAATCTTGGTTGAAAACAGCGAGCATTTCACTACATTGGCGATTCCCCACGGTCACGGTCCCCCCGAAGTCTTGCAAATAATAGATGATGCAGCAAGGCTGTCGTCGTTCTCCCCCATGCGATCGACACCAACCTCCTGGTGGTCACGATCAACGCGGGCGTCTTCATTGTCTCGCGGGATGACAAAGGCGGCAGGGCCAAGACCAAGCAGTGCTCTGGCGCGAAAGCCCGCGGAGTGCACGCGTTTGAGGATACGGGGGCAGCGACGTTCATCCACGCGAATTACCCGGTGGCCTGCGAGCTTTTTGGCGACGGCTTGGACGTCGCGAGCGAGCTTCATCTCCTGGACCCGTCGAGCGCGGCACGTCGCACCGACGTGTTCTTCGTCGTAGATGGCAAACCTCGGGGGGGGGAATCAATGGCGCTGTCTGATGGCGGCGAACAATTTCCGCGCAGCTGCGCGGCCCCACTTCGCCGCTGACGCCAGACCCGCAAGCGGGGGCTGCATGAGTTTGCTTTTTCATTTTCTCGACGGGGCAACTGCGAGCTGGACTTCCGAGCCCGCGTGGACCCTGGCCCGCTCGAAGAACAGCCCAGCGGAGTTCGAGGGGCGACTCTCGTTCCCTCGAGGAAGATCAATGACTCGGCGCAGGAGAGGGCCCGTCGCGGGAGCGGGCCAATTGACGTCGAGCGGTTGAATCGTGAGACTCGCAGGGGGTCGCGTAGCCCTCGCCACAAAATTCAAATAGCACGAACCACGAGTGACCGAGCACAGATGTTCCAGCACCTCATCAACTTCGCCACTTGGGACCTACACGACACCACTAGATGAAGTGGGCCTCGCGCGCTGGTCTCGAGGCGTGGAGACGCACCCCTTTTCCATCGCCATATGCCGCTAGCCCATCGGAGGAGAGGCTCGCGCATTGCAGAATGCTTGCGGGGATCGACCCCGCTGTGCCGATCCTGCTCCTGAGGTAGACGCGGCGTTCGCCTGGGGGCCCGACCGCGCGCCGAAAGGCCGACGCGAGGAGGGCAGAGACTCAGGCGACGACAGCGCCATCTGCCTCGGAGGCCAACGAGGTGGATAAGGAGAACGCGCCAGAGGAGGGCGAGGTCAATGTCCCCGCTGGCCCCAGGCCAGAAAAGCACAGGACGAAGCGAGAGCGAGAGCGGAGCTTGCTGCGCCGCATCCCGCGCGATGATCTGGCGAAACCTCTCGCCGTGCCACGTCGCCGAAGGATTGCGGGCGGTGGCAGTTGGAGCTCCTGGGGGGCCATAGGCACGACTGGGTTTGAGCTCTGTTGCAAGGCCAGTGAGATATTTCCCGCTCACGCGATGCTAGAGGGCCCCAGGCTTTTAGCGCCTGATCATCAGCCAGCACAGATGGAGGAAGCCATTATCTTACCATTGCAGCGTTCAAATACTGGAGAGGGTCGTGACCGAGCCGCCTCTATGGCCGCGGCATGCACGAAACAGGTCTACAGTTGCCCGCCATTAGTGTGCTTCTGCATCTCGCTGTCATACGTGACAGAGGGGGAGGTGATGCCTCCGTCTGTCGTTTGCGCGAGGTGCAAAACCGCTTCCGCCGCGCGCATCGACATGCGCGCGCCGCAGCATGGAGTTGAGCAAGCCCGAGTTCGCTGCAAAAGGACCATCGGCTAATGGACGAGGAACGAAATATTTACGAGAGAGGGCGCGCTGATCGCGCGCCCTCCTCCGCGCAACTTGCCTGGGCGGCTCGGGAAGAGGCGGGCCCCATTCCACGAGGCAGGGGGGGGCCGCTGCACTGACTGTGTCTCAGCGCCACGCACATCAATCAGCCCGCCCCTGGGGCGCGCACGGGAGGCAGCCGGCTGCCGCCACCGCGGCCGCCCGAAGCACCAGTGCACGATCCTGACGCGGATTGGGAGGGGGGCGCGGGCCAGGCGCAGCCGCCTGCCGGGGGCCCAGTGGATTTCCCGGAGACAGACCTTGCAGAGCCTGCCCGTCTTCCGGCCCCCCGCGCTCGCGCGTCGTCGCACGCGGCCGCGGGCGACGAGGAGTTGCCGAAGGGCGACGGTGGTGAATCCGAAGGACAAGTGGAGCCTGACGTTAAGATCAGCGGACCCCCACTCCCGGCGACCAAGTGCCGCGACCAACGCTGAACACCGACGTGGGTTACATTCCTCCATCCCTTTTTCCGCTTCCAGGGAAGAACGACGCGTTGCACGAGATGCTCGGGCGCGGGGACATCTGTCCTTCCGCGCCACCGCGCCCGCCGAGGGGCCAGCAGATCTCGAAGGAGTTGCTTCGCATATTGTTTCTTGAAAGAGGGGCGACCGTCAACGCTGACCGCCAATGCGCGGAGTGCGCGCGTGGAAAGGACACTCCTCCGTTGCCGGCTCGAGACGAGGAGGCGGCCGGCTTGCTGATGGCCGCGCCGCTCTCCGCGCGGAAGTTGGAGGCTGCGCGTTGCGCTGGCCCGGTTTTACCCGTCGAGCGCCCTGACCGGAGCCCTGTCATCCAAGACGACGTCATCGAACCGACCAAAGGGGAGGGCGCCGAATTCACGGGCGATGCGCTGCTCGAGATCCCCCGCGATCTAGACAGCGCAGATCGCGCTGCGGCGGGCGCTTTCCTCCGAGCGCGCTACAATGCAATCGAGGCGCATGACTTGGCCACCAAGGCGCACGACCCCGCGCCCATGGCGCCGTCTGCTGACCGATGCCAGCGGGCTCCCGCGCGGCGAGGCCGGCTGCGGGGAGGAGACCCACGGGCGGCGCCGACGAGCTTGCCCCGCCCCGTGGAAGAAACGGCGGCCCAGCAGTGGAGCAAGACCGATTGGGCCGCTGTGCTGAGGATCTCGGGGATGGAGCCTTCGCCGATGGCAGTCTGTCCCAAGGGTGGCCCGCCCGGCGAATGCGGCGCTTCCCTGGGGCGGAGGTTCGAGGGCGCCGGCGGCGGCGACGACAGGAGCGCCGGGGCAGAGCAGGGCCAGGACCCCTCCCAAAACGCCGCGGGGAGTTGCCAGGAGTCCCCCGCGGCTGCAACGTAAGAGCAGCGAAGAGAGCGGCGACGGCGCGGTGCGTAGCGGCGCCAACCAAGCCCTCCGCCGCGCGCTGGGCAGCGCGGAGAGTGACGGCAGCGTGGTGCGCAGCGACGCCAGCCCAGCCCTCCTCCGCGCGGTGGGCAGTGGGGAATGTGATGACGGCGCGGTGCGCAGCGGCGCCAGCCCAGCAAGGTGCTGTTGGCTGCGCTGCGGGATCATCGGCAAGACCACAGAGCGCGGGAGGCTGTGGCGGTGGAACTCCTGGCCTGCTTGAGGCAGCCTTCCCTTGCGAGCCTGAGGGCACTGGCGCGCTGGACGGCGACGAGAACGGCCATGAGTTGAGCACGATGAGGGAATACCGTGTCTGCACTAAGTGCTTCATCTAGAAGTATCTAAGACCCCCCCTTCCGCTGAAACGACAACGGTTCCGGCACCCTGGAAGCGTTACCTCGGCACCAGGAGGGCCTCCAGAGGGCACAGGCTCTGCTAAGCATTGCTGGGCCCTGCCAATCTCTACTGAGCACTGCTGCGCCATCCTCGGACTCTGGCGCTTCCCCTCCGCATACGCATGCGCAGCAATGTGCCGACGCGCGCCTCAGCCATCGCACCTCCGAAAAGGGGCCCGCTGCCTCACCCGCAGGGGGGCGCGGAATGCGCGAGATCCTTGACATTCCCTGCGAATTCCTTTCTTGGCCCCATAGGGGCCGCCACCGATTGGGATTTTGTGTTGTTGTTCGCGCGTGGTGCTAAAGATATCGCTCTGCGAAAATGCCCCCGTGGAATATCGAATAAAATTGCGGTGTTAAAATAACCCTGGGGCTCGGGGCTACCGCCGTGCAGTTGCCGGGCGCACCCGTGACTTTGAGCAATTGCGCGTCGCGTTTGCGGGAATACCCACCGCCCACAGAGAGGCGCACATCGCCAACGTCAGACGTGGGCTGTCCCCCAGCGAGAGACGGTCGAGAGCAGAAAGGCAGATTGGGTGTTCCTGAACGGCGTTGGGTGGGCGCGCGCGCGCTGCAATGCCTAAGTCGCCGTTTTGTGTTCTGAGTCTGGGCAAGCAGGCGTGGGAGGGAGAAAGAGAAAGGAGGAGAAAAGGAGGAGGAGGAGGGAGGAGAGGAGAGCAAGGGGGAGGACGATCGAAGATCGATGCTGCTTCGGAGGTACCCGAAGACCCGCAGAGACTCTACCCAGATACCTGGCGTTGTGATTTTGCTCGGGACATGGTCCCCCGATCTCTCGACCATTTCCCCTTGCACCAGGTTTTCATGCCGAGCCTTTTTCCTGTGACGGTCCCGAGGCCCGGCGAGGGCCCCGGGAGGCCGAAAACGATGAAGAACCTCCTTCCCGATTTTGCGAAACGCCAGACGTCTGGGCTGGCCGCCCACGGCCTGCGCCCGTGGCCGCGGCGGCGGGCAGCGGCGGGTGGCCCCGCGTCGCTCGGCGGCGCGCGTTTCCGCCTCGCGCTCTGCGCCGCGTCGGTGCCCGCGCGCACCGCGCCGCGGCCGCTGCGGCATGGGGGCGAAGACCTCGAGGAGGCTCGAAGAATAAAACTGAGGCTGCACACCCGTCGTTCGTTGTGAGGTACGTTTGGATTGGAGCAAGCGGGGGGTCTGAGGAAGCCCAGCACTGTTTCCGGCGAGCAGCGAGCAGGGGGGGAAGCGAGGTTGAGGGTGTTTGGTTCGAGGAGGTTCTTGTGTTTGGGTGATGTCTCCTGGGGGCCGCTTTCGAGCCCCCCAGGACCATCAGAAGAGGATCGGTGGTGAAAATTGGCACCGGGTGGACTTTGGGAGGGGTCTGGGGACTGATTTTGAGCGGATTTGGCCTCATCGCACCTCCTGACCGATTCTCTGGGGCCCCAGCCAGTTCAGACCCCCTGGTCGCCTCCAGCTTTTGGATTCCAAGATTTCAGTCTAGTGCAGTCGCCTTCCTACTTCAAGAGTCGAATGGCTTTACCTTCCCCTTCCTCTTCAGAGGGCGGGCGGGATCCCAAAATATATGCAATGCGTTCCGGCTTCAATTTTCCACCAACTTCTTCGGAACGAGGGGTAAACGGAGGTCCGCGCGGATTTCTCGGATTGGCGCGTGGCCTCTTTGACGACGCCTCCGGCTCCGCCCATGGCGCGCTCCGCGCGCCAGGGCAGGGTGTCCAGCGCCGATCCGAGCAATCCGCGCGGACCCCCAAAGAGTATATGTTTATGCAATTGTTTGTTCTTCTGGAGGCGTACGTCATCGGTGACCTGCACGCAGACCTGGCAAGGCCTTGGGGCTGTCTTTTTTGAAGTCGAGCTCGGCCTCGGATAAGCGCGCGCACGGTTCCCGAGAGGAGCTGACAGGCCGAATTCGACCTCAATAGGCGCAGCTCATCGTTGCTTGACCTTCGAGGGCCCTCCTCGTCGCCACGGCTGAACGGGGTCCAGGACACGGGCTAGGGTGGGTTGGGCCCGAGGGGGAGTCAAAGGACCTGGGGCTTGGCTCATCCTCGTTCCCCTGGACCGCCTGGCCTTCGGACCCCCCCCCTCGTATGACGGGGCTTGGCGCAGCTCGAAAGACGGGTTGGGATGACAGGGAGGGGATGTGGTGGGGCAGAGCTCGAGCTAAACCGTGCTTGGGGGATTTCGTGGACCGTTGTTTCTTTGATTTCGTTTTGCGGCGAAGGCGTGATGAAAGACAGAACGAAGGAAACGAGGACAACACGAAAACGGAAAACATTGTTTTGTTCGAGCCTTGTGGCGGGACCGGTGTTTGAGCACATGTTGCTGCACGCATGCCGGCCTCGGCACGCCCCCTGGACAGTCAGGACCGGACTTGACACCCACGCGACGCCTGCGTCGACGCCCCCGAGGGCGCTTGTGCGCCCCCCCCCGCTGAGCGTTGGGTCCAGCTTGGGCTGCCTCTGGGGGCTGCTGTGCGCAGCCCCAAGCCTTGCCTCGCGGACCTGCACTGCGCGCGGGAATGGGTGCGCCAGAGCGGGCTTGTGGATCTCGAGTCCTGGGTGTGGACGGGAAGCCCACAGAGCACGCTAGTGTTCCTTGGGGACTACGTCGACAAGGGGCCCGAGGGGCGCCAGGTCTTAGAGTTCGTCCGCAACCTGACCGACACGTTTCCCGACCGGGTCTTGGCCATGCTGGGGAACCACGATTTCTACCTTTTTTTGGACGCTTCGCTGGGCAGCATGGGCGCGTCCCACGTCATGGGCTCCCCAGTCCGGGACTTCGCGTACGCGTTCACGCACCCCGAGGAGTATTTGAATTGGATGCCCGACCACGTGCGCAGCGACAACGAGACTGCCGCCGCCCTCGGAGCTCTCTTCCAGGCGTTGGCCTGGGTCTATGGCCGCAGAGGCGAGGCCCAGGTCATGCTGACGCCGACGCCTGGGAAGCTGGACCTGTTCGAGGCCGCGCCGCCGTTCAGGGAAGACCCTGGGCTGGCAGAGCGGACGCGCGCGAGGCTGCGGGAGTGGCAGGGCTACATTCGGGTGTTGCCAGAAGTGCCCCATGGCCTGCCGGCGTGGCCCCAGCTCTCCCAGCAAGGCGCAGATGGCTTTCAGAGCACCCCCCCCGTGGCCGAGAGGGCCCCCGCGAGCTTCTAGCAACACCCGATGCATGTCCTCGGGGCTCGCCAGCACCGGCCTGCTGTCCTGGCTCGCGGAGCGCCCGGTGGCGGCCCAGGTGGTTGAGATGCAACTCTTGCGAAGTTGAATTCGGCATCGGCGTTGGTACATTCGCGGTCGAATGCCGATAGAGTCCAGCATATATTCCGGTCAGTCCGTCTTAACCAAGGCCCCTTTTGGCTTAATGCACGGTTCTGTTTGGAGTTTGATGTCCTTTCATCGGTCTCACGAAGGCCTCGGACGAGGCTAGGACGAGGACATACCCATTGAAGAGCGTTCCCCGAGCGTTCCGGAACGCTCTGAGAAGGCCGCGGCGCCCGAGACATCCTCCAGAGCCGCCGCATCTCAGAGATTCTCGATTTATGGAGCCGGAGCCAGTGACGGGTGGTTGTGCCTTGCTCCTCGCCTTGTCGGCGCCGGCGTGCTGTTGTACACACACATTCATGCATGCCACCTGCAACCGATGTGCCGTCCAGGCACGGTTCACTTGACTTGATGTACTCCGCGTCCTGGGTTCGTCTTGGAAGGCTTCCCGGGAATTTCTCTCCTAGAGGTAGGCGGCGCCCTGATCGTCCACGGGGGCCTACCGCCGGCGCTCCTGCGAGAGGTGCTGCGGCGCCCGGGCGCCCGACCGCCGGGCGAGGAGCTCGCGGCGGCGCTGCAGGGCGTGTTGCGGCACCCCGAGCGGGTCAGGCACGGCGACCTCGTCGACGAGGCCGTGACGTACCGCGGGTACCACGAGAAGTACAGCGGACCACGGGCGTGCGGCGAGGTTCGGTACGATCGAAATGGGTTCGGAAGGGGTGGGTCCGAAGACCGACGGCAGTTCCTGCTCATTTTGAGCAGGGTTCGCTGTCAGTGCCGCCGCGGACGCTGTCCGTTTTGGACAGAAGGCCGCCTGCCCAAGGGCCGCCGCTGCCGGTGTTGGACAACATTTGTCGTTGACCATCGCACCCATCTTTTCCGTACCCACTTCGGGCATCCCGAGAGGTTGACGACGTGTTGGCTTTGCTCGCCGCGGACACCGCGGCGGAGCTGATCGTCGTGGGCCACACCCCGGGCGACCACGTGCGGACGACCTGCCGAGGGCGCCTCGTCGCCGCCGACAGCTCCCTCAGCCGCTTCTTCCGCGCTCACGGCAACCTCTATTCGGGAGGCTTCTGCGCCGTTCCGATGGCCTTCCAGAGCGGCGATGGTTTGGGTGGGCTTTGCCCGGGCAGGCCTGGCCCCGCAGTGGCTCTCTGTGTGATCCGCGGAGGCCTTCCAGAGGCATCTTGGAGCCGTCACTGGCAGTTTGGAGAGTGGTCAAAGCTTGTCCTGCGTCGTCGTACCCTTAAGCGACGAGGGCCTGGGCTCTGCCCGAGCAGGCCCAGCATCCGCCTCCCAGATGAGGTCTGAGTAGATAGGGTCGATTCGGACCTCATTTAGGAGGCCTCTATCTGCGGATGTTTCTCCGAAGGCGCTTTCAAGCCGTCCACTGTGGCAGATTGGAGAGCGGTCGAAGCCTCTCTTACGTTGTCGTACCACGCGTCAGCAGGCTGCACCATGTTCTCGTGATCACGGCACCCCGCTCGCAGCATCCTGAATGTTGCCCGTGCGCGGGAGTGCCTGTTCTTGCCCCTGAGATCCGACGACGCGAACAAATGCAACTACACCCTGGGCGGCAGAAGACCTTAAGCAGCTTGTCAGAGCATTGGAGAGATCATTACAGAGTATGCTATAGGAGCATTTTGTTGGCATCGCTGAGTTTGTAGGGAAAGTTGGCGAAGAACGAGTCTTCGCAGTCTGCGCGCGTTGTTGCCATCTGTCGTTCTGGTCGGCATCGCCCTGTTGCTGTCAGTCATGGTTAAGCAGTTCTTGCAGCCGCATGACATTGAATACAGCGCTGCACACCTGAGTCGCCATGGGTGGCCCCAGCGCACTTGCAACGGAGAAGGCGATGACTGCTGCCACGCATCCGATTGGGGCCGTGAAATGGCGCGTTCTGCGACCGACAAGATGGCTTCGCTCTTCGCTGAATCTGTTCGAGAAGTTCAGTGCATCACCGCCTCCAGTTCCTGAGCCGTCTGCCCAGCGCAGACCCGGTGACGGGGCTGAGTTGGCCAGGAGGGTGGAGAAGAGATCTCGCGCTTCATCGAGTGCGGCTGACGGTGTAGATGATAACGACGTGGCCACTGCCATCCGCGAACACATCAGAACGATCTGGCGTCGACGTCTCGGCGCTAACTATATTGAGGCAGATTTCAAGACCACGACGAAGCGATATGCTGGGAAAGAGCTGCAGTTCTCTATTTGGAGATCTGTCACGCGGACAACAGGCCGCCTGCAGATTATGCGATTTGCGCGCGTTGTTCGTGAGTATGCAGAAACCGGTATATTGCCCAAATATGTTGGTGGTAGTATTCCCGCTGCTGCTGCTTCGCCACCACTTGTCGCCGCATCGTCTTCTGCCGCTGCATCATCCCCTTCATATCAGGCGCGCGATTCGCAGGACGATGACGACGGCGCGCCGAAGATGAAGGCTCGCATGAGCAGCACCAGCAAGGTGACGGTACTGCCACCGGGCGAAGCTGCACCTCCGGGCACGATCGTTCGCCCTCTTGGAATGCCTCCTATGACGCCGCCGCCCAAGCACAAGACCGCTGTCCTCGTGCGGAGGCAGCCGGACGGACCGCCGCCTGCGCGCTTCAGGACCCCCCTGCCGCCTCCGCCACCGGGGCCGCCGCGCAGGGCAGGGCCGCCGCCACCGCCTCCGGCGAGAACTGTTGCCGCTATCAGCGACGACGAATCGATCGAGACTCGTGCGTCTCGTTCAGGATCCCCGACTTCTCTTGTCGAGAGGGACCTGACCACGGTGGGCGGTGAGCGGGCCGGAGATCCAGTCGTTGACTTCGAGCCGATTACAGTTGGCGCAGATCAGCTGAATTCGCTTTTCGAGCAGGCCAGGAAGCAGGGCAAGAAGAGGAATTGCATCACGCACGTCGCTTTGCGATCGTGCCCATCAGCGGGGTCGACGGGCCGCGCGGAAGAGCGGGGCGCTGAAGAGCTGGCGCGTGTGAACTGCAAGTTTGATCCGTTCAACACTCTGATCAAATTCCCTCCGGCATGGTCTTCTTGGAAGAAGAGTTCTATGGGTCGCACCAAGGACACCCAGTCCTGGAGGCGTATAGAAGAACGTGTAGCCATGAATTCTTCTGTGGATGCCGAGGAGTTCGATCGAGTAGCAATAGTTGTGCAACCTCCGAGGGTCCGCGTGGACGGAGCATCGCATTCGTGCACGCCACTGCAGCTGTACCAACATGAGATGACTACCATGAATACTAAAAGTCGTGCCACAGATTGCTCTGGATTGCGTACCATCAGTCTGCAATATGAGTTTTTGCATGCGCGTGTTGCTGAGCTGTCTGCATCTGGCATGTCTACTACCGTGATCAGGAACACCGACCCGCTTCGCGGACGAGTGGGAACCAACCTGGCCAGGGTGCTGCTCTGCGTCGTCGGCATCGCGTTCGCCCGCCCAGTCTCGAGCGACGCGGTGGCGCGCCAGGATTGGATGCCACCGATGGCAAAAGGCGTCGTCGTTCGCCATCCTGATCTCGTTGTCGCCTACGCATCATCATCAAACCATCATGTGATCAGTGATTATTTCTTTGGTTTGGCTCCAGATAATGGCCCCGTAACTGTTGCGCTCGGCCATGAGCCTGGTTGGTCAAGCCTTGAGGCGACTAGCGCGCTGAACTCGCACCTCGAGCCAGACGCAGACATCGCGAGTCAGAACTTCTGTGGCTGCCTCAGAGAATTACGTCAGAACGTTAGGCTGGATAGACTTGCGCTCACAGGATCCCCCGCTGAAGCTGTAGATGGGGGGAGTTCGAGACGATGTGGACGCGACGATCAGCGATGACGACGTCGCTACAGTTCCCAAAGGAACGCCTGCGAGACGAGGAACAAGATATCCTAGAACAAATCAACTTACCTGGCGAGCCGAAGCACGATGGAAAGATAAGGAAAGCTCGGTTGCAAATGCCGCTCCGCACAAGGGATGCCATTAGACGATTGCACAGACAGTTTGGTCATGTGCCTAACCGTGCACTCGTACAGGTACTGCTAATATCCTGAATGTCGTCGGATTACATTGAAGCTGCCAAGAATTATCGGCGTGAGTCTTGCGAACATCACAAACCGTTAGCTCAGACTCACAAGGTTGCCTTGCCCACGAAATTCAGCTTCAAACATGAAATCGGCATCGACTGTCTAGAGGTAAAGGACAACAGTGGAGAACGCTACACCTTCTTGAACATATTGTGCCAGGGTTCAATATTTCAGCGTGGAATCTGTATGAGTCAGAGAGGTGCTGCGTCGTCTTCGAGAGCATGCCTCACTGAACTTCAGCAACCCGGGTGTGCACGGGCAGATAAGCCCAAACGAATGGCGTTAGACCGTGGACTGCACAACAGAGGAGTGTTCCTGCAATGGGTTAAGAGTCAAGTCTCCCGAGCAGATAGGCCGCGCCGAGTGACGCGGGGCACTTTGGAAGAACATGCCCAAGAAGGTGGCGACAATAATGCAATCGGGCTCGATGGAGCCATCTCTGCTGCATCAGAAGATGACGGCGCGAAGACGAAGATTGAGATGTCACGGGTCGGCGGATTCGCGCTTGCTCAGCGGGCACTCGGAAGGATGCCTCGTGTCCCAGGGAGTCAATTCGACGACGAGGAAGCTTTCGACTTAGGAGCGCGCGCGAGTGTTGCAGAGGACGGAGCCGACGAGTTTTCTCGCCAGGCTGCGATCCGGGCGTCTGCCAGAGAAGCATTCGCGGAACACGACGTCGGGAGTGGGGCGGTAAGGGCCGCTCTCCGAAAGGCAACACCATTAGCTGGATAATATCAAGTAGGTGATATAGCGTGCTTTCGCAAATGGCCGACCGACGGCGAGGTCACTGCTAAGTGGAGCACTGGTACTCGCACCGTTGGACTCGATGGCAAGAACGCATGGGCCATCGCAGAGGGCGCGCCTGTCTGCGCGGCTGTCGGCAGGCTTCCCCCGCGCACTGCGGCGGAAGCGCTGACATGTATCTCTCTAAGCACCATGGCGGTGGAGTTGAAAGATGCGCACCTCCAGACGGGCAGCATCAGTCATTCGTGGACGAAATACGCGAGCTGCCAGAACCACGGGCCCAAGAGCATTCCGCGCAAGAACACCCGATGGCGACGGAAGAGCTGCCGGGGACCCCAGAAGACCCCGAGTTCATAGAAGCAGCATTTCGCCAAATGGAACAAGATGAACTGTCTGATGGAATGGTCGTTCCTGTGCCGCCACGACAATCACCGCGAGTGACTCGAACGCCTCTTCAGAGGTCGCGATTCGACGACGCCTCACACGGCATGCAGAGTCGCAGCGAAGTGATGCGCAGAAGTGTCGAAAATTCCGACGTCAGCACGGGAAGGGTTTCCGATTCTGTCTCGCAGCCAGCTCCCGCACCAGCGAACCCACTTCTTGAGGCCATGCGCGGGGCCGCAACATCAGGGCCGGACATGGATCTTCCATCTGGCAGAGAAGCCTCATTCGCTGTTAAGCCACATGGCAAACGCACCGCTCATAAGCCGCAATTTACGATGAAGATACACACTACAAAGAATCGGGTATACCATTGAGAATCTGATGACGTTACAAGCGGCTTACAACTGGCAAAACAAGGCGAATGAGGGAAATGGCGGAAGTCCAACGCCCCCGTGCCTATTGATTTTGTGGAACTGCAAAATCGCTGCGACGAAGAATACCGCATGGTACCTTCGCAGTGGATTGAGATTGACAAGAGTGAACATCTCCGTAGACCGGGTGGACCTTCGGTTGCACCGCAGTACAAGGGTAGATTTGTCGTACGTGGAGATTTGGAAGAGCCGCTGGGTATCCGCTCGGATTCGCCAACATGCGAACTAGAAGGGCTACGGTTGATAGTATCATGGGCCGCCGGCACAAAGAAGACGCTCAAGTCCGCCGACGTTACATCTGCGTTCTTCCAGGGTCAGGAACTCGACCGCCTCATGCTGCTCAAGCCACCACCCGACGGATTCGAAGGAGTACCGGATGGTGGAGCACTGATCGCGCGCATGCCTGTCTATGGCACGCGTGACGCAGGACGAGGCTCATGGGAGAAACTTTGCAAAAGGTTGGAAGCTCATGGTCTAGAGGAGAATCGTAGCATGCCTGCTTTGTTCATCGCGATGACAAGAATGAGACCACGTGTATGTTAGGTACACATGTGGATGGCGTACTGTGGGCTGTAGATGATGAGAGCCGGGAAACCATCGATTCGGCATTAGCAGAGTTTGGTTCTCGCGAGATCAAGTCGGATCATCTCCGTTATTGCGGTTTAGAAGTGGTTCAAGATGAAAATTTCACGGCGAGTATCGCGGCCAATGGCAAGATTGAGAAGATCGAAGCTGTAAGCTCCGTCCTATCCTAGAGTCAGTCCCCTCACGCGAACATGCAATCAGGGCGAGACAGCACAGTTCGGATTGGTCGTAGGTGCTTCGCCATGGGTTACACGTCAGTGCAAGCCTGAGCTAGTGTATCGTGTGAGCAGACTGCAGACAGCAGTGCGTCACGCCAAGGTATTTCATCTCAAAGAAGCCAACCGTGCATTAGAAGAAGCAATTCAGTCCGCCGACTGCGGGTTAGCATTCAAAGGTGGTGCTGTTAATTGGAATCAAGATCTGAGAGTTCTTATTGTTACTGACGCCAGCTGGGCAAGAGAAGAGTATATAGTCAAAGGTAGAATCGAGCCTCTTAGATCACAGAAGGCTAGGTTCAATGTACTCGCGGGGCTTGGATTCATCGAGGGGAACAGTGATTCTGTTCACCCTGTATGTATCCGCAAGGGCTTCGCCCCCTGCCGCCGGCCCCTTCTCTCGGAGAATGGGCCATGGAAGAGCGAAGTCATGAGGCTTTGGCTTCGCCGTGAAGCAGCGTCGGGACTTGTTTGTTTTTTTTAACCCTGACCCTACGGATCTGCGTGAGGTGTGCTGCCGAATTTCAGATATGTGGCAAATCCTTTGGATGTTTGAACCCTGGCCCTGCGGATCTGCGTGAGGCCGAATGTCAGGAATGTGGCAAATCCGATGTGTTTTTGCACCCTGGCCCCGCCGATCTGCGTGAGAGGTGCCGCCGGATTTCAGAAATGTGACAAATCCCATGTGTTTTTGGACCCTGGCTTCGCCGATCTGCGTGAGGGGCGCCACCGGATTTTTTACATGTGGCATATCCCGTGTGCGTTTGGACCCTGACCCCGCCGATCTGCAGAGGGGTGCCGCCGAATTTCAGAAATGTTGCTAATCCCATTTGTTTTTGGCCCCTGACCCCGCCGATCTGCGTGAGGGGTGCCACCGATTTCCAGAAATGTTGCAAATCCCATGTGTTTTTGCACCCTGGCCCCGCCGACTTGCGTGAGGGGTGCCGCCGAATTTCAGAAATGTGGCGAATCCCATGTGTTTTTGGCCCCTGACCCCGCCGATCTGCGTGAGGGGTGCCACCGAATGTCTGAAATGTTGCAAATGCTTTGTGTTTTTGCACCCTGACCCCGCCGATCTGCGTGAGGGGTGCTACCGAATTTCAGAAATGTTGTAAATCCCATGTTTTTTTTGCACCCTGACCCCACCGATCTGCGTGAGAGGTGCCACCGAATTTCAAACATGCGGCAAACCCCATGTGTTTTTGGACCCTGGCCCCGCCGATGTGCGTGAGGAGTGGCAATTTTTACCCACCCTAGCAATTCAGACAATACGATTTGGCCTCCCCCCTCGCGCGGTCCATCAACAAGGAACAGTAAGCAGCAAGAAGTCAACAAGGAACAGCACGCAGCAAGAAGCAGAACTGTAACAGAGGGAACTGGAAGCTGCAACTGGCACAGGAAACTGCGAACCTCCGGCCTGCAGCCTGGTGACCCCACAATATCTAGTAAAATTATCAAACGAGTAGGTAAATCGACACTACGAGCAGAGACTCTGGCGTGTTTATGGGGTGTAGAATCTGGCGTGCGCATTCGCGCCGCCATCGCAGATGCGCGTCGGATGCTTGGCGCCGGAAAAAAGCTGCCAACCAATTGGGACAACAAATCAGCCATGTGTTCGAGACATGTATGGACGACGGATTGTAAAAGCCTTGAAGAACACCTAGCAGCCCCAACTACGGGCAAGGCAAAAGATAAGCGCTCGAGCATTGATTTGGGTAGTTTCAGACAGGATATTTGGACTAATGGCTTGGGAGAAAGAGAGATTTTACATCCACGCATAGTTTGTGGTAAGATTGATAATATCCGATGGGTCGATGCAAGTATTATGGCTGTAGATTGTCTGACGAAGAATATGCCTACGGATTTCATTGCTAAGATCTGACATACTAGTTCGTATGACGTAACTCCAGACCCTGAATATACCCCAAAGAAGGCCAAGAAACAACTGGCAAGCGCCAGGCCAGAGCGAATGCTATCCCATCGGGACAGTGAGTGGCTGAGTCCGCGGCGAGGATTGTCTCTACTAACTAAGCGTGCATAAAGCATCGCGCCATGGTCACCATTATCGTCGATGCCGAAGCCTGGTCTCTTGAGCAGCAAAGTGGCGCCAGCTTACTCTTCGCGGATTCCTGCGCCGCTTTCCCGTCTTCAGCGATGCCGCGGCTTCTTTGCGCCCTCAGCTGCATGGGAGCCCCATCTGCAGTGGTGGGCTTTTTTTGTTCTGCTACATCAAGAACAGCCGGTCACGTTTGCATTGGGCGGGAGGAGGCCTGGCGCGATCGTCGCAGGTAGGGGGGGCGAAGTTTCTGCCCGTGCTTGCGGCGGACGCGGTTTTGAGGTGGGCGAAGGCCAGGATGGGTGCACATGTTGATCTGCCTTTTGCCAGTGCCGACGATACCTGCTTCGGGGCCCTGGACGCGTTTATCCCCGTGGGCTCTGTCCTTTTACACCATTGTGGCACTCGAACGTTCAGCTGGTCTCGCTCTCAATTCCAAGAAGCGTCCGATCCTGGTCGCCGTAACCTAGACCTCCAGCTTGTTCGCCGCTCTGCCCGCGCGCCCCGCGGTGACTTCAATCGCGCCCTAGCCTTGGACAGTGTGAAATGCCTCGGCATCTTCATTGGTCACATGGCCCACGGTGATGCATGGCGCGAGGTGCTTCCGAAGTTCAGGGCTCGCGTGGGCATCGCTCGTCAACTGGGGCTGGGACTGACGAGGGCTGCCATGGCGTTTCGGGCCACGTGCGTTTCGGTTCTGAGCTTTGTTTTTCAGGCCCACCCGATATCTCAAGAGTTTCTGAAGTGTTTCCAGGAGTCGGCCACGTTCCTCACGGCTGGGCCAAGAATTTAGCTATCTTATTCGTTCTGCACCCAGCTCAAGCAATTGCACCTGCCCATCGAGTTTCCCGACCTCCAGGCACTAGCGAACGCCACCTGTTTGCGATATATGATCCGCAATGAAGTGGCCAGCGCTGTTTTTGAGCATCTGTTTTTGTTTGGATGATGAATGGGAGCATGTCGCTTTACGGATGCAGGCGGGTTGGTGGAAATCCAGTTTCTTGCTTTACACGCAGTCGCTGCGTCATGGCATCACAGCATTCCCTCTGAGCGAGCTCTCGCCCGCCTCGAATAAGTTGTATGCTCAGCCGCGCAAGTCTGTGTTCGACCGTTCGCCAGCCCGAGAAGAACCCCGACATATTTTATGTCGCCGCATGCGCGCTTCATTCCCTCTCGTTTCTCAGCGCAATATGGACGGATGCTATATCAAATCATATACTATTAATAGAAAGTCTCTGCCTTGCCTCCTTGCTGTCATCATGCGCATCCTGCGCCGAGGCCTGCGCGCTACGAACAGATATAAGTCCAGGCGTGAAGGTTGCCCAGTTGCGGAAGATGATGTAGATTCGGTTGAACACTATGTCTGCTCTCTTCGATTGGTTTCTCTATTCAAGCACGGGCTTGGTCATCTCTGTATTTCGTCCCCGTCGCTTCTTGAGGGTTCGCCCTGGCTTCTCCCTTTCCTCCTCTTAGCTAACACACCAGTGTCGTCTCTTATTATTGTCTCTGCGTGTGTTGATGTTTTTGTTCTGTTCTTCTGCTCTTACAGAACTGCCGCGAACAGCACTTTGAAGTTAGTTCGTTTCAGAGCCACCTCGAGGCGTCACCGATTTCTGGCCCGCGCGTGGCGGACGCAAGCCGCAGTCTTTTTCTCCTCCTTGTCCTCGCTTCCTTCTGCGCATCGTCGGGCCGCGTCTCATGGAGAGGCGCCTGCCACCCCTGGCGGCGGCGGCCGGGGCCGCTCGCGCGGTCGGTGGACTAGCGGTTTTTCCTTTTTGGGCGCTGTCTCAGAGAGAGACGGCGAAAGGACGGGCGCGAGCAATCCCGTGCAACGACGTCTAGAAATCGAGCGGCCACTTGGCAGATCAGGGTCAACAAAAACTTCCGATGTTTTTTTCCGGGCGGCGATTGTATAGTTTTTGGAGCGTTTTTGGAAGGACCGAAAACCATGCCGTGGCACGGCGCTGGAAATAATGACGCCATCCCTGCAACGGGAACGCGATGCGGAACGAGCGGAAGCGCGGAAGTGAGGCCAGCGCTGCAGCGGGAGCACGATTCGGAACGAGCGGTTACCCGAAAATGAGGCCAGCGCTTCAGCGAGAACAGCATTTGGAACAAAGAAGCAAAGCGAAAACTTGTTTCCCGGGAATTTTGTGTGTGAGCAGCTTGTACGCGGAGGGGGGCCGAATATTTCCCGGACGCCACCAGGGGAGAGAGGGGTGCAGCATTCATATTGTTTTAGTGTGGAGGAGGAGTGAGGGAGACGCGGGGCGCGGGAGACGCGAGACGTTGGGAACTAGTCGTCGGAGATCTGCGTCGTGCGTGCGGCGTCGTAGGCCGCGCGGCCATCGACTGGCGCCGCTCGGGCCTTCCCAGAAGGGCGGCGGACTGCCCAGTCCGCATAAACGCAGGGCCGATACCTTCCGCCGCCGGCTGTGCTGGGGAGCCACCCGCAGCCGCGCGTTGCGAGGGTCAGGCGCTGCGCTTGCGCCGTGAGCCGGCGGAGCCCGCTGAGGGCGCGCCCGCGCCCGCCCGGCAGTGGCGGGTGCAGAAGGTGCGCGGGCGTTGCACGCATTAGAGCGCGATTCATTTCAGCCACGGGGGGGGCAGGCTTCTTAGAAGCAGCCTTCTTCTAAGAAGTCTTCCCCCCTCCCCCATAACACCTTCCGCGCGCCGCCAAGTATTCGTGGGGGGGCGAAGAATCAAAGTGCACCTTTTTCATGCTCTTTTTGGACCGTGCCCCCCCCCCCATGATCCCCCCCTCCCCATTACGCAACGCCCGAGAGGTGCCCGCCGACGGGCGGCCGCCGCCAGCGGTGGCGGCCTCCGCTCTGGCCGCCGTGGGGTGGCCGCCGGGCGCGGCTCTGGCGCTGGCGCTGGCGCTTGCGCTCGCCGCCGCTGCGCGGGCGCTGCGCGGGCGCTCCGCGGCCTCGCCTGCGGCGGCGGCGCGGCCCGAGAAGGCGGAGTGACTGCCGGGGCGGGCCTCGGCGTCGCGGCGGCGAGGCGGGCGTATCGTCCTCCTCTTTTCCTCTTCCAGTCTGCTTCCTGCTAGATATCTTCTCCCTGTCGCACCCCGACGCCAGTTTGTAAGGCGGGCCAGGCGTTTCGCCTGGAACCGCCTCACAATGAATGACCCTGACGCTTCAAAATGACAGCAGTTTCACAAATCGAGGGCGGGTCGTTTTCACAATGTGGCTCTCGCTTAGCACCGCGCACATTCGTTTTCAACAGTTGCAAAAGTATCACGGATTGAGGGCGGCTCCTTTTCAAAATGTGGTTCTCGCTTTGGCGCCGCGCACTTTCGTTTTCAACATTTGCAAGAGCTTCACGGATTGAGGGCGGGTCGTTTTCACAATGTGGTTCTCGCCTTAGCGCCGCGCACATTCGTGTTCAAAAATTGCAGCAGCTTCACGGATTAAGGGCGGTTCTTTTTCAAAGTGTGGTTCTCGCCTAAGCGCCGCGCACATTCGTTTTCAAAATCTGCAAGATGTTGACATATTTCCATAATCAACATATTGAGAATGGTGTTTTGTAAGGGTTCAGGATGATGTGGGCGAAACACTTACGTTGATTCGCTGTGGTGAAGTTTCAGGAATGGTGCTCTGGCACGATCCGAGGAGATCGCCAAGACGCAACAGTCAGGTTGATCCGTGGCGTTGGGTTTCCGAGAACACTGTTCTGACATGTTTCAGGGTTTTCAAACGGTTGTCTTCCAACAAGGCAGTTCCCTCAGTGGAAATAAACCGTTGTAGGGGCCTATGAACAGGGAGCTTGGAGGGAGGGATTTATTCCAACATCGTTGATGACTACTCTTGGGTTTTCACTGCTCCTCCTCCTCCTCCTCTTCCTTCTCCTCCTCCTCCTCCTCCTCCTCCTCCTCGTCCTCCTCGTCCTCCTCCTTCTCCTCCCCCTCCAGCGCCAGCTCGGCCCGAGCCTGCGAACTCGTCGCAAGCCCGCGCCACGGGCTCCCCGCGCCGCCCTCCTCCTCCTCCGCGCACCCCGTCTCCCCTCTCCCCGCGCGGGCGATGGTTCCGGGCCGGGAACGGTTCCCCGCCGGCCAAACAGGTTCGCTGCCGAGCGCCGGGCCCAATACCGTCGCGCCGATGGGAGGTCTGTGGGGCGCATTATGCAGGAGTTCGACGCCATAGAGTGCCATCGCGGCCAAGGCCTCAGCAGCATGGCCAGGGCTTTCCGCGAGGCGCTCGCTGGCGCGCATGCAGAGGCGTCCGAAGATGTGGAGATGGCCGCCGCAGAAGGAGTGGGTCGTCACCCGCATGCTGGAGCCGAGGGTCTTCGGACGAGGGAGGTGCAGTTCCCCCTGGCGCTGAGGCGCCCCGCGTGGTGACCGCACCGCCTCCCACGGGATCCCCGAGGGGGATGGTTGCCCCAGATGTGGCGGAGGCGGGCGAGGAGCTTGGCCATGCCGCTTGCGGCGCGGGAGTTCCAGATGCCCAGAGCTCCCCGGCGAAGCATGCGATGTTGGTGTCCGCAATGAGTTGGCGAGGGTGCCCGAGGCACCAGGTGCGGCCGCACCCCCTCCCGCGGGGCCCCTGCGGGGGGTAATTTCCCCGGAGGAGGCGGCCGCGGAGCCAGCAGTGCAGCCTGACGCGGGAGTCCTTGGCGTTCGGGATCATCGTGAAGTTGCTGGCGATGAAGGTGCTGGCGCGGACGTCGGAGCGCTGTTGAACGAGCTCGGGACGGCTATGGCTGCGGCTGGCCCTGCCCCGTCGGATGCCGAGCGATGGATGGTCAGTGCCGAGCGTGCGCGGCTCCTCCGAGACACCGACGCCTTGTGAGGAGAGCCGGGTTCGGCGGAGTGCCCCCCACAGTTGAACACGGCCAAAGAAGGAAGCAGCGCCGCATACCCGAGGAGGCCTCTAGAGAAGAGGGATGCGTGTATTTGGGGAGTGGCAGCCGCGGGGGGAGGGGCGTGTACTTGGGGAGTGGCCAGAGCTGCTCAAAGATTTGACACCGCAGGGACATGTTGTAGTTGTGATGATCGCATTGGTCGCGGCTTTAGTTTTACTCAGAATCAGTTTGTATACTTTCCACCGCCCCTCAACCTTATGGAGGAACATGATCAGCAACCTTGCTCAGCATTGCGTGGACTGGCTTTTCTACGGGATGCGTGAACACGTGCGAATGGTGCAGGCATTTTGAAATAGGGTGAACGTTGTTTGACTTGCACGTGGGTTTACACTTTCCGATCTGGTGATACAAAGTTTTGTACGCCCTGCTTCTTCGATCATGGGATTTTGAGTTTTGCATCTTCACAATAATACGCAGGGTCTCAACATCCGTAACTCCGTAACTCCTCTTCCTTCTCCTCCTCTTCCTACTCCTCGTCCTCCTCATCCTCTCCTCCTCGTCATCCTCCTCATCTTCCTCCTACCTCCTTCTCCTCCCCTTTTCGCTGCGCCCTCGCCAGTCGAACGGCCCTTCTTGCCCCCCCCCCCCGAGTATGTCCAGCCAATCGGTTTTCGGGGGGGGGGGGGGGGGGAGGAGGCAGGAAGGAGAAGGAGGAAGGTGGAGGAGTTGACAAAGGATGGCCGAAGAGGGAGGAAGATGTGCGTGGGGGGAAGCGATGGGGGATTGAGGAGGAGCTGACATAGGATGGCCAAGGGAGGAGCAGCAGCACGAGCAGGCAGAAGGAGGCAGCGTCGACCTCCACCCCCATCCCTCCTCGAACTGGCACGGTCGGACCGAGGTATTTTAAGATCGATGTCGGTTCGGGGAGGGTACCCTGATGTCGTCGTGCTTGTTGGATGTTCGCGCGCATCCTGGGGAGGGTACCCTTGCATGTCCTGTGCGTTTTGGCAGGCCGAGGGTCTCATGTCCTGAGGGTAAGCCCTGAACGAGACGAGGGCAGGGCGAGGCGGGCGGCGTGTCTGCGAGAGGCTTTCCCTGAAGGCCCCCGGCCCCCTCCGAGAAGCCTCGAGCTGGCATTGCCCCCTCCGTCGTGAAGCCCTTGACGGGAATGGGGCAGCGCGGGGTGGGCGGCGATTTTGTGAGAGGCCTTCTCAGAAGGCCTCCGGTCCCCTCTGGGAAGCCCCCCCCCTGCCTTCTCAGAAGGTCGACCCCCTCGCGCCGCCCTTTTTCTGAGAAAGCGCAGTAACGAAGTAAAGCGCGTGGACTACATTGCGACGGGTCCCGCTTGCATGCGAAATCGGAGCGTTCCGTCTCCAAATCGGGCGGCATTGAGCTCGGCGTTCGCGGGGCACCTTGCCCCATCCGTGGATCTTGGGCCCACGCGCCAGATCCACGGATCCCTAATCCGCTTTAGCGTGCACCTTCCTCGCTGGCGCGTCGCGAGAAGATGGGCACCGCCACCGCTGCACATGGTTTCTGTGCCAATACTGCCGCACTCACGAGCTCGTTTGTCGGGGGTCCCCAAAACGGTGTGGTGGCCACTCCGTCTGGTGAGTCAGTGGGGATTCGGGATGGCCGCACGGTTCGGAGACTTGGACCAGTTCTCTGAGGACGTCTCGGTCCAAAACCGTGCATCGACGGACCGTGTGGTGAGGTCCTTCGGGATTTCGAGGTCACCGCGCGGTCTGTCACCACACGTTTTTGGGGACCCCCAGAAATTCGCCTCCTCACCCAGGTCGTCCACCTTGTGGGTTTCTGGGCGGGGTCGGGCATGAGCGAACAGACTTTTACACAACCCCTGCCCATGGCTCCGCGACGCCGGTTGCACCTTCCTCCTCAGCTCAGCACCCTCTAACTCTGACGCTGGCGTGGTAATGCACATGTACTCGTGCATGTGATCTGCAACCGATGTGCCGAGCCCAGGCATGGATCTTCTGACTGATCCTGTCCGTTTGGGTCGCCCAGCGGGGGCGCGAGGATGACTGCGCTCCGCGGTGTTGTTGTCGTCGGGCTGCCCGCCTCCCAAGGGAGAGCGGCGCGGGGGTGCGCTGCCTGGAGGCTGCTGCCCTCGAACCCAGGAGCCGCTGCCCAGGAGCTGCACGGTCGTTGCCCACGAGCTCAGGAGGTGTTCCCGAGGAGTTTCTCGGGCACTGCCCGAGATCTGGTGACCTCCCCAGCCGCTGGTGGCCGAGCATGGGAGCTGCTGCTCGACCCGGAGGGTTCGACAAATGACAGTTGGATTTGGTCTGGTTTGATGTAGTGGGAAATATTCAGCGGGGCGGTAGTGGGATTCAGTGGGGTCGCGTGGCGGCCGTTCGACTACGTGAAGCTCCCATGCCTGGCCAACTAACCAAACCCGCAGTTGGAGATGTTTGGGGCAGTCTTCGACCTCGGGAGCCCTTCACAAGGCCCTGGAGCCGTCAACAAAACGACTCGGGGTGAAAGCCAGGGGAGGCTGCAGACTCAAGACATGTGGGGGTCGACGTCGCGAAAACGTCATGAATTTGGGGGTCTGGGTCTGGTGCTGCTGTCGCGGGCATGCGAGTTCGGTTGCCGCCCCACCCGCTCCGTCGTTCGCCAGGCCCACCCCTGTGAGGAGAAGCAGGTTCACGTTACGATACGAAAGTGGTGTAGGCATGAATTGATATGACGCTGTTCTTTCTGTTGCGTCTTTCCCGCCCCCTCGCAATCCAGCACCCCAACGTTGTTTCGACTTCGCAATCAGGCCCGCCCCGCGTCCTCCCGCGCGAGCGCACGCCACAGGAGCCGTGAGCTCGAGGCCCTCGTCGGCCAGAGGTGAAGGCTGGGCGGCATCCTTCCCGCCGCGCGTCCTGCCCATGCCTGGTGCCTTCCCTCCCCAGGCCCATTTCCATCCGATCGACCCGATCCGATTCGGCCTCGATCTCCCGGCGACCCGATGCGGCCCGACGCGTGCAATGCGCTGTCGGTCACCCTGGCGCGGCCGATCCGGGCCTTTCTCGATTCTGTGCCGATGCAGCCCGATCCGACGCACATCTCGGCCCGATCCGACTTCCCGATTCGGTGCCGACCGAGCCTGCCGTGCCTGGCGCCCTCCTGCCTCCCACCTCCCTGCCCCTGAGCACAGTCGTCCCGATCCGACGCACGTCTCGATCCGATTCGGTGCCGACCGATCCTGCCCTGCCCTGCGCCCTCCTCTCGCATCTCGGCGGCGAGCCCAGGGGGGACTTTACAGAGGGCAGGCCCTCTCAGAAGGCGGCGGAGCTTCTCAGAAGCCCTCGCGCCTTCCGAGACAAGCCTTCGCCGGAGTTCGCATCCTATGTCGTCTCTCCTTACACCGCCTGCGTCGTACTGAAGGGCTTCGGTGTCATCGAATGGTACGTACTCCTGTTTGCGCCTAATTATGGGTCGTCGTCCAGGCTCCTGCGTTCAACACCTCGCCTTCTTCTGCCTTGCTTGCTCACCGCGGCTCCTCCCGTTCGGCGGCCTAGCGGCGGTGCACTGAGAGCGTCAGGCAAGAAACAGGTACCCTCGGCTTCGTCATCCTCGTGCTATGAGGACAATCCTGGAGGCTTCGCGCGGCGCGCAACAGTTGTACCATCTAGTCCATACGTCCACCCCGCCAGATATGGGACGACGTTCGCGCGGCGAGGCTCCGACGTGAGGCTGACGTAAAGTCGACGGGAGTTCGACGTGTGTCCGTCGAGGATGACGGGGAGGGGGATAGGGGGGGGAGATGGGGAAGGGGTACGGCCGACCAGGGTGACTTCCCAGTCGCCCCCCGCCCTCCCCTCGGACGGACCCCCAAACCCAAAACAATTAGCCCGAGAGGGCACAGCGAGAGCTTCAAAGGGCTCCCCCAGACGAATCAAGAAGACATCCGAATGTACCAGAACAGTTCCCAGAGTCAGCCGAGAGGAGCCCAGAAGGGCCCAGGACCCCAAGGAAGCTCCGCAGAAACCCTTTGCAGCCCATGAGTGATGGGTCCTTGACCGATCCAAGACGGCGCCTGCGACGCGCGCGGCCTTGTCTTTCGCTCAGAGGAGCTTGGACCCTAGCACTACAGCTCGCCGCAAAGGGTGGGCAACGCTCCACCATAAAAACGTTCCTTGTGAATTCGCTTCTTGCGTTTCTTTGGAACCACGCTTGCGCCCCGCACTCATCCAAGATGAGGCGCCACGCCTGCGTGGACTCGCTGTGCAGGAGCTCCTGATTGGCAAGACGCTGCACCCCCTGGGTGGGGAGGAGGAAGGTGCGGGGAGGAGCATCGGGTGTGGAGGAGTAGGGGCAGGACCAGGGTAAACCCAAGATGCGCCAACGACGCTGCTATACACCTTCCCGTCCCAGGCCCCGTCCTCATAAGTCCCTGCAGTCGTCGGCGAGCGAGGGGCGGAGATGAGAAGGAAAAGGCCATCTCAGAAGGCTGCGGGGCTTCTTAGAAGCCCTCGGGTCTTCTGAGAAAGAAGGCTTAGAGAACTTCGCAGAAGGCCTGGGTGCCTCCAAGCCGTCTGAGAAGGCCTTCTCCTCTTTTCGCCCTTGGGCTCGCCGCCGATACAGGTGTTCCTCTCCACTGGTGGATGCGCCCCCCCCCCGTGATAGACGAGCGTCCCGTGGGCGAGACCCTGTTCTGCAGAGGACCAACGCTCCGTCCTTCCAGCCATCAGGGTTTCAATCCGGTAGGAATCATACTTTTCAAGGATGTGCGCAGCCATATCCGTAGCATGTTTGGCTCAAGGCATTTTGGCTCAAGCAAAACATCTGTCGAGGCATCTGGCCAGGTCAGCGTGCGGCCCGCCTTCGACCGCCCTACACTGCACAAAGGGGGCGGGACTATTTCCGGCATCGCGACATACTTCGGTACAGTGGCCGCAGTTGGCCATCTTCTTTCTTTTTGTTTCTTCTTCGTTGACATCCATGGGAGGCCGCAAGGGTCAGCGCTCTCGATATGGAGGGGGATTGCATGACAGCCGCGGGAGGGGGCGCCGCAATCGTGGGTCTTCACCGTCTCGAAGCCGTTCGTTCTCGCCGAAGCGTGGGGACACAATGACCCCATCGCATGATGATGGAGGTACCGCAAGGAAGTTGGACAAGCTCATCGGGAATTTGGAGACGCTCTCGCAGGCGGTCGCCAATCAGGGGCAGGGCATGCAGACCATCAAACAAGTTTGCAACTCGTCGCACGAAAGGTTTTCGCAGCTTATGGACCCGATGTCGCTGATGGGTCTCGACTTCCACACCAAGCACGTGGAGGTCCAAAAATTCGTATCGACTTCCTCTCGTGCTTTGGACACGAGGACGACGAATATGCATAACGGCATTCAGAATGGCATGACCAATAGCACTCAACATACCAGCACGGACAGCATGGAGCCTGATGCCACATCACATGTCATGAGCAAGCATTGGAAGAAGTATCAACACGACCAGGAATCGTTAAACGGCACATGTTCGACGCCTTCTCCCCAGCGACGCTCAGCAGCTGAACCATCACATCCGAATGCTACCAGAGATCGTGGACATCGTCAGGACCAAACGCGTAAATTTGTGATTCGGGGTTTCTCGATGAAACCTGCCGTGACACATTCGCCCCGGGTTTGGAGGCCAGCATGACCGTTGTGCGTGCAGTTGACATGGTTAAGAAAGTCATTTTAGATTTCGAGACGCCTTTGCAAGCAGGGGCGTTCATGGACAACTTCGTCGCTCGCAGCAGACTGTGGGAGTTCCCCGATCCATTGAACCCTTGCGTGATGCTATCTCTGAGGCTTCGCCGTGATATGATTATTCATACCCGCACCGACCAGCTCACCGACTCCCACGGCGACCAGCTTTGCGGCTCCAGCACCGACCATCACACCGACTCCCTCGCCGACCAGCCCACCGACTCCCGCATCGACCAGCCGACTCCCTCACCGACCAGCTCACCGACTCCCGCGCCGACCAGCTCCACGACGCCCGCGTCGTCGACCAGCTCACCGACTCCCGCGCCGACCAGCTCCTGGAATCCCACACCGACTAGCTCACCGACTCCTGCACTGACCTGGATGCCGCCACACACGGGATCCACAGCTACCCCACTACATGTTCGTGCTCGTGCCATTGCTACAGCTTGTGTTTGTTGTCCGCGCTCAGCACCCCCTTGAATTCCCAGCCGCGCCAACGGCCAGCAAAAAGAGCCACACTTTGTTGTGGCGTGGCCGGGTTCTCACCAAGCGGGAATGGCCAACGAACGCGCCCAAAAAAGGGCCACCGGCCAGCTCGCCGACTCCCTCGCCGACCAGCTCACCGACTCCCTCGCCGACCTGCTCGCCGACTCCCGCGCCGACCAGCCCACCGACTCCTGCACATACCAGCTCACCGACTCCCGCACCGACCAGCTCACCAACTGCCGCGCTGACCAGCCCATCGACTCCCAGCCCGACCAGCTCAAGATAGGGTGCGGCGCTTGATGTGGAAAAAGTGTTCTGAGTTCAACAGTGCGGGTGGCGGGCAATACGAGGTTGTGCAGCACGGCGGCGTGGAGTGAGCCAGTGAGCGCCGCATTGACGAGCTCGCCGACCCCGTCCCCGGGAGGTCTGCACCAAGCGCTTTCCGACTCCCGCTCCGACCAGCACACCGACTCCCGCATCGACCAGCTCACCGACCCCGTCCCCGGGAGGTCTGGACCAAGCGCTTCCCGACTCCCGCTCCGATCCGCACACCGACTCCCGCATCGACCAGCTGACCGACCCCGTCCCCGGGAGGTCTGGACCAAGCGCTTCCCGATTCCCGCTCCGACCTGCACACCGACTCCCGCATCGACCAACTCACCGACCCCGGCCCTGGGAGGTCTGGACCAAGCGCTTCCTGACTCCCGCTCCGACCAGCACACCGAGCCCCGCATCGACCAGCTCACCGACGCTGTCCCCGGGAGGTCTGGACCAAGCGCTTCCCGACTCCCGTTCCGACCTGCACGCCGACTCCCGCATCGACCAGCCAACCGACCCCGTCCCCGGGAGGTCTGGACCATGCGCTTCCCGACTCCCGCTCCGACCAGCACGCCGACTCCCGCATCGACCAGCGTACCGACCCCGCCCCCCGGAGGTCTGGACCAAGCGCTCCCCGACTCCCGCTCCGAGCGGCACACCGACTCCTGCGTTGACCAGCTCACGGACGCTGTCCCCGGGAGGTCTGGACCAAGCGCTTCCCGATTCCCGCTTCGCCCAGCACTCCGACTTCCGCATTGACCACGTCGCCATCTACGTGCGCATATGCGAGTACACCTACGTCGACATGTCGGAATGAGGCTATGGGGCCAGGCGTTGAACTCCATAGGCGGCCAGCCCTCCTCGCCGCGCCCTTGGCCTCTCTCTCTTCCCTCCTCGCCTCGCGCCCCCCCCCCCCCCCCCCCCCCTACCTTTTGCCGATAGACGGCCGCCTGCACGACGGGCGTGCGCGCCCAACCGTTCCCGCCCCTACGCGGTAGGATTCGGTGCGGTTTCGTCGCGCACGCCCTACTTGCACGACTCGTCAGCCGCATCGGGACTTTTAGTATGCAGTTCGCGCGGGATCTTTGTGCGAGCACCGGCTGGCGGCATCATGCGTGCACACGCGCGAAGTTTACTGTTCCTCCCCGCTCCCCCCCCCCTTCGTCCTCCTGGACAGCTAAGGCCCACGTGCTTCGGACAGCGAGGGGCCGCTTTGTCGCCTGCTTGCTCTTGCCCTGGCTCGCCCCATGATGCCGCGGATTTGTGTCTGGCAGTCGGCGAGGGCGGATGCGTTGCTGTTTTTGCATGCTGGCTTGCCCTCCTCGCCCCCCTCCTCCTCCTGCTGCGTCGCTGCGCCCGATTCTGTATCAGTGCACTGGTGGCCCCAGTGTTCGCCACATTAGGTCAAGTCATGTTGGGTTTGTCTGCTGCGGCTGATTCGGCCCTGGGGCACATAAACTCGGGTCTTGGCTTCGGCAGCGGGGCAGTCGCATTGCAGTGGTTATTCTCCCATGCTTTAAGGATTTCATGCAAATATAGCAGGCAGCGCACCTGCTCTGTAGGTTCGGTCGGAGGACTGGCACCGCAGCGTGCTTCAGACGCTTGGCCGTCGCCGAGGGCCGGGGTGAGCTTCACGCCCCGGGTATCGCGTTTAAGGGGCCGTGCGCCGTTGCACCTGCATTGTTGCCGTGGGGAAAACATGCGATTCATAGCCGATTGTTGTTTCTGTCTTTGGGCCGGGTGAGAAGCAGGGTCGCCAAATTGGTCCGCGAGAAGGGACCCGATGTTGGCTCATCGGGGTTGCGCGGATGCGCGCGCATCCCGCGTGGCCCGCATGACCTTGCGCAGGCCGCGTCGACTGCGGTGGATAACCACGGGGTCGTCTCCTGCAACCTCATGCCTTGCTCGAGTTCGGAATCGCTCAGCATGCAGCGGCGCTCGAGCAACGGCACAGATGCAGCTACAGTGCCCCTTCCGACGCTGGCCAAGGCTGCGAGGGCAGCCTGGTTGTCCCCTCCCCATCCCCTCCTCCAGGGACGAAGGCGCCAGTATTGGGCCACTACACCATCTTTTTGACCGCCTGCATGCACATGCGCAAGGCCCCCATGACCTCCGCGCGCGCATCTAGCAATATGGCATCCAGCAAATATTCAAGATACATACAGCTAGCGAAGCTATATGATATACTTACCACACAGGAGGCACACGGTCTCACTGGCAACATCAATTACTTGGGGCGGGAGCTTTGCGCACGCCAGCTCGGCTTCTCGCTCCTCGACCCCAACCGCGAGGGCGGAGCCTGCGCCTCCCGAACTTTAAGGTTGACGAGTCAGTTTGCTGAAACACGGCATGATGTGATCATCCAGGGGCGCATCGTGGAATCTACCCAAACTGGGCCCAGGGGATGCCTCGTCATCCACATTATGCGTCTCCCGAACACGAGTGATCCCATGCCGCTTTTCAGAAGTGTTTTCAGTAGGCCCCGACAACACTTACGAATTCCCCAACGTGGTGGAGACGGGCTACATGCGCAGCGCCCGTAGCTGGGCGATTTCAATTTTAATTTTTTTGGAAAACCAAGGCCGGCTGCGCGGAGATACTGGCTCGATTTTCCCCGGGGCCCGGCTTGCTCTAGAACCATCGACAAGTTTGTCCGGCAGTTCACGAAGATCCCCCAGGGCCAGGGTGCCCGACGAGGTAGTCGTTAAAATGTTGCGTTGTCCGCGCCCAGGGCAGATTGCATCCGCCCATCCACCCCGTCCCTGGGCAGTCGCGGGACATCGCGGTGAAAGCCGGCGCCGTCGGGCCCCCGGGCCTCTATGCGCAGTGGCCATATACTTGCGGCATCCACTCCTGAGCCCTTCACGCCTAGCAGTCGGCACCCTTCGATTGCGCCCTAGATTGCGGCGCCCCCGGAGTTCAACGCCGCCCTCGATGGCCTGGTCGATCTACTTCCGATTTCTTAGGGCCCCCGGAACAAGCTCGAGCGCGCGGAAGATTGTTCCCGCGAGGCGGCCGCTTCAGCCCGCTCTGCAGGAACGTCGCGTTTGCGCCCTGGCCGCCCTCCGCGCCGTTCGCATAGGCCAGCGGGGGGCGCCGCTCGGCGCCACCTTCGCTGGCGCGCCCACTTCGGCGAGGGCGAGCAGCCGAGCGCGCCCCCGCGTTGACGGCCGCCGCCAGCACACGCGGGCACGATTTAACCGGGTCTTGGAGGGGGAGGGGCTGGGGACAGGAAGGCCGAGATGGGCGAGAATAAGAGGAAGGCTCTGGCTGCCCGTCCTGCCCGCCGGAAAGAACTCTGGCGGCGTTTTCGGAGGCGCGCGTGCATCTCGGGGATCTGCGACGAGCACCGCAACCCTTACCGCTCGACATGGGCCCCTGCTGAGGCCCTCCAGCAGCATCCGAATGAGATTCTCGAGGCCCCCACCGTCATCGCGGACCTCAGGGGCGCCATTGACCCCCGCGCCCAGACCCTGACAGGGCCCCTCAAGATGGACTGGAAGCTCCCAGACAGGCCCAGATGGCATTCCCTCCGCAGCGCGGCGCAATGCAACGGCCGCCAGGGCCCTGCGCGATGTCTAGCCAACCCCACCCTCTTCCCTGACCAGATCCCCCCCCCGCCGGCCACGCGGCAGAGCCCGACGGAAGGGCGCGGGCCCGAGGGGCCCCGATGGCGGGGCTGAGTCGCTGCGCCGCCCGCCCGCCACCAGGCCCCTTGGCGCGGGCAGCGCGGATGCGAAATTGATTGCGGATGCTTTCGACATTCCGACGTCTGCGAGTCTTGCCACTCTGATCGATAAAGGCCGGGAGAGATATGATGGCACATTTCGTCAGAGCGGAGGCTGCGGGGATCAGCAGACATCTGCAGGGCGCCCCCTACTCATCGTTGTCCCATACCGATTGCCGCTGCGCCCCCTTCCTTGGCATCGTCGCGGTTTGTTTTGTCTTCCCAAGGCCTGTCTCGCATGCAATTGCCGCCATTCATATCGCGTTTCTCTGAAGACGCATCATGCGAATTCTGGAGTGCTTGTTTTTGAAGCTGACAGTATGGCACCATCGACTTGTATTCAGGTTGTCAAAAAGGGTTGCCCCGCCCCCATGCTGCTCGACGTGCGTGCGACGGACACGCTGCCCCGCTGGCTTCGGAGTGTCGCACCTCCTCACATCGGTATATACGTGGCACGTGCGGACGACCTCTTCTTGGGCCTCTTGGGCGCCCCCCAATACATTGGGCCTGCGTTGCAGGGGCTCCAGACTTTCAAAGAGGTTGCGAACTTGAATTGGAATTTCGGCAAGTGATAGATCGTAGTTCGCGGGAATTTGGACTTGATGATTTCGGAATCGGTTCTGAAGGACTCTGGGGGCCCTACGGATAGGCTCCAGGCGGTCTCTTGGGCGGTCTATCTCGACGGCCCCATCGGCCCCGACGGCCGCCTTCACGTTTGGGGCAGCATCGCCCCAGAGTTCCGCGACAGAACCAGTCGATCGGCCTCGACGGCAAGCCGCTACGGACTAAGATCTATCGGTTGGCCCGCGCCACAGGCAATTCCGAGGAAGCGAGATCCATCCCACTTCGTCGTGCCCAGAGTTTTTTTTTCCGCAGAGGTGCAAGGTGCATGGAAATCTTCTGCCAAAATTTGAAGAAGAAGGCGCGACGCACCTCGATGTGCGCGGCCGTGGCCCCGCCCAGGCTCCTCGCGAACTCGATCAACATGCCGGCCCCCTCCCATTTTGCTCCGCGGGGGTGTCTGCTCGGATGCACGAGCCCTGCGGGGGCTGATTCTGACAGTGCCCGCCACCTACTGCACATGCCAGGAACTGGAACAATTTTTGTTTGAGTGGTTGGGCTTTCGAATGCTGGGTTCTTGCGAGTCGGACGGGCGACCTCATTAGTCGTGTCTCCTCCTCCTGTCCCCCGTGCCCTTGGAGAATGCACTACTGCGCGCTGCATGTTAAATTTGTTTGGGCCGGCGATGAGCGCTCGGCGGCTGGGTGCCATGGGGCCCCCAGCCCACAATGTTCAAGCTAGGTTGGGAGTATCCTCTCGACGCCGCTGTCCTTCTTCTGCTGCCTGGTCGGCCCGCCCTTCCGACCTGGTGCGGCGGCTCGTGATGCGCTCTGGGCAGAGTTGAGTTTGCCGAGGTGGATATCTCTATGAGAGACCTTGAGACTCCGTGGGGTAGATGGAAGCGTTCCAGGTTTATACATATATAACGTGTGCAGCCTCATCACCGCTTTGAGATGCGTATACCCTCCACCCGCGTGAACGCTGTTTCCGTGTAACTGTTTCGCAATCTTGAATCTTGGATCGCAGTATTTGAAGATGTCTACAGCGGGAACCCCATATTGAAAACGAAGTCCAATCCAAGCGTGTGGCTTTTGCAAAATTTGAAGCGAATGCACGCGGCGCTAAAGTTGGAAACGGTTTGTGCTCCATTTGTATAATTGCTGGAAGCTTCTCAGCATCGATACCAGAAGTCGCGAGGACGCCTCATGCGAGACGCCCTGCCCGACGTCTGGTGGTCGACAGAGAGGAATTATTTGTAAGGGGGGTGGATGGAAAGATCCTCCTCCGTATCTGCCTCTCCGTCGAAGATTCCGGTTTTTCGCGTTTCGTGCTTTGGTGTTCGTTCTTCGAGGTGTCTGGGGACTTTCAGATACCCCCCGAAACTCCCGGGGACCTTCATCGGAAGTTCGCTCAGAAGGTCAATGTGACGGTTGGGCAACTTTATAAAGGGCGGTTTCCTTAGCGGGTCGAGGCAAAAAGCGGCGCCACGCCTCCCATGGCCGTTTGCGAGATCGGCGAGCAGGACGGCAATGGTGACGAGCGATCACGCTGCAGGGAGCAGGGCTGCGCGCGTGGGCGACCAGCCCAGGGGGCGGAACGGACAACCGTCCACGGGACCCTCTATCATCCCCCACAGCGATGACAGTCGTGCCTGGGAAGGAGTGAGGAACGCGCTGGTCACGTCACGATTCGCGCCGGCGCCGTCTAGGAACGCCTCAGGACGGCTGATTCCCAGACGGCACCGGCGCGAATCGTCACGTGCGCCATCACGAATCACGACAAAATGTTCACCACGCGAGCTATCGAACACGAACTTCAGATTTCACAACACAATGGTGGTGGTCTTATTTGGGGGGGGGTCTGATTTGAGCTGTATTGCAGGGTTCCGGTGGGGTCTTGGCAACGCGCCGCCCTTTCATGGCTGGTTTGGGGGGGGTATACAACTGCTCGTCTGGGAGGGTTGTGGCCTCCATCCTTGTATTACGAAGTTGGGGGTACCACCTGGGCGACGTGAAGAAAGCTGGGGCCGACCGCGCGGACGCTGCCGCGCGAAATCCAGCCGCCCGCGCAAGGCCAACGGTGGCGCGCAGGCGTCCTCTCCTTCCGCCGCGTGGTGTCGCGCGGGTGGCCCGCGTCAGCCGCCGCGTAAAGTCGTTGTGCTGTCCGTCGTTCACCGACCGCGTTCCACTACTCGCAAACTTGCTGTTCGCGAACGTCAAAAAAATATGTCTGCCTCGATATAATGGATCGTAAATGCCCCACGGCGGACCCAGGCCATTTGCGAATAGTCATTTCGCGAGTAGTGCCACGCGCTTGTCTAATCATGAGATGCGTATCTCGTCTCCCATACCAGGGTCCAGTCCGATCCGAATGGTCCGATTCGATATCGATTCTGGCCGGCCCGATCCGATTTGGTTCCGATCTGCCGGCAATCCGATGCGGCCGATGTTTACATAACGCTGTCACGCATCCTGGCGCAGCCGATCCGATTCGAATTCGATTCCGTGCCCATGCAGCCAGATCCGATGTAGATTTCGAATCGGTCCGATTTACCGATTCGATGCTGGCTGATCCTGCCATAATTGCGACCGTGGTGGCGGGAGCCTCCTCGTCCTCCTGGCCGACGACGGCCAGGCGAACGCGGGCTCGACTCGAGCGGCAGGCGCCCCCGCGGGATCTTGCACACGTACTTCCGCGGCTTGTACGGCGTCTTTGGTCCCTCTTCCTATCTATCGCTCCCCCCCCCGCATTTCTCAGCCACGCGCAGAGGGGGAAGACTTCTTACAAGCAGCCTCCTTCTAAGAAGTCTCCCCCCTCTCCCCCTACCCTTCTTTGCGCGCCGCAAACCCTCTGGCTGGAGCTGCCCGTGTGCCTTCGCCTTGCCGGGCCCTGAAAAAAGAATCGAAATTTCAAAAACAGCGTATTGAAAAAACAGTACGTCGGTTTTCTGGGGTGGGTGCCCAACGCGTGTCTCGGCCCTGTCTCGGCCTGCGGGGAGGAAAACTATCCGACCCCCACAACTAATGCGTACTGAACAGCCCTGGGCGTTTACAGAACAGTCCTGCCCTGCCCGGTTCTTCCCCCAGGCACGTTGACTGAAGCGCTTCGCCCGCAGGGGTGTTTCTCACGGAGTTGCTTCTTCCGCCGTCCGCCCTCCTGCGCAGAACCGTGCTTTCTCAACAGGCAGGGCCAGCCCAATGAGCGTCGCCCTGGCGCGGCTTGCGCGGGCCCCACAGCGCGGCGCGGGCTGCTGCGCCGCCGCCGCCCTCCGCGGCGCCCTCGCGCCGCACGCCGAGGGGTGCCCGAGCCCTGGGCGCGGCTGCGCCCAGAGCCCCGGCGAGGCCGCCGCGAGGGCGGGGCGCCGTGAGGCGGGCGGCGCACCCGGCAAGCGCCTGCCGCCCCGGGTGCTGACGAAGCGATTGGCCGCCGCGCGGAGCGAGCGGGAGCTGGCGGGGCTCTGCGCGGCCTTCGGGGCCCAGTTCGACGCGCTGCACCACTCCGCGCTGCTGCACCGGTGCGGCGCCCTGGCCGTACGGCCGGCGTCTCAGCCGTGGCTGCTGGGGGCGGTGGCCGCCCTGGCGCCTTCAGGCGGGCGGGCGGGGCCGCGGCTGACGGGGCGCCAGGTGAGCGACGCAGAAAAAACGGCTTCGACTGCGCGGACATTCGCGCGTAAGCTCCCCGCGTAAGGTCGCCCTCGTTCTTCACGCGGTGTGCCGCGTTGGCGGCCCGTGAAGGTGGCTGCGCCATCTTGCACAACGCGCGATCATGTTCGTCGCTCAGGTGGCGAGCGCCCTGTGGTCGCTGGCGAGGCTGCGCCTCGAGTCTGAGGGCGGCACCCTGCGCGCGCTGTGCGCGGCGGGGGGCCGCGAGCTGCCACGCTGCGGGCCGCAGGAGCTCGCCAACACTGCGTGGGCGCTGGGCGAGCTCGCGCACCGCGACGCCGAGTTCTGGGACCGGCTGGCCGCCGCGTGCGTCGAGGCAATGCCGGCGATGAGCTCCCAGCATTTGGCGAACGTGTCTTGGGCCCTGGGGAGGGCCGGCTCCCCGCAGAGCGCGTGGTTCGGCGGGCTCGCGGCGGTCCTGGTTCGCGGGCACGAGCAGATGAGCCCACGGCACTTGTCCAACATCCTCTGGGGCTTTGCACAGGTGGGCCTCCGGCATGGGCCGTTGTTCGACCAGCTTGGCGCGGCGATCGGAAGCTCGGACGCCCTCGACCGGTGGAACCCCAGAGATTTGTCGTGCGCGGTGTGGGCGTACGCCTCCCTCGAGGTCATCAACCACCAGCTCTTCAGGCGCGTCGCCCGGGAGGTGGCGCTGCCAGGCCGCCTCGCGGGTTTCGGGGCGCAGGAGATCCAGAACTTGGCCTGGGCATACGCCGTCGTCGCACAGGTGAGCGCGAAGAAGGAAAATCTCAGCAGACACAGTGTCGGAGGCCCGCGCGGAGTTCTTGGATCGGCGGCCGAGGGCCCATTGGTCCTGGGTTGCCCCTGGCGCGCCCCGCTCGCTGGCGAGGAGAGGTCCAGCGCCGATCCAAGAAGTCTGCGCGGGACTCCGAAAGTTCACGGTGAGGGCATTGGATGAGGAACCACTGGACAAGGAACCCGGGGTCTGGAAAGACGGTGGAGCACCAATCGTGGCCTGGCCATGGATGTCACCGCCGCCCTCGTCACATGAGGAATCCTCCATGGCCTGAAGCCTCCTGGGCACACCACTTGACGAACGCCCCCGCCGTGTGCCCATGCCGGACCGGGTGGTAATGCGGGGTGACCTGCATGGAGGGCGAAGAACAGGGCCCTTTCAGGGCCTCTTTTGGGCCCGTGCTGCTCGAAAAGGAGCCCTACCGGGCCCCTTCAGGACCGTTTTCTCCCCCCCCCCCCCCCTCAGGTCACCCCTCATTGCCACCCGCCCGACCATGCCGATGTTTCTTCTTCTGTGAGCTCCGACGGCCTCGGCCGAGCAGAGTGGCCCGCGGGCGTCGCGGGCCCCCGCGAGGCGCCGCTGCGCGCCGTCGCGTGCGCCAGCGCTGCAGAGTACCGACTCGCGGCCTCCGGGCTGTCCCTCGGCGGGTGCTTCCGTGTCGACGAAGACAGAGAACCGGAAGAGGGCACAAGCCTCCGCTCTGAGATCCTGGCGCTGCAATCTGATCGCTGGTCGTTGACGCCCGGTTTCGGGCCCTAGGACTTTCACAGATCAACCCGGCTCGACAAGTGCCGAAGACAGATGGGGTTTAGGGCTCCGGTCGTGATTTTCTTGCGATGTTGCACCAGAAGAGGGCACAAACACAGATCGGAAAACAAATGATGGCATGAGCGTAATTTCTCGGAGGTCCTGGCGGATTTTTGGGGTCGGCGCTGGGCCCCCTGGCGGCGCCTCCTGCGCCTCCCCTGGCGCGCTCTGTCGGACGACGTGAATGTATGCCGTTCTCTGTTTCTCTACAGTCAACCAAGATAGTAAGGATGAGCAGCTTTCCTAGGTTGCCCTTGTATCCTTCCCCTTCGGCCCGTCCTTGGCTGCTTTCGCTGGCCGCGCCCCGCTCGCAAAGTGTCGACATGGCCTTCCGAGGCCATTGCATCCTTATCGCGCGTCCTTAGTTGACGGATTGCATGTAATCTATAGGTCGCCCGCGGGGGCGCGAAGAGAATCGCGCTTCCCACGTCGCGGTCTGGGCCGGAGGCCTGCCAGTCTCCAGGGGGCGGCTCGGAGGCGCAAAGATAGCGCGGGTCGCGCATCGCGGAGCGCCGTGCGCCAAGGCAGGGGCCCTAGAGACATTTTCGTTCGACTCTGAAGTGTTTGGGAGTCGCAATGTCGCACGCCGGGCAGAAACATACACTTGGCACGAGGGGAATCAATCGACTAGACAAAAGAGTGACCTTTCCCCAGAGTGACCTTTGATACGTGCCCATTGGGGCCCCTTGCCACCCCGCATCCCCCGTTAAGCCGCGCACCAAAGGTCATTCTTACCTACGGCTACTTGCGTGTTGCCGAGTCAACAGCCCTAGCGTTGGAGGGGCCCCACTGGTGTTCTTCGTGGTTGCTGGGGGGCTCCACCTCGTGGTGCTCCTCGGTTCGGGCACCCCCGTGGTGCCGCGTGGGTCTTTTGGCGAGGGGCCTCCAGTTCTTGAGCCACGCTCTGGTGACCGTGCTTCAACTGTAAACCCTTGGTCTTGGCGTCGCAGTTTGTTCACACCCGGGCGCCTCCTCCCGCTAGAAAATCCTTCGCTTGGGCTTGGGGCCTCTGGTCGTGGTCTTTGACGATTCTGCTATATTCTGCGGCGTCGGGTCCGCGCGGATTTCTTGGGTCGGCGTCGGACCCGCCTCCCCCTCACCCCTGCCGGCGCCGCCTCTGGCGTGCGCCCCCCGCGCGAATGGACAGGGACCCGGGGGGCGGGGGCTCCCGCGCCGATCCCAGAAGTCCGCGCGGAGCGTCGAGAGCGTATGTCTGTGCAGGCGTTCGGCTCTCTGGAAGAGGCCACCGGCAAGGGACTGCCCAGAGCGGGCCCTCCCGCGACGTCTCCGCTGGCGCTGCTGCTGGGCGGGTCTGTGCACGGGGCGCCCGCGCAGTCGCCGCGGGCCACGTTCGTCGATCTCGATCGGGAAGCAGCAGGAAGCGTCCCTCCTCGGGAGGCGCCACTGGCACACCCACACCGGTCCCGACCTGGACGATCCGCGCCCGGGGCCAGGTGGGCGTTGCCCGGCAACTACAAAGAGTGTGGTTACGTTGGGAGGTGGTTTGCGATCTGCGTCGTTGGGGTTTGGGGGCTACCACGTTGCCCTCGTCGGGCCTCCTCGGGGCGGAGCGGAGAACTCTGTCGAGGTACTCGCCCGCCCCCCAGGGTGCTGGTTGCAACCGCACCCTTTGCAAGCCACACTTTTCGGAGTCGCCGAGTTGCTCGGGCGGGGCCAGAACGGGGATAAATCCCTCCAGGGAGTTTTGGAAACGATTTCAGAGTGCTCACGAACGCTCTGAGAAGGCCGCGGCGTCCGATGCATCCTCCAGAACTGCCAGATCTCAGAGATCCCCGATGTGTCCCTATCCGATTATGGCCAGACCCTGACTTCGTCTTAGTTGTGTACGCCTGATCCCAGATTGCGCAGGATGCGTTTGGCAGGGATGGGTATGGGTGTAGACATGGCGTCCTCCCACCTCATCACTCCTTGTCCTGTCCATCCTCCTCCCCCTCCCCCATTCAACCACCTCGCTCTTTCTCTCCTCCATCCCTGACCATTATCGAGAACTCCCAGTCGCCCCCCCAAGACGTGTCAGTAGGGCGGGCCAGGCGTTTCGCCTAAGCTTTAAATTAGCAGCAATGACTGTTAGAGCACAGGTCGTCTCCAAAATGTGGCAATCGCCTTTGCGCCGTGCGCATTCGTTTCAAAGGCTTTCGACAGTTACACGGATGGAGCACATGTCGTTTTCATAATGTGGTTCTCGCCTTGGCGTCGCGCGCATCCGCACTAAAGGATTGCAGCAGTTACACGGATGGAGGGTTGTTCTTTTTCATAGTGCGGTTCTCGCCGTAGCGCCGCGCACGTTCGATTCAAAAGGTTGCACCAGGTGCACAAGTTGAGGTCGATTCATTTGTTCAATGTGGTCTTCGCCTTGGCAACGGGCACATTTGTCTCAAGAGTTTGCAGCAAGAACGCGGATGGGGGATGGCACCTTCTTCAACATCTGGTTATCGTCCTAGCGCCTCGCACCTTCGTCTTAAAGTTGGTACCAGTCACGAGGGGTGGGGGAAGGCTCCTTCTCAACATTAGGCTGTTGTTAGCGATGCCCTTACACCCAGGACGCAATCATGATCAACCTATGTATTGGCTGCTCGGATTGGGGGCGGGTCTTGTGCAAGATTTGGGCAAGCGATTGACCGGGCCAGAGCCAGAGCTGCAGGCTACGTCATTGACGGCAGGTGCTCACTCTGTGGCGAGCCTGATGGAATCAGGCACCGCGTATGGAAATGCCGACATCACGATGCTGTCCAGGCTCGGCAAGATGCGGCTGTCGATCACCCCGAATGGTTGCTGGAGGCGACCGAGAGCACGGATCACTGCTTCTGGGACGAGCTCAAGATGGACCATCCTGGGTCGAAGCTTCCTCCCCCTAGTAACGACCCCAACCCGAAGTTGTTCAATCCCGAGGGACAGGAAATTGTTTGGGACTCCATTGACCTCCAGGGCCTGGACATTTGTATGGACGGTTCTTGTGCTCGTCATGTTGTGAGGGAGCTGTCTCGGGCCGCCTACGCTTGGGTCTTTTTGGACCCGACAGGGTCAATTGTTGCCTATGCTCAAGGAACGGTGCTGGACGTGCTCCAGCAGACCCCGCAGGCGGCCGAACACCAGGCCATGGCGCTAGTTCCTTTGTTTGTTGAGCGTAGCGGGGATCGTTACTCGGACAGTGCCACCGTTACTAAGTTGTGTAACACCCCTGTGCAGCATCAGATATCGAGTAGACACCGCTATGCGGGAATGCGACGTGGGGCGTCTCTGCATGAGAAACAGGGCCATGAGTACAGAGTTATTCACACGCCTGCCCACCGCTCTCAAGCGGTCATCGATAGTCTCCCAGGGCCTGAGAGAAGGATCGCTATAGGTAACCAAGCCGCTGATACCTTAGCCAAGCAAGCCCTCCTCCTCCACCCTCAGGCCTCTCCCGCGGAGTACCAAGAAGTTAGCGATGATATAGATAAATTAGTGTTCGCGGCCAAGGTCATGGCCAAAGTTTTGCGCGTTTTCCCCGTCGAGAAATTCGAGCGGCCCCAGTCTGGACCGAGATGTAAGTTTTTACGGACTGGAGGCTGGCACCACTGGGAAAAACTCGACGGGGGCAGTGCCAGGTGTTTGCGTTGCCTGCTGTTTAGTGGCGACCCTGACAGTCGGCTTGAACTAGGCTGCCGAGGGCCGAATAGCACTTGGAAAGGGGTTCTCGACTTCACCAAAGGGCACACCCTTGCGCACACGTTCGTCACGCGCAAGCATAAAGTTTCTAGCATGATGTTTTGCACCACGTGCGGGGCGTATACGCCCCGACGATGCTTCAAGCTCGGTCAAGAATGTATCGGCAAGAGGCTTCCAGGGGCTAAGACGACCCTCCCTAGGATCATGGATGGCCTACACCCTCACAATAGAAACGAGGATGATCGTGTTTCGGCCACTTCTCGAAGGGGAGTGAACTATCTTTGCTACGCGGCCACCACTCCGCCTCCCCCAGAGGTCACAAGACCTGCTTTCGGGATGGAGGGATTGGTTCAGACTCCTGGGATGCTGGCGGTTCTGGCGCGCATCCAGGCTCGTGAAATGGCGCGCGGGAGTAACACTCAGCCCGACAGAGTTCGACAGTCTAGCTTGATCTTGCGGCGCAAGGACGCCTGTCATTTGTTACTTTATTGCACGGCCCGATGCGACTGACCCTTTTGGCAGGCATCCGTGCGAACCCCACATCTGGGGCGAGTCTTGTAGCCGTCCTGGCGTTTCCTGCACCAGGGGCTCTGGCCTCGTCGCCCTTGTGTGGGTGGTCGATTCTTCCCAGTGGCGAGAGTTCGCCTTTTCCGTTTATGCTCAGCACGGCCCGATGCGACTGACCCTTTTGGCAGGCATCCGTGTTATACCCCACATCTGGGACGAGCCTGACGGTCGTCCTGGCGCTGGCTGCACCGGGGACCTTGGGCCCGTCGTCCTTGTGTGGCGGGTCGAATCTTATCCTGTTTGTTGGTGTACGTTCTCGCGGTGCGTGCGCTCGTCGTGCGCGCGTGTCTGGCACCCCGCTTCTGGGGGAAGGAGCATGCACACCTGGGCGCGCGGCTTCTAGTCTCGAGCACGGGGGCGACTCCGTCCCGACAGTGGCTCTTCTGGTGTTGCTGTGGCCCTCGAGCTTTGGTTCAGGGCCCCAACATCTACTGTCGCTCGTGTGTGGCACGCGTCTTCGTGCACGCGTGTCAGGCACCCCATTTCTGGGGGAAGGAGCATGCGCGCCGAGGGTGCGCGCCTTCTCTTTCCGAGCATGGGGATGATTTCCTCCTGACAGTTGCTTGTCTGATGTTGCTGCGGCCCTTGAGCTAAGGTTCAGGGCCCCAACATCTCCGTCGCGTGTGCGTGGCCCGCCTCATTGTTTAGGCTGCCTCCGTTCGCTCTCGCAGAGGGAGCGCCCCGCGACAGGTCCACATGTCCTTGCCCCATCCGCGGGCAGGGCCCCGATCGCTATGCCGACGGGCGTGGACTTTTGTGTATGTGTTTTGGCTGTGCGTGACCTAACAAGTTGGTCACCGTGCATGGCCTCACTGGCGCACGGTTAGTGCGCCAGTCGGCGAACTGTCGCCGCCCTCAGTCCTGCCCGCTGGCTCGCAGAGGAAGAAGCCTTCCTCCTCTCCTCCTCCTCCTCCTCCTCCTTCTCCTCCTCCTCCTCCTAGGTGGCTGTTTGAGGGGCCAAAAGCATACCGACCGCACATCATGCACAATCGCACTGTTGCCCCCACACACACACACACACACAGTAGCCTCGGGGGCACGGGGGACGGGAGCATTCATGGCGACGACCGCTTGACTTGGCCGATTACTGCGAGGACCTTCTACTACAACACATTGGAAGCGGGAACCAACGAGTGCCTTGAGAGCATCGGTTCTGATTTACACAGTTGGGCACATGCAGGCGGGCGGGAGAGGCAGTGCGGCGCACAGACCCACCGTCGCACGCGGTACTGCCCTGTGGGCCCGCAACAAAGGCAATTGGGTCAACAAAAGTTGTTTGGCAGCCATACTAATCAGCCACGGGATAGACGAAGGAGCCAGCCGAGAAATATACACCCCACCAGCATACCTCCAGGGACGGGTTGCAGGAGCCCGAATAACGACCAAGGAGTACGACTATGCCTTCTGTGCACCTACTACGCCCCTACACACGTCCCATATTACGCGACACTTGCAGAAAGTATCACTTGGCCCGCACAAACACGCTAGGGTGTCGCACGACAGTCGTATTGGGGGAGACGTGAACAGCGACTTCGGGTGCCAGCGCGACTACGACGGCACAGCGAGATGCAGCAAAGGCCCACGCGTAGGCAGGCAGCAGCCGAAGATAGAGAATGCCAGCGGCACCAGTTACAAAAACATGTGCCAGACAAGCGACCCAAGTGTAGTTACTACCCACTACAGAATACTGCTCACATACTATAGACACCCGGGTCGCACCAGCAGAGCATATCACATAGCCATCTCGACTGGCGCACTAGGATGGGTAGAAAGATGCGCGGCACTACATCTATCAGGCGAACGACTGCAGAAGATAAAAAGCGCGATGGCACTGGGACCACCTACACACAGGACTAGCCTTGCAGGCATCGACAGCCACTATCCTTCCCCATCCGGCCCCACATACAATAAGAATTGCGCAGGGATGGACTAATGGAGTGTTTCCGCACCGGACACAAGCGGGAGCAATTCCTTACTACCACCGGCAAGGAGGTAGAGGCAGTGGGAAGAGGAAGGTGGGAGGAGGCTCTGTCTCCACCGACCCCAGACACTACCTGGGACCTCCTGGGGCGGGCGCGGCGCGACAGGCCATGCTCAGTACACTTGTGAATAACAAGGGACTGGACAACGTAGACGAACTGACGAAGAAAACAACTTCGACGACGAAGGAGCGCACGACAACGATTCACCGACGAAGCCACAGCCGACGAATACGACGAAGCAGAAGCCGAGATCAAATATGTCAGCGCTGCACTCAAACAAATTAGGGAGAAGGAAAGGAGGGCCAAGTCAGTAAAAAGCACTTGGGATGCTGACGAGCACAGGAACTTTGCCGAGATGCGCCAGCCCCGAATACAATGCCAGCGGAACGGCAGAGGTCCGAAAAAGCGTTATTACTTTACTCACAAAACGAGCTGGTCGAAATAGTATTGGATCAAAGAGATGGGAAGAACAGCGCTCGAAGGTGGACTAGGAGCACAACCGGTCGACCGAGACGATATCCGAATCGAGCGCGCACGATTTGCGTCGGACAAGATCGCGCGACGACCGATAGACACCGAACTACGAGGTCAAGTTGAAGACGACAAGAAGGCGACGTTACGATATTGTCGGAGGGCGCGGAAGCGAAGAGCATGGCCAGCATGGCCGGCACCGACGGAATTGACCTGGCCACCTACTAGACCCCGCCTTCCACCTTTAGCGACCCCACCGACGAGTCCGACCAGATAGAGCTCCGCAGGATAGCGGCAGCAGAAAAGGGAGGCGACGAGGAGGACCTGCAGCATTGCACTATTCTTGACCAGTTCAGGAAATGCAGAGAGCAACTTTCCAGCTCAGGGCAAGTCAGAGGGGCCAGTGGGCGACGACGTCTACGCAGCAGCGCGGGGACAACGGCCGCGCGGACTGGGCAGGTAGGGCCGCGCAGGATTGCGAGCGCCAAGAATATACGAGTCCCAGTGCGGGTACAAGTACTACCTCGACCAGCTCCTACTACCGCGTCGCAGCTTTCAGGTCGCACCGCTGGGCTGGCACAGGTCGCAGGCCCCCCCGGCGGAGAAGAAGAAGAATAATAAGAATATATATATATATATATATATATATATAGTAATAAAAAAAAAAAAAAAAAAAAAAAAAAAAAAAAAAAAAAAAAAAAAAAAAAAAAAAAAAAAAAAAAAAAACAAAAAAAAAAAAAAGGAAGGAAGGAAGGCGCCTTGGGCCAGCGCATGCGACGCGTCTACGACTCATTCGGAAAGCCGCGGCAATCAGGAGTGCAGGAACGAGCCCCCCACACACACACACACACACACACACACACACACACACACACACACACACACACACACACACACACACACACACACACACACACACGCACACACGCACGCACGCACGCACGCGCACGCACGCACGCACGCACGCACGCACACACACACCACACACACACACACACACACACAACCAACCAACCAACCAACCAACCAACCAACCAACCAACCCGCCCGCCCGCCCACCCACCCACCACCCACCCACCCACCCACCCACCACCCACCCACCCACCACCGCCATGGGCGCCGGGGGGGCTGCCGCACGGGCGCAGGGAGAATCCATCAAATGTGCGTTCACAAGCCGCCCAGTGGAGGGCCGCACAAGCAGGGGTCAGCACAATCGCCGCCACCTTCGACGGCACCAACGCCTTCGCGGCCACAGACAGAGCGCCACTGAAAGCAGCGGCATTCAAACGCGCGCACGAAAGAGACCAACGACGCGCAGTGGCGGTCGCGGACCACTCCACCACGACACCTCGAGGCGGCGGACGGCCCTGTAGAAGTAGAGAGCACTACAGGAGCGCAAGTGGGCGTCACATTCTGCCCGAGACAATTCAACGACGCGCGCGCGCAATTCACGTCGGCAAATGGCAGCCACAGGGAAGAAGCGACGCAAACCAGACCACCCGCGACACCCACGACCCAGCGGAAGGGAAAACACACGGCATAGGCCACGACACATTCACGGATGACATAACCCATGCATAAACAATGCCTGAGTTGGCCTGAGCACAGGACATAGGAACACACATCAGCAGCACCGCAGACCGACCAGCCGATGCACTGAAAGAACGAGGTCGGGGCCTCAACGACAGCGAAACAAACATGTATTATACCTTCTTCTCTTCTTCTTTTTGGGGGGGGAGGGGGCTGCGGCGCCGCCAGGGCCCCACGACGCAGCGCCGCACTGAGAGGACTAGCCCTCAGAGAAATGAGAGCACTAGATGAGGGCACTAGGGGCGCGCCTACAAGCTGGCCAGGGCGCCGCAGGCGAAATCGCCAGACGCGTCTGCGCTATAAGACGAGCGCGGCGACAATGCGGCATCGCCTGGACATCCGACGCGCCGCGAGAGATCAAACGACTAATGCACATTGCCTTCGTCATAGAAGCGGCCCTCGGCAGACCAACGGCACGCGTCGCAACTGCAGCGCGAACCAGCGCCGTTGACAGCGCACTTGGCCAAACACCCACGCACACTCACAGGAGGAGCTACGTCTTGGAAAAGAGAGGGCGCCGCCACGCGCTGCAACAACCTGCGACAAGCATTCGGGCGCTGGAGGATGGAACGGCAACGCGCTGCATTGACAGTGCGACGACTGAGGCGGCGCCAGAGTTGCCCCCGCCACCCCGGGGAGCACGGCGCAGCGCGCGCTGCAGCCGGGAGACCCGCGGGCACGAATTGGATAGGACTACGATCTACCCCGTGGGCCCACAATTTGCAGCAGACATGCGGATGCTATTTGAGGGAGACGAGGGGGTGGGATGGGGCGCGCAGAGATTCAGACTAAGGTATATTTGAGACAGAGAGCACAGGACCAAAACGACGGTTGCAGACAGACCCCAGGACATTGCAAAGCGACGAAAGAAATTGGGACTCATCGACGAGGTTAGAGGGGAAGAGGGGGAGGTACTACTACGACCCTACTGGTGCAACTACGCGCGCGTGGACGCTGAGGGGGCGGCAGCTGCTCGCGGTCAGAGGTCGTCAACATCCGCGGCCCGCGCAGGGCGCCGACGAGAGGTGCGCAACATCAGACCAGTAGCGTCTGCAGCAACCGCCTGCAGCAACCGGAGCAAAAGCACGCTCGTACACGCGAGAACAACGATCGACAGAGCCAGAGGTCGGCGCGCGCATGAATGCCGCTGCACATGAATGCCACTGAACGCAGCGGCATTCAAACGCGCACGCGAAAGAGACCAACGACACGCAATGGCGGCCGTGGACCACGCCACCGCGTCGTTCGAGGCGGCGGACGGCCCAGTAGCAGTAGAGAGCACTACAGGAGCGCAAGTGGGCGTCACACTCTGCCCAAGACAATTCAACGACGCGCACGACCTTCTCGCCAGCAAATGGCGGTCACAGGGAAGAAGCGACCCCCCACCAGACCACCCATTGCGCCCACGACCCAGTGGGAAGGAAAACACACGGCATAGGCGCCGACACACTCACGGATGACATAACCCATGCACAAACAATCCCTGACTTGGCCACAGCACAGGACATATGAACACACATCTAGCCGATGCACTGAAAGAATGAGGTCGGGGCCTCAACGACAGCGAAACAAACCATGCATTCTGCCTAGTGGGAAAGGGATACTGCGGGTTTACCAGGACCCTGCGACGAAGCAGAGACATGAGAGCACCAGGGCCGCACCTGCAAGCAGGCCAGGGCATCGCAAGCGAAATCGCCAGACGCATCTGCGCTATGAGACGAGCGCGGCGACGGCGCGGCACCGTCTGGACACCCGACGCGCCGCGACAAATCAAACGACTAATGTACATGGCCGTCGTCATAGGAGCGGCCCTTAGCGGGCGAACGGCATGCATCGCAATTGCAGCGCGCGCCGCCGTTCATGACAGTGCACTTGGCAAATACTCACGCACGCTCGCAGGCGGAGCTACGCTTGGGAAAAGAGAGGGCGGCATCACGCGCTGCAACAACTTGCGACAAGCATTGGGGTGCTGGAGGATGGGGCGGCCAGGCACTGCATTGACGGCGCGACGACTAAGGCGATGCCAGAGTTGGCCGCGCTTCCCCGAGGAGCACGGCGCAGCGCGCGCCGCAGCATTCCCCCCCCCCCGACTAGACGCGTCGCGAGGAGCCAGGAGGCCCGCGGACACGAACTGGATAGGACCACAATCGGCCCCGTGGGCCCAACAATTTGCAGCAGACATGCGAATGCTATTCGAGGGAGACGGGGGATGGTGCGGCGCGCGCGCAGAGACCCAAACTTGGCTCTATTTGAGACAGACAGCACAGAACAAACAAACAACGGTTATACGCAGACCCCAGGACATTGCACACCTGCGAAAGAAACTGGGACGCACGTACTACGAGGAGGGAGGAGGAGGTCACGGAGGTTAAAGGGGAAGAGGGGGAGGCACTACACCGACCCTACAGGCGCAACTACGCGCACGTGGCAACAGAGGGCGTGGAAACTACATGCGGTCAGATGTCGTCAACATCCGCGGCCCGCGCAGAGCGCCGACGGGGGGTGCGCAACATCAGACCGGCAGTGGCTGCAGCAATCGTCAATAACCAATCCCCGCGGTGTACGAGTACGCTCGTAGACAGGAAAGAAGCGATCGACCAGGTTCAAGTGGGCCCGCCCCATACAGGAGCCCAGGACACTAACGTGCAGAATACGCACCCATCGGGCTCAAACAATAGTGGAGCACCAGGCGCACATGCGAGAGCATCTCGCGGTGCCCGAGCAGATTAGAGCCGCCCAGGGCGGCGGGGCCCACAGCCTCAAACGCCACGGGCGATCAGATGAAGCGGAGGGCCACGCGCCCGCCGCCGTCAGGCCCAGAAGAACTATGACCGCAGGAGCAGGCCGACATCGGCGAGGGCAGCGGCGGCCCGGCGAACGCACCAGGAGCCCGAGGAGGAGGGCGATGTCGCGGACCCCCAGGAGGTGGAGGCCACGGCGGGGGGCGAGAAGGAGCGCAGGCAGACTTGCGAGACAGTGCACGTACATTGCAGCGGCCGGCTCTACAGCGCGCGGCGGAGATGCGCAACCTCGCCCACCTCACCAGCGAGCGCTGGCCCGCCACCCTCGCGGAAGAATGGGCCCAGAGATCGGTCGAGACGGGCCGCGAGCACGGCGGGAAGGCGAAGGCAAATGACAAAGGCCACGGGCGCGGCCCCCCGCGCGGCCACGTCGCGGCCGCCCTCGCGGAGGGCATAGTAGGGGCGCTTAAGACCAAAAGCGCGACGACGCAGTGCGCGACGAAAACCCTCGCAGAGTTCACGGAGCAGCTGGACCAGCCTTGGGGGCCGACGTTCGCGACAGAGGCCCCCCCGCAGCGCGGGGCCCAGAAGGCGCGCGAGCCCGCGGGCAAGGAGATGGAGACGGGGCCGCGCAAAGCCAAGGTCACGCACACCAACAACACGTCGCCGCCGTTCAGGGCAGCGCCATTCAAGCAGAACCGCGACCGGGCCCAGTGCGAGAGGATCCTAGGCTCCAAAAGGGGGACACGTTGCAGCGGCCCCTCGGGGTGGCGCTCCCGCTCCTCGGCGCCAAGAAGAGCCGCCGAGGGCCCCCGAGACGGGACTGGAGAGGACTGCAGAAGCCCGGCTCACCAGGCGCCGACAGCAAGCCAGCCGCAGCCACTAGGGCAGCTCAGCAGCCCAGAGCAGCCAGAAGTCGCGGGCCCCGCGAGCGCCTCCTCGGGACCATCGGGGCGAAGGCCCCCCAGCGACAGGCCCCCCTCAGTCCCGCCGCGCACCAGAGAGTATCAAACTAGCGACGCGGATGAGCAGCAATCTCGAGCGACGCGCGATATTCAGAGACATCGCATCATGATTTTGGGGTCACATGGCCGAAATACCACGCGTGGCTAGTTGCGATCGGGCGCGACGCTCCAGGGACTGCCATCAGGCCATGATATGGGGCCACAGCGATTTAAGTTTGGACACAACTTCTGCCCACATAATCTCACGGATACGATCTACCCCACCACGCCACGCCCCACCCGCCACCACAACCACCACGACCACCACCCCACGCTACTACTTGCATCGCCATTAGACGCATTGGCCCCAGTTGCAGCACTAGGCAGACTGCCACTGGAAGCAGGCAGGATCTCACGACAGCAATAGCCTATTACATGCGGCAACCACTGCGTGGCGACGGCGGACCGACGACGGCGACGCACCCACCAGAGTGACGGGGGAGAATAAAGAGCCTTAGAGGGACAGTCACTACGGAGCCTCGGGAGACACAAGAGAAGCCTTACCAGGGCCAACCAGTGCATTCAGCAAAGGGAGTCGGAACGGACAGGAATCTCAGCGTTGCCCAGACTTTCTGCCTCACCCCACGACCACCGACACAATTGCGGCCCCGCGCCTGCCCCCCCCCCCCCCCCCCCCCCCCTTCTACGCCGCGCCCCCCAGACAAGGCAACAACCAGGCCAGGCCAAGAACGAGTCGACAGGCTCCGACCCCAACCGTGCCGGGTCAGCCCCCCGCCGCAGCCTTTTCGACCCCGCCAGAGTTTACGGCGTCGGCCCCGCGCGGGGCCCAGTTGGAGCCACTGCCGACCCCGCGGCCAGTTGGCACGGCGCAGCAACGCAGCCCAACAACCAGGGCGGCGGCCGCGGCGGCCGAGCCCAACTCCCCAGCGCAAGAGGTGGCGATCCAGAAACCAGCTGAGCGCGGAGGCGGCCCAGGAGACCACGTCTTCGGAACCGCGCAGTGCCGCCCGGAGAAGAGCCGCAAGACGCCGCAGAGCACCAGCGCGGAAGTGCGACGACATCACCCAGCACAACTCGATGGCACTATATGGCCTGCACAGGCAGCAGGAGCGCATCGCGATGAGCCCCGCGAGGGTCACGGCCAGCAGGAGCCCGATCCAGTACACGAAGAGATCGAGAGGACCCGCGCGTCTGGACTACTACGGCAGCAATTTCACGTTAACAGAAAGGCCATCGAGCACTGCCGAGGGGTCGAGATCGCTCTCAGCAGCCAGAATCCGCTTCACCAGGGGCCTCCCCCATGGCAGCTGGGCTCCGAGTGGTCCCAGATCGATGAGCTCGAGGACTGCTGCGCTAAGCAGGCGGAGAGCAGCCGCGGATGGGGCCACGACGAGGTAAAGACGGCGGACCGGAGCGGACTCAGCAGTCTGCAGCAGGCGCACGACAGCACCAAGCAGCAACGCCCCAAATTCTTGTCGCCCAGCAAGAGCACCCAGGGGTGGAAACCGCGCATCAAGGCGCCGCGATTGCAGCCGCAGATCCAGCCCCCATCCATGCCAGGGACCCCAGCGGAGCCAACTGCTCCGAGCCCGAGCGGGGACCTCCGCTTCCGCGACGCCACGGTCGCCGAGAAAGCGGGGCGGGGGCCGGGGCTGTTGTCGCGAGCCTTGAATCCAGCCAGCGCTTGCCACCGCTGTTTTCTTCCGGGCCCGCCTGTCTCGCGAGGGCCGCCCGCGCTGACCTGCCGAGGGGTGCCATTACGCAGCGCGAGCAGCAAGGCGGGCCCTGCTACATTTCAGCCCAGCAGCAGGGCTGGCCCGCCTTCTCTCGGGGGAGAGCGGGCGGGAGAGCGAGGGGGCGGGGGGGGGGCAGCAGGAGGGCACCCGCCCCCACGGGGATGCACCCCGGACCGCCTGCGTCTCGCATCCAGCCCGCGAAGGCAGGGCCCCCTTGCCACGGCGCAGCGGCCCCCGCCATTGGGTGGGAGGTCGCGCGCGCCAGGCAGCCCCAGGACTAGCAGTATAAAGTAAGCAAAGTAATTCAGACCCGGGGGGGGGGGGGGGCATCAACGCCCCCCCCCGCCCCACCCCACCTCTCCCCCCCGCGACCTCCCCGCGACCGCGGGCCCCCCGAGCCCCCGACCCGAGTCCTCGGGTCGGGCGCGTCGGTCTTCGCCGCGCGCGGAGCGCGTTTTCACGCGGCCCGCGGGCCAACGGCGCAACGGCGGTTGGGGACGCGACAAGGCCCCACGCGAGGAGGAGGATTGATCACTTCGCCAGGTCAGGCAGACGGAAGGAAACAACGCGCGTAGAGCCAGGATAAGTCTTGAGTTGTATAATCCCCCGGTGTCTTTCGGCGCGAAATGAAATTGTTGTTGTTCCCTTCGTGCCCCTCCTCTTCCCCCCCCCCCCCCCCCCCTTCTTCCCCCCCCCTGTTCCTCCCCCTCCCCCCCCTCTCCCCCCTGCCCCCCCCATCGCCCCCCCCGGCCCCTCCTCGCCTCGCCCCCGATGAAGAGGGGGGGAGAAAGGGGAAAAGGACGAGGAGGAGGAGGAGGAGAAGGTGGAGGGCGAGGAGGGGGAGGAGATGAGGAGGACGAGGACGAGGACGAGGACGAGGACGAGGAGGAGGACGAGGAGGAGGAGGAGGAGAGGCACGGCGAAGAGATGAGGAAGGGCCCTCGCGAGGGCCCACCCTGGCGCATGAGAGCGCAATGCCAGGTCGATTTCAATGCACGTCGGTTCGAACCCGAAGCCTCGAAGCTCTCTTGAGGCCTCTAAACCAACGCTGTCTGAACACGGGGCCCGGCGCTGAGGCCGCGGGGGGCGCCGAGGGCGCGGCCGTCGCGAGGTCGCGGAGGGCGCCCCGAGCGGGCCCCCTGAGGCGACGACGGATGACGACGACGACGACGACGACGACGACGACGACGACGACGACGACGACGACGACGACGACGGCGGCCCTGAGGCAACGCGCCCGGGGGTGAGCCGCCAGCTCGACCTCTTCGGCCGCCCTGCGCCCGAGGAGGCGCGGCGCGGCCCCGGGCGGCCCCCGCCGCCGAGGGCCCAGGCCGAGGAGTTTCTCGGCGGGGGCGGCGAGGGTCGAGCAGAGCTAGGACAAGGAATGCCCCGTTCCAACGCGTTCCGGAACAGCCTCAGAGCGCCCCAGAACGCCGCGAGAAGACCGCGGCAACCGAGGCGTCCTCCAGAACCGCCAGATTCCAGAGATTTCCGGTTCATCCTCGCCCGATTCCATTTTCGCTTCGGTTTCGTCTCAGGGGGGGTCACGGGGGGAGGGAAGAAATGCGCAGCGAGCCGGCGCCCGGCGAAGCCCAGCTGCTTACTCGCGCGAGCGCGCCGGAGAACTTCCCGAGATGCACCGAGCCAGGGTCGGCTCTTCCTGCGGCGGGCGCGAAGGAGAGGGCGTCGGCGAAGCGCCCCAGATGAGCGAGGAGTTAGGCTCAAGACGCCAGAGAGGAGCCATCCTGGCTTTGACCCGGAGCTCGCCGTCCACGGGCGAGCGCGGGGCGAGGGGCGGCGGGCGCCCGAAGGAGCTTGTCGCGTCGACTCCAGAGCCTGAGCGCCTGCCCATGAAAGACGCCCTGGAGCAGCGGAGGCCCGCGCGGCGAGCAAGCGTCGCGAGGCCGGGCGCCGCTCGAAACACCCACCCGCGCGGGCGCTCAGAAAGTCGCGAGCGCGGCGCAAAATGAGCACCTGGGCAGCGTCAACCTGGACCAGATTGGGGAGCACCCTGCCGACAAGATCGCGCGCCTACAGAGGGTCCTGGGGGACGCGCTCAACGGGATCTGGCACGGCCACACGCAGAAATTCCCCAACCGCGCCAAAGGAAAGCGCAATGGCGATCCCCGTTTGAACGACGAGAATACGTGCAAGGGTTTCCTGGGCGCTTGGCGCAGAGCCCGCTGCGACGCCCACGAGATGGATCGGAGGCTGGACCCCAACGTCGACTTGAATGCCATCCGCGAAAGGCACATCAAGAAGACCACCGGCAAGGGCCCCCACCAATCAAAGGGGTTGGAGCTCCAGCTCCCAGCACCAATCCTGGGGCTCACGGGAAGGGCGGCCCTGGCACGGCGGAGAGCAATCCTGGCAAGACCACGATTGGCATGAAGGAAGCAGGCGAGGCAGGAACAACCGCGACAATGCTTGCCATGACGACAGGAGATCCAGGTGGGCGCGACCTCCCTGCCACTGTCGCCACATGCTTCGGAACCCTTATTCCAATAATCGCGGCTGTCAGCCACTTCAGTGCCACCCCAATCCCTGGCTACACGTTCAGCGCATCCCTTCGCCCCCTGCCCCCCCCCTTTTTTTTTCACAGTCTGCGCGACTGTTAGTCGCTGTCATGGCAGAGCCCCCAGCGCAGGCACGCCCGCGGCTGGAGGTGCCCCCCGCAGATGGGAGAGTAAGGATTTCGTGTTGGGACGTGCAGGCGTTCGCCGCAGTCGTTTTCAATGCCCCTGCCCCTCCCCCCCTCTCGACCAGTTCCGGTCACCCTACAGCGTCTGGCCTGCCCCCCGCCCCTTGTGGATCAGGATTTTTGCCCCGTCAATACCTGGCACGATGCCCGTGCTGGGGCGAGGCGCAGCGCGCCGAGACACGGCCTGCCCGTTTGCTGTAGCAGTGTGCACCCTGGCCTTCACCGCGCCTGGCCGCAGCTTGTTACAGCCCCCCCGCTGCTGGCCCTGCGATGACCGGCGGCGGCCCCAGCACGGCGCCTGGTTCTGCCTCCCCGCCCGCGGGGGCCAGGCTCCCAGGCGCCGTCAATTCCGGGCACGCTGGCCCATGGTGGGGCGGGGCGCGGCGCGCTTCTCGGCCTCGGCCGTTGGTTGTAGTTGTTCTCACCTTGGCTTTTGCTCGGACCTGGCCACGGCCTGGCTCGGTTTCCCTGGCGCTGGCCTCTTTTCATGACGTCTCCGACTCACGCGTCTTGACGCGGGCTCTTGGGCTTTGGTCACCTCCGCCCTCGGTGCTTGCGTTCCCGCATTGCCCCTCGCGCCTTTGACTCTCTGTCTGGCTCTGTGGAGTCGGATGAGGCACCCTAGCGTTCAGGCGACGTGCGCCCTGACCAGTTCCGGCACGAGCGCTTGCACTTCCCTGGCTTCTGGCCCCCAGGAACCGCCACAGCCTGGCCGTGTCTGCCGTTGCCGGTGGCCTGTTGGGATTCTGGCCCGCTGGTTCACTCAGGAGTGGTTCAGCCTTCTTGATCGACAACGTGCGTTCCCCCATGTCGGTCTGCAGCCTAGCACATTGGACTGTTTTTGCAGCCCCGCGCTTCGCCACTTCTGTGGCGCGTCGACCTCTGGCGCCTGGATGCGACAAGGTCCAACTCACTCATCTCAGTGGTTTTGTCCCTGGGGTGCCCGCGCGCCTGCGCCGCCTCCTGGCAGCCCGCAGCAGCTCTGGCAGCCTCTGCCCTCGGCACAGCCCAGCTTCCCCCCGCGGTAGGTTACGCTGTCGCTGCGCGCTAGGCAATTAGTTCTGCTCGTAGCCCGAGCCGTTCTGTGACGCCCTTGGCGCCTTCGCATGCGGTTGCGACAAAAATAATTACCCCAGTGCGACCCTACCTGGAAGTTGGAGCCCCTAGGAAAGCAGCATCAGTTGCTATGCGATGCTATGTCATGCGATGTTACGATGCGAGATGTTATGATATGATATGATTTGTTGCGCTATGATATGCAAAGCTAAGCTATGCTAAGTCATGGTGCGCCGTGTTATGATACGCTATGATGTGCGAAGGTATGCTAAGCTGTGCTATGCGATGCTATGATATGCAATGCTGCGATATGCTAGGTTATGGTTTGGTATGATTGGCTATGGTGTGATATGCGGTGCTATGATAATGCAGCGTTGCGCTATGCTATGTTCAGCTAAGATAAGATAAACCTGAGCTAAGATGAAGCTAAGCTAAGCTGAGATGAAATAAGCTAAGCTAAAATGGGATAAGCAACGCTAAGGTGAGGGGACGTAACTGGGGGAACCGCGGGGCGGATCCTGGGGGAACCGCCCGGGGCGATTTGCACTGCCCGGCCCCTTTAAGCTAACAGAGTAAGAACCCTCTAGGCCGAGCCTAGGTAGGGAACCAACAGCCCATCCAGAAACGATGCCCGGAAGATACCTCGATCAGGGACGTGGGCAGCACACAGAGGAAGGGTCCCCCAGTGGATGCCTCTTGGAGCGGTTTGGGGGCCTCTTGGCGGTCCCGGGCGCCTCTTAGAGCGTCGCGGGTGTTTCGAAGAGCTTTGGGGGGCCTCTTGGGGCTCTTTGGGGGGCCTCTTGGGGGTCTCTCTGGCGTCGCTTGGGGCCTCCTGGGGCCTCCTGGGCGCCTCTTGGGGCGCTCTTGGGAGCCTTGGGAGCGCTCTTGGGCCATCTTGAAGCCTCGGATGACCATCGGAATCGAAAGCCAAAAACATTGATGTCCCTAAGGTTTTGGATGGATGTTGGCCTCTTCGGGGCCTCCTGGGGGAGTTCTCTGGCCACTTGGAGCCGTCTTGGAGCGGTTTGGGGGCCTCTTGGAGCATCGTGGGAGCCATATTGACGCATTTTGGGATGTGTTGAGCCATCTTGGAAGTCATCTTGGGCTCTCCCAGGCGCTCTTGGAGTCATCTTCAGTAGGAGGCCAACATGTGGCCAAAACCTTGGAATGATTTTGGCATTGTCGCCGAGGCCTCTTGGAGCGTATTGGGTGCCTCTGGGGGGCCTCTTGGGAGCGTCTTGGGGGCATCCTGGGGGCTTCCTGGGGGCATCTTGGGGCCTCCTGGCCACCTCTTGGGGCCCTCTTGGGGCACCCTTGGTAGTCGTGGGGGCACTCGCGGGGCCATCTCGGAGGAGATCCATCAAAGAAGAGGGGAGCTTTTTGTTAGCCTCGCCCCCCCAAGAGGCCAACATGGGGCCAAACCCGTAGTGAAACCAATGATTGTGGCTTCCTCGCCGAGGCCGTTTTGGACGCTCCGACCGCTCGCGAAACGCCCCGTCCAGGTCCATGGGGGAGGGGGGAGGGGGAGGGGTACACCCCTCCCCGAAGGGGAAGATGGAGGGGTGGAAGAGGAAATGCCTTAGACCACCTACGCCCAGAGGGCTGGTGGGACTTGCCAACTTCCATTTCGAGGCGGATCCCGTCGTAGCGACGGCAAGCCTTTTGGATGGGCGGAGCGCCCTCAAGCAGCTTCGATATTCGATCTTCGTCGCCCTCCCCCTCACGCTCCTAGATCAAAATCGGACACCAGGCCCCTTGAGGAGAGCCCCTCAGAACCTTCCCAAGATTTGCGAAACGCAGGCGACGATGTCCGAAACCTCTATCCTCGAACTCAAGTCCCCCCTCCTCCCCCGATCTTTCCCAAACCCCTATCTCGTTACTCGCACTCCCTCCCTGGTCGGAAACCAGCATAGTCCCGCTGGGGGCCGCCTCATCCGACACGATCCCGGGTTAATGCGGTTAATTTGCCTTTGCTTGGGCGCAATATTCTTAGATATATCTTGCGATGATATCCCAGGAGTCGCCTCCTACCTCCTGACCCATCCCTCCCTCCCCCATCGCCTCGCTCCTCCTGACGACCCTAATGGTTCGCTTCGATGGTCCTGAGTCGGTCATGCCACCGCTGCAGGTGTGGCCGCCCAAGACCTCACGTGTCTACCATGCTGAATCGGTTTTGTACGGTCCCGTGGCCCGGCACGGGTCCCCAAAGGCCGACATTGCAAAACATGTCCGTGTTGAATGTTTAACACGCAGGAGGTGTAACCCCCTCTTCGCCCTCTCGCTCCCCAGCCCCTAGGCATCCCAGATGGGGCCAGAGTGGATGGGATTGGAGAGTCGCGCCGCATCGCCGATGTATCGGCGATGCGGCTCGATGTAGAGCCCGATTTTCTCCACGCCGATGCGTCGCCGGCGTCGCCGATGCGTCGCTCACGTCGGCGACGCATCGGCGATGCGGCGTGATCCCCCAACCCCATCCACTCAAACCCCACCTGGGAGTCCCCCATCTCCCCCCTGCTCTCACTCCCCCTCCCCCCGATCCCGCGCGGGGTCCACCTCTCCCCTCGCGGCCGCAGCCGCAGCGCTCGCGGCCGCGGAGGCGCAGCGGCCGCGCGCGGCCGCGCTCGTCCTCCGGTGCGCGGAGCTGTGCAGCTTGCTGCGCCGCGTGGAGGTGCTCGCCCCGCGGGACATCCGCGAAGACATTTGCGCCCCCTCGCCCTGGCCGGGAGGAGGAAAGGGTGCTGGTGCTCGGTTCGATTCGGTTTCAATCGGTTCCAGTTTCGATTCAGCTTCGGAATCCGATGTGCATTCCGATTTTTCAATGGAGGCCTTTACTGGCTTGCCGATTTCCGCCGGTTCAATTGCTCCCGACTTGGCTGCCGATTTCCGCCGATCCGACTGGCCCAGAGGAAGAAAGGGTACAGCCCCCCTAACTAACTTGACGCTGGGCACCGAACCTGACGCCGGCCCTGCTGCCGATAGGCTCCGGTGGCACCCTGGCTGCGGGAACGTCGGTAACGAGCAGTTGTGGTGAGTGCTTGAGGCGTGAAGACTCTCGAAATGAAGCTCCCACCTGACGGTGCCGATCGGAAATATCGTGAATATTGGTAATATTTTTATTCTGTCCCGTGTGGTTTCGGAAACAAGGAATAACGAAGATGTGGAATACAATTCACGCTTCCGCAATTAAAAATGTGTTTGTTTTCTACGTTTCCCGAATTTCCTGTGCCATCGATCTGTGGTGGGCTGAATTTATGTGGCTGGAATTATGGAATTTCGAGGTCACGAATGCAAGTCGTTTTCGTATCCCGTGCTATTTCACAAACCAGGACCCAAGGTGACCCAAAAGAAACGCTTGCGTACATTGCGGGGGAGTCTGCGGTATTGGTAGCTCAATGAAGCTGGTCCAGCCGGCCCAAACCAAAAAAGAAGTAAGCCTATGATGGCCGCGCTCGGCCCAACAAGGGCACCGCTCCAGTTCGCAATGCAGACACGGGCAGGGACGGAGGCACTCGCACATATCCTGCAATATGTGACGGACAGAAACCAGGAGGATGTGATTGTGAGTTTGGATGGGGTGGGAACGTTCGACTATGTGAAGCGTGCGGCGTGAAATTCTTGGCGCCTCCGGCATTGCAGGCTTTGCTGCTGCTCGTCCGCATGTTGTACACGACGGAATCGGATTTTTTAGACAGATGTCGATGGGACAACTCTCACGATCACCCAAGCAGAAAGCGGAGAACAATGGTGCCCGCTGATGCTGGCGCTGTTCGCACTCGCTCAATACGATGCTCAAGCCGATGCGGCACGCGAACTCGTACCATCGGAAACCATCTTCAGTTTCCTGGACGATCTATACATCACCACAACTAAAAAAACGGGAGCTACAGCATTTCAGAGTGTCACAGACAAAGTCGCAGCACATGCCCAGGTCCGATCGCATCTGGGGAAACGAAAAGTTGGAGCCGGAATGAGGGTGTCGCCTCAGCGGACATTCGAGCGCTGGGACCCGACGTCTGGACAGCAACAAACGAACCTGCGACGAATGGCATCGTCATGTTCGGCACACCGCTGAGAAAGCAAGAGTTTGTGAAAAAGTGCACCGAGGAGCGAATGCAGAAAGAACGGCTGTTGCTCCGTGATTTGTTTCTTCTTGCGCCACAGTAGCGTGCCAGGAAACAACAAGAGGCACTCGAAAACCCACGCGGGTTAAACAGCAGGCGCCGCAAGCATATTGAGCAGCGAGGGAGGAGGAGGAGGAGGAGGAGGAGGAGGAGGAGGAGGAAGTTCGTAGCCATTTGGGCTCAAGGGTAAACGTCGTGATGGGTCGGAAACCCGAGAATCAGCGATAATATTTGGCAGGTCCGTACTCATTGCTCGAGCTCTCGGGCATCAGCCTGCCTTCTCTTTCACTTTTGCCCCGACGGCCCACATCAGCCGTCGGATCTTCGTTGGGGTCGCACTCTTCTTCGCAGCGGTTGGGACCGCTACGACAGTTTCTAGTGCACAGCCATGTCCGTCTTCGCTTCTTCTGGTGCGGGTGCAGAAGGGTCGCCAGGCAACGACTCGTAAACGGCAAGCCGCAGCTGATGGAGCAGCTGATTCCAGAGGTGGTACATGCTGATCTCCAGACGCAGATCGAGGCCCTTCGCACCGAACTTCTCGCGGACACAATGCAGGGGTCGTTCAATGGTCTCTCTTCGAAGGTGGTCAAGACGTCCACCGAGATGCAAAAGCAAGCGCATGTCTTCCACCGAGAATTTGCAGCGTGCTCAGGGCTCGGAGATCAGAGCGTCGCAGGAGGACGTCAAGAAGCTCAAGGCGGAGCTGGGCATCTTCACGGTCGAGCCGCTGCATCTCGTTGGAGTCGAGCTTCACCCGCGAGATCGGCATCTCTATCACCGTCGTGCGGTGCAAGTACCATTCCGCCAAGCAGTCCACCGAGCAGGCGCTGGCGCCATGGCTGGCGCCTCCAAGCATGGAGACTGGCGAGGTGGAGAAGCAGGGGGACCCAACTGACAAGCGCTGCAGGATTCAGTTCAAGGAACTGAAGGCTTTCGCAGGACGGCGAGGTCAACAGGCGCTTTCTCATTTTCGGCCACAGGGTGCTGAGCAAGATTGGCTTCGCTTCCACGCGAAGGCGATCTCTGGCGAGCAGTCTGAATTTTCGTGGGCCCCGACAAGAATCTCTTTTAGGTACGTCGAGAATTGGCGCTCGAGCTGGCGAATCGCTACCTCCAGCAGCAGCACTCAGCAGAAAGTTGTTCGTGGACAAGTTGCTCGGCACGATCTCGGTCAGCCAAGTGGTGCCAGCTCGCGCAGAGCAGCCCGTTGCTCGATAGCCATACACTGGCCCGAGGTCGCCATGCGAACCTCGTCACTGGCGCCTTCGATGGAGCTCCCGATCGGGCCACGATCCTCGTGAGGAGTGTGCCGGAATGGCCCGAGGCCGCCATGCGAACCGTGCCATTGGCGCTTTCGGTGGAGCTCCCTATGGGGCCACGATCCTCGTCAGGGGTGCACGAGGCCGCCATGCGAGCCTTGCTCCCTATGGGGCCACGATCCTCGTGAGGGTTGTGCCAAAATTTCCGAGGCCGCCATGCGAACCTTGTCGCTGGCGCCTTCGGTGGAGCTCCTATGGGGCCACGATCCTCGTGAGGGGTGTTCTGACATGGCCCGAGGCCGCCATGCGAACCCTGACACTGGGGCCTTCTGTGGAGCTCCCTATGGGGCCACGAAGCAATGTACTGGGTGGGTGAAAAGCAGGAAGGAGGAGGGGGAAGAGGGAAGAGGGAGAGGAGTTCGGAGGATGGAGGGACGAGTGACGCGGGGACCGTCTCTTCAAAACGGCGACCCAACATCACAGGATGGTTGGAAGGGGGAAAGAGAAAAAACAAAAAAAACAAAAAAAAAAAAAAAAAAAAAAAAAAAAAAAAAAAAAAAAAAAAAAAAAAAAAAAAAAAAACGCTACGAACATACCCGTCCTTGAAGGCGACATGCGCCGGAATGTGGTTTACATGCACGAACGCGGCTAGGGGTATACCATTGTTCTGCGACGTCACGGTGGTGAGTCCTACTGGTGGTGAGTCCTACTATTGGGACAGGTCACCCACGGGGAGGGACTAATGACAGAGGTGGGGCGCTTTGGGCGCGAGCAAAACGCGAGAACTATACCACCTACGCGGAGGTCATAATGAGTGGGTTGGGTAGTCGTCAACGCTTAGGAACTGAGGTACACGGCGGACGGGGGCACAAGCTGGCACCCGAGTGCCCATTTTAGCTCGCGAGCGGGCTCAAGATATGCATCGACGAGTCCGCCGTTAGGCTTACAGCATAGGTGGTAAGGTATCCTAGGCCTCGCTGCAGGTAGGTGTGCGATGGGGCCGGGTGGAGACCTGGCGCGCACACCCCAAAAGCCTACAAACATTTGCTTTTTGTTTCTCCTCCTCCTTCTCCTCCTAGGCCTACTTAACCGGCTGGCCGTCTCACCCTGCATTCGCCGCGCCGCCGTCTGTTCGCCGTGCCAATGTGCGAACTGCGCTTGATGGGGGGAACAACAAACAAGTTGGCCAATATTGAAGAATCGTGGGTCACAGCAGGAAAGCGCATTAAATTTGGCGGCAGCGTCCGTGGAAGATGATTCCGTTGTGGTACAGCCGAGTATAGAACAACAAGCCAAGCGGATAGTAGAGAGGGGCAGTGAGGTAGCAAATGCATGAGTTTCGCCCCCCTGAGATAGTAGCGATAGGCCTGCCCATCAGGCGCTGCGTTCTTTTAGCGATCGAGGCCACGCTGATCTCACCTCTAAGCGCCGACGGTTCGCCATATGACCACATTGCTGCAATGTGTCCTTCAAGCGGGCCTTCCGTCGTTCAAGGTTTTTGTTGCTCCATTTGTTCTTCCACCGGGACGGTGAAACAACGCAAGATGAAACAACGCAAGCATCCTGTGAGTCCCAAGAAGGGTCAGAGGAAAAGAGAGGAGAAGGAAAGCAGGGCGAATAAGAGGACCTCCAGGTCGGCGAGGCCTGGCGCCGGTTCCAAGACTCGTAATATGGCGACGTATATGAGAATAACACTGCACGGGCGGGTCGGCATTGTTGCCATGGGAACGGCTACTAGAACGGCCGCAATAATGGTTCTAGAACAACGACCAGCGCACCCGTTCCCATCCCGATTCCGCCCCCGGCGCAAACGTTACGTCCTCAAGCAGGTCCGATGAATTTCCAGAATCCAGGATTTCACGAGGCGCTGTTTCCAAATAAATCCGAATATGGCGTTCCTTTGCTTCCGTTCGCCCCTCTTCCGTCGAGCGTCCCGCCATTATCTCGCGGTGCCTTCGATCTTTCACGAAGCGGCCATGACAGCCTTGCAGACATTCGGGTTTATGCCCAGGCATCTTCGGGAACTCCCGGTCCCAATGGCTTCCCTTCCCGGATTTCCGCTTCCATACGACGTCCCCCCATCAACGTTCAGTATCCCGACCTTACGTCGACGAGCCGAAATCCTTCACATCAGTAATTTTGGGTCTCGGAGCCCACAGGGCGGTTTTTCATGTTTTCCATTCGACGTTCCATGAAGCCCGATGTCATTCCGAGGCCGCGCGTCGAACGTTTTCGATGGCGCGTCGCGTTATGCGATGTCACGTGCGTTGGGTTCGTCAGAGGCTTGCGTGCTTGTTGCGGATCGGTTGATGTGGGCTGGGGTTTCTCAGGATTGTGCATTTGCTTTGCGCTGGGGCGGTTTCGATCCCCATCCCTGGCTGATCCACCCCGCGGGTAACGTCGCAGGAAGAGTTCGATCATTTCGTTCGTAGTGCCAGCGATGCTGTCGCGGACATTGACCGCGCCACGGGGGGGGGCCGTCCAGAAATTTCCTACCATATTGCAGTGTTGGTTCTTCGTTTTGAAGAGACACCGCCCCGCGTCATTCCTTCCGGCCCCCTCCCTCGTCCTCCCTCTTCGCGTATTTGCCCCTACTCTCCGCGTGTCCCCGTCGTCATCGTCCATCGTCATCGTCGCCATCACCATCATCATCAGCATCATCAGCATTCTCGTCGTCTCCATCATCAATACCACCACCATCCTCATCAACATCATCAAAACACCCCCCTTGTTCCCCCGCGTCTCTGCTTCGCCACATCCCCCGCAAGTCTCGTGGCCTTGTGAGGCGCTCCACCGAAGGCCCCATCGGCAGGGTCCTTAATGCGCCGCCCAGCCCATGTCGGCACGCCCCTCAGACGCTTCGTGTCCCCATGAGGAGCTCATCGGAGGTCCCGGCGGCAAGGTCCACATGCCGTCGCCCAGGCCACATCGATGACACCCTCCAACATTTCGTGCCCCTATAGGCAGCTCCACCAAAAAAAGGTCCCAGCGGCAGTTTCCCAGGCCGCCGCCCAGCATATTTCGGCATACGTTTCACACGCTTCGTGGCCCCACGGGGAGCTACACCGACAGCCCCACAGGCAGGGCCCACAGGCCGCCGCCCAGCTCATTCCGTCATACGCTCAGAAGTTTCGTGGCCCCATTGGGGAGCACCCCCGATGGCCCAAGCGACAGGGTCCACATGCCGTCGCCCAGCCCATGTCGTCCACGAGTGGCGCCCAAAAGGTTCCAAGAGCGCCCCAAGAGGCGCCGAGCAAGTTGCACCCTCATGCAAATAGTTTTTGTCACTTGTGGGGGTCCTCTTGGGGCCCTCTTGGAGCATTCTTGGGGCCCTCTGGGAGCGTTCTTGGGCCTTCCCGGGGCCCCAGTGGGGCCCTCGGAGAGCCCCAAGAACGTTCCCCGAGGGCCCCAAGAGAGACCCCCCAAAGTGGTACAATGAATTCGCGCGAACGTGCAATCTGTTGTAGGCCTTTCGGGGCCCTCTGGGAGCTCTTTTGGGGCCCCCATTGGTGGCGCCTTGGGGCCTTGGGATGGCTCCGAGAGGCTTCGGGATTGCCCCAGACCGCCACAAGACAGCTCCGAGACGGCCGTCGAGCACCACGGGTGAAAGCAAGTGAGGCTAGGGAACAGGGTCTCTGGTAAGCCGCCACTGCGCCCCCTGGACTACCCAGACAGCGAGGGGACCTGAAACGCCCTGGGGCTCCAGGGGCCCCAGATTAGTGAAGTGAAGGTTTTTGCCATGCAAGCACCCCGAAATTCTTCACTTCACTAAACCGGACCCAGGACGAACTCGCTACGCTCCAGTCCCGCGGGAGATCCGAGACTCCCGCCGCCGCCCGGGGACGTTGCTGCATTGCGGTACTCTGGTCACTGTTAATGGTTTCCGCGGGCTGCAGCGGCTCATTTCCATGACTACCCCGACTCACGAATCCAGTGGTTGGTCTGGCTCTATGGGTTGGTTTCGTTGTGTCGGTTGATTTTGTGCTTGGTTGGCGGTCGGTGGATTTCGCGTTGTTCATTGGTGTCGTGAAGTGATTTGTCGTTTGGTTGGTCAGTGCCGTTTTGTTGATTCGTGCCGTTTTGTTGGTTGGTGTCGTTTCGTTGGTTGGTGTTGTTTTGTTGTTTGGTGTTGTTTTGTTGCTTGGTATCCTTTTGTTGGCCGGTGTCGATTTGTTTGTTGGTTGGTGTCGGTTTGTTGGTTGGTGTCGTTTTGTTGCTTGGCGTCGTCCTGGCGGCGTGGCCGATAATCGGCGGCCTGCAATGGCGCCAGGATTTGTTTCGGGCCAGCCTTGATCGCCCTCATCATTCTCATATTCGTCAGCGTCAGCACTCGTCGCCCCCATCCGCGCACACATGCGGCCTGGTACGGCTCTCGCGCGGCCCTGCGAAGGCCTTCGCTGTGCTCCCCAAAGCTTTCTGAGGGGGCACCCAGAGGCCCCAAGAGGGCATTGGAAATTGTCGCTTCCAACTCCGCCAGGCGGAGGTCAACAAGCGTCTCACTGATGCATTGTCGTTCGATCCTCTTGAAGCCCTCCTGGGGCCTTCTGGAGCCGTCTTGGAAGCTGTGAGCGGCTCCATGAAGGCGCCGGGCGATATCGCTTCCAATTCTGCCAGGTTACACCAGGGGCTCACTGATCCCCTTTTTGCGCCCTCCTCTGCCTTTGAAGAAGCCCCGATGGGGTTCTTCAGTGCCGTCTTGCGGCTCCTAAGAAGCCTCTAGCAGGGTATTGGGGTTATCGCTTCCAACTCCGCCACGCGGAGTTGAACCCAGGGCGGCTCTCTATGGCCCTTTCGAGGCCTTCTTAGAGCTTTTCTAAGGCCCTAAGTGACTCTGGGAGGTGTCATTTTCACGAGCGTTGAAAGTGCCACCGCGGTGGAGCCTTCTTGGGACCTCTCTTGGATCCCTCTGGGGGCCCTCTTGGTGCCGCCCTGGGGCCTTTTTGGAGCCTTTCTAGTGCTCTTTAAGTGAGCCCTGGGAGGTATCACTTTCACGAACGCTGAAACTTACACATTGAAGGGCCCGCTTTCCCTCGTAGCGCTGCCCGTGGCCGGGGCATTGTGCAGCGCATCCCTCGTCAAATGTATTTTGTCGGACGCGTGATTGAATTCCGCCAATTCGGTCGAGATGGTGGTCAAGAGGTTCGGTTGCAATGTCGCCATGCGGATCTGAGTTTTTTTTCATTTCTTGCCATTTTGACGGGGATCGCAAGAGCGTTTGTGTTGTGATCAACTGGGGTCGATATATCCAGCGGTGGCGTTTCATCGTGATTCATACTATTTGGAAAAAAGTGAGCAGGAGCCGTATTACGGTTTCCACGGTCCACGCTCATTTGTTTCCCGTGATAACCTACTCTATTTTTCCAGGCTCTGCGATTAATGATTGCATTGGGACGGCATCATTTGTGGATATACTGCCTTGCGATGATAGGGGTATGAAGGATTTGCACAACTCGGACGACGTTGACGATGGAATTCCCATACCAGGAAACGGTTGTGAAAATGGCGATAGTGATGCTTGGACAACCGCTGTTCTACCAACCGGGGCAAAAACTTATGAAACGTATGAGTTGCGATTGTGTTTTCAGGGCGACGAGATCTATACATATCCACTGCTCCTGGCCAGGTCCATCCTGGGCCCAGGAGCGGTGTATACGCCCTCCTGGCTTGGCTAGGGAGGCATATACACCGCTCCTGGGCCCAGGATGGACCTGGCCAGGAGCAGTGGATATGTATAGAGCTCGTCGCCCTAGTTTTGTGGTAGGGCTATGTGACAGGTGCTCTCTTAGCGCAGACAACGCCGTGCAAAGAGTCCTCCTGGGCCAAAAACGTGTCAAAATTCATCTGGCCTCGAAAAAAACAACAACATGTCTGGACACGTTTGGAACGCCATTCGCGCCAGCGGACAAATAAGTATCGCCTGTTTTAGTACGACAAAGATATCACGATCGGCTGCGTTTATTACGTAGGGGAAAAAAAACCACGTGGTAGTGGAAAATTGCAGCACCGGCCGCTATGTAGGACGGGCTGGACCGACGTGGGGTTCGTATGTTTTACAATTTGCACGATTCGCGAAAAGATGGGTGCATTTCGGAACCATTGATTTGGCAACGACCCGTACGGAAGATATACCGACCAACGAAATAGAGCCGCTAAATACGAAACCATGTCGCCCGCACTTCTTCTTGGATTCGATTCATATAGCATGTAGCAGACGGAAAGGAAGCACCGTGCATTCAGGATCTGGCACTATTATTACTCTCAATTCGCCTTTTCCTCGGCTAGCTATACTTCGTAATACTTCGTACGAAAGCAACGCTGACAAACGCGAAATCAAGAAACTGATTGCGCGGTTCAAAGAGGGACGATAGGACAAATTGGTCGACTCCATGCGGTGTAACCACTGAGAGAAACACCGCGTTCTGTGGTCGCTTGGAGGGAAAGGGGGGTTTGGAACCGGATTCCCCTCCTCCCTTAATGGAAGAGGGGTGGTTCGAATTCCCCCCTTCCTCCCGTGACGGATTAGGGAGAAGGTTTTCACGACCCCCTTCTTTTTCTCTTCTCCCTCTCCTCGGGCCAGCGCCTGCGTCCGCGGCGGCTGGCGGCGTGGATAACGATTTTTTTTTCTGGGCCAGCGCCAGTGGCGGCGGCGGGGAGCGTCGACGAGGACGACGGTGGTTGTGGTGGTGGTGGTGGGGTGGTGGTGGTGGTGGGGTGGTGGTGGTGGTGGTGATGGTGGTGGTGGTGGTGGTAATGGTGGTGAGTGTGGGTTGTGGTGGTGGCGGTGACGGCGGTGGTGGTTGTGGTGGTGGTGAGGTGGTTTGATGTGGTGGTGGTGGTGGTGATTGTGGTGGTGAGTGGTGGTGGTGGTGCTGGTGCTGGTGTTGTGGTGTTGTGGTGTTGTGGTGTTGTGGTGTTGTAGTGTTGTGGTGTTGTGGTGTTGGTTTGTGGTGGTGGTGGTGGGTTGTGGTGCTGGTGGTATTTGTGGTGGTGCTGGTGGTGGTGAGTTGTGGTGGTGGCGGTGGTTTGTGGGTGTTGTTGTGGTGGTGGTGGTGGTGGTGGTGGCGTTGGTGGTGGTGGTGTGGTGGTTTGTGGTAGTGGTGGTGGGTCGTGCTGCTGGTAATGGTGGTGGTTGTGGCGTTGGTGGTGGTGGCGTGGCAGATTGTGGTGGTGGCAGTGGTGGGTTTTTTTCCCTATATCCTAAGATGGGGTTCTTGTCATTACTTGGACGCCTCCTACTCCCTCTCCCTCCTCCTCTTTCTTCCTCCCCTCCTCTTCATTCCTCACACTCAGACCTACTCATACTCAGACTTACTCATACTCAGACTTACTCATACTCAGACCTACCCATACTCAGACATACTCACACTCAGACATACTCATACACAGACTTACTCATACACAGACTTACTCACACCCAGACGTACTCATACACAGACTTACTGATACCCAGATTTACTCATACACAGTATTACTCATACTCAGACTTACTCATACCCAGACGTACACATGCACAGGCTTTCTCATACACAGACCTACTCATACCCAGACTTACTCATACACAGACTTACTCATACACAGACTTACTCATACACAGACTTACTCATACTCAGGCATACTCATACTCAGACTTACTCAACACACATCAGATTTGGAGAATGTCTCAAGCAGGGCGCTGGTTTCAGCACCCCTAAGGGGAGCCGCCAAGGGTGTTTGCATGGACTCGTTCGCGGCCATTTTGTGGGGATGTCTCCGGCGGTTTGCTTGTTTCTGGGCTCAACATCCTTCGCTTGGAGAACAGATTGTGAGGATGTCTCAAGCGGGGCGCTGGTTTCAGCACCCCTAAGGAGGGCCGCCAGGGGTGGTTGCACGGGCTTGTTCGCGGCCATTTTGTGGGGATGTCTCAGGCGGTTTGCGTGTTTCTGGGCCCAACATCCTTCGCTTGGAAAGCAGATTGTGAGGATATCTCAGGCGGGCCGCTGGTTTCAGCACCCCTTTACGGGAGCCGCCAGGGGTGGTTGCACGAGCTCGTTCGCGGCCATTTTGTGGGGATGTCTCAGGCGGTTTGCTTGTTTCTGGGCTCATCCTTCGCTTGGAGAGCATATTGCGAGGATGTCTCAAGCGGGGCGCTGGTTTCAGCACCCCTAAGAGGGGCAGCACGGGGTGTTTGCACGGGCTCGTTCGCGGCCATTTTGTGCGGATGTCTCCGGCGGTTTGCCTGTTTCCGGGCTCAACATCCTTCGCTTGGAGAGTAGATTGTGAAGATGTCTCAGGCGGGGCGCTGGTTTCAGCACCCCTAAGGGGAGCCGCCAGGGGTGGTTGCACGGGCTCGTTCGCGGCCATTTTGTGAGGATGTCTCCGGCGGTTTGCCTGTTTCCGGGCTCAACATCCTTCGCTTGAAAAGCAGATTGTGACGATGTTTCAAGCGGGGCGCTGGTTTCAGCACTCCTTTAGGGGAGCCGCCAGGGGTGGTTGCACGGGCTCGTTCGCGGCCATTTTGTGGGGATGTCTCCGGCGGTTTGCTTGTTTCTGGGCTCAACATCCTTCGCTTGGAAAGCAGATTGTGAGGATGTCTCAAGCGGGGCGCTGGTTGCAGCAGTCTATGGGGAGCCGCCAGGGGTGGTTGCACGGGCACGTTCGCGGCCATATTGTGGGGATGTCTCAGGCGGTTCGCTTGTTTCTGAGCTCAACAGGGAGGGAAATGACAGGAACGAGGATGAGGAGGAGGAACAGGAGGAGGAGGAGGAGGAGGCGGGGGATCGTGAGGAAGGGCATGGGGGTGCGGAGGGGGAGGGGGAGCAGGAGGATGAGGAGGAGGAGCAGGAGCAGGAGAAGGGAGGGGGCGGAGGAACAGGAGGAGGGAGGAGGAGGAGGGCGCTTTGCTCGAAGGTCCTTGACGCGAGCAGAACGTTTGTTCCGAAGTCCAGGACATATATATATATATATATATATATATATGGGGGGGTGACTGCGAGGGGGGGGCGTGGTTGTGTGCGGGGATCGTTGGAAATGCTCACCGTGGCACTATCCTCCAACATGACATGCACTTATGGCCTTGTGTGGCTAAACGCTCGTCTTACATATCCCACTGCCAACTATCCTACAACATATGCACATGTGGGAAGCTCCAAAGCTACCACGGGCTGAAAAGGGGAAGGCCTGGCAGCTGAGGAGGGGGGATGAAGAGGAAGAGGCTCGCATTCAACCATACTCAAAGCTCACTCTGACTCATACGCAATCACTCGCATTAGGGGTCACTCGTCTTCGTCGGCCCTGTCGCCCACGTGGACGCGCTATTGTAGTCGACCGCTCATGAACAGACGCTCACCACGGCATGACATGAAACATGAGATGCACATATGGGGAGCTCCACGCAGTGAGTAATGATGTGGTGGTGGTGATGGTGAGCTGCGGTGGTGGCGGTTGTGGTGGTGGTGGTGGCGGTGGTGGCGGTGGTGGTGGTGGTTGTGTGGTGGACTGGTGGAGGTGGTGGTGGATGTGGCGGTGGTGGTAGTGGTGGTTATCGTCGCTGCGTCCCCGCCGTCGCCGGCGCCAGCGCCGGCGCTGTTGGCCGCCGCCAGCACTGGCGCCGGCGCCAGCGGAAGGGGGGTTGTTGAACCCCCCCATCAGCGCCAGGGAGGCGGGGGGAGATGTTTTGAACCCCCCCCCTTTGGGTTCCCTCTGGTCATCGTCGCTGCGTCCCCGCCGTCGGCGCTGTTGGCGGCCGCCGGCGCCGGCGCCAAGGGGGGGGAGAGGTTTAAAACCCCTCCTGGGAGGGATGGGGGGGAATGGGGGGTTCGGGGCGGGGGGGGCGGGGGGAGGGGAGTCCCCCTGGTTTTGATCGACGGCGCCGAGTGTTCGGGGGCGGTGGGTGGCCCGTTTCGAACCGCGCCGCCGAATGGTGTCAAGGCAAACGCTCGTGAAACGCGTTCTTTCCACTGAGACAACAATTATTTGTCTCTTCTCTCTGATTTCATCGCGAACAACCGCGAGTGCCCACACTGCAAAACCAGACTGGGCCGAACACAGGCGCGATGCGGGACCACAGCGGCACAGCATGGAGAAAAGAGGACGAGGAGGAGGAGGAGAAGCAAGGGAGGTTGGGCGGCACTTGTTGCCGCGGCGCGCGGGCTCATCCTACCGGAAGCTCATCCAGTGGGCAGGGTGGTACCATCAGAGTTGAAGGCAAGTCAGTCTACGTCTACATAACCAGATTCGCCACCGAATTCTGCACAGCAGTACCCAATATGCCCCACCATCTGTGAGAGGCTCAAGGAGTTGTTTTTCCGGATTGCCCCAGGCAAGCCTCGACATCGCTCACGCGCCAGAGCGGGGACCAAGGATATACATTGCCGATTCCATCTTCCATAAACTTCCACCCCTAAGCATTGTAACGCCCCCAACCCAGTAGCACGCATGTCTGCATATGTCACGTTGTTTTCCTCTTCGGCTCGCTCCAGCAACCTCCCTCCCCGGTTGCTTGTCCCTGGCCGCGGCGCACAGCTCCTATTGATAGGAGATACAAGTGTAACGTCGCAAATCAATGGTAAGTTTTGTTCCACGTTCAACCCAGGAACTATTAAGTCTAGCCGTCTTTGGTCATGCGTTGGTATTGGCACATGTGTAGTTGCCAACATGCGGTCGACGTTGCGATCAGGGATCAGACCTCCGGCTTCTGTGAATATTTGTCTCCACGCCACCACCAAAACCGTGTGTCGAGCGTTGAGTTTGCCATGTTCGTTCGTCGTCATGGTGGAGTGCCCATGCGGTCTGGCCCTTCGAATAATACCCCAATGCCCAATCGGCGCCGTATTGCGCAGCATATTTGTACGTTGTCTAGTATCAAGGTTTTTGTCGTTGGGCATACTGTCAATCATATAGGTACATAAGGGCCTCTGCAAGCATGCACGCGCGCCTTGCCCATTGCTGCGGCATTCCTCCGGGCAGTCAGTCCCCCACCCAATTCTAAACGCTTCGCGTATCCCCAGCACGTTCGATTCCAAGGCGGGCATCATGCTGGACCCCACGGTCGTGAAGCTCGTGGCCTGGTACGACAACGAGTGGGGCTACTCGTGCCGTGTCGTTGACCTGATCAAGCCACAGTGGCATCGCCGACCTTCGACGACAGAGTGGTGTCCCCTCCCGCTCCTCCTCTTATTCATTGGATTGTGCGGCTATCGGCTGCGACTCCCCCTCCTCCTCCTCCTCCTTGCTCTGTCGGCGTTCCGCGTCGCTCGGATTCCCCCCATTGCTGCCCACCTGGCACTGCGGCTCGCGGCTGCGCCCCCATACAGAATCTGATGCCGAGGAGCTACACGGGCCTCAAGGCACCCTGATGGCCCCCTGGCCAGACTCGGTGTGCTTTCCGATGGCGGGGGCCGCCAAGGAGTGTATCGGTCAGATAAGGCCCGCGATAGTCTGGCCCTGCTGGCGTGGTGTTCCCCCCACAGTCTCCAGGCCCTCCACAGTGTACAGTGGAGCGACCACAGTGGCATCGCCGACTCACGACGACAGTGGCGTCCCCTCCCACTCCTCCTCTCGATTTCCCCCCTACCGAGGCTCCTCTGGGGCACTCGGGCATGCTTGGCACCTGGAGGCTCACTGCCAGGGCACCGAGGTGCGGTCGGGTTGCGCTTCTGCCACGCGCTGTTTCGTACAACCCGGGTCTGCTGCAGTCCGCCCCCGCCGGTACGACTCCTCCAGCCCCTGGAGCGGGCGCGTTCGCCCGCGTGGTCTGGGAGTGGTTCTCGGCGCTTCTGGTGCTGGGATACGGGATGGTGCAGCCTGGCGCGCCACCCCGCCCCGGCACCACCTGGGGCCGGACCTGAGGAACAGCGCTGTCCCGACAAGTGGTTCACCCTTTGGCCGGTTGCCGTTGTTCCCCCATCAGGTCCGCCCCTGCCAACCCGGTTGACGCTCGCATCTTTGTGCCCCCGTCATTGATGATGGAAAAGCTGCCCGCTTTGTACGCCGACGACTTGGTTGTCCCGCTTCTCACAGCGGGCGCCGCCACCGAGCTCTCGCTACTGCACAAGTGGTGTATCCTTTGGCAGTGCCTCTCGGCCCTCCCGCAGGGTGGTCCGTGGTGCTCGACCATGCTTGCAGCTGTATCCCCCCGGCCTTCAGAGTCAGGCAGTTGCAGGTTGTGGACTCCGAGACTGGGTCGACGTCGCAATGCATAGGTCGTTCGTTTATGCCCGACTACTCCCAGGAGTCCATGTGAGTGAGGCGTTCCTCGGTTCCCCCCTTCTGTCCTCGCGTGCTCTCGTGCCCGCCGCCTTTCCTCCCTCCTTCGCCCCCTCGTCGCGATGGACGGTGCGGCCTCTCTGGCCCTCCGTGCTGCCACTGCGCAGCGTGACCCACGCCAGTCCGCGCTGGTCAGCACGGTTCGAGCTGGCGCCACTGTGCGACTCTTTCTCGGTTTGTTTCCTTCCGATGCTTGCGTCCCCGCTCCTGGGCCCCCCGCATCTTAATGGGGGGCATTTTGTCCATGGCACGTGTCCTTGTTGCGTCGGCCTATGCGCCGTCGTAGCCAATTATCTCGCCTTGTGCCCCTGCCGAGACCCTCCCGCTTCCTGGATCTGTCCTTGGAGCCGCCAATCAAAAAAAGTATCCCCACCAGCCCGTCCAGAAATGAGCCCCAGGGGAGTGGAGGTGATGAGGGAAGCGGGGGAGCACGCAGAATAACAAAGGGCGGGGGAAGCCGCCATATACCCCAAGAGGGGGAGGATGTAGGAGGAGCCATCGTCGTCGGAGTAGGAGGAGGAAGAGGAGGAGCAGGAGGAGGAGCAGGAGAAGGAGGGGGAGGAGGAGGAGGAGGAGGAGGAGGAGGAGGAGGAAGATGAGGAGGAGGAGATGGAGGAGGACGAGGACGTGGAGGACGAGAAGGAGGAGAAGGAGAAGGAAGAGGAGGAGGAGGAGGAGGAGAATGGAGGAGGAGGAGGAGGGGGAGGGGAAGGAGGAGGAGGAGAAGAAAGAGGAGGAGGAGGAGGAGGAGGAGGAGGAGGAGGAGGAGGAGGAGGAGGAGGAGGAGGAGGACAATGGCGAGCTCGGGGGCCTGTTGGGCCGTCTTTGGGGCCTCTTGGCGGTCCTGGGGGCCTCTTGCGTATCTCGGAGAGCCTCTTGGGGCCTCTTGGGGATCTCTTGGGGCCTCTTGGGGGGATCTCTTGGGGGCCTCCTGGGGGCCTCTTTGGGCCATTTTGGGGCCATCTTGGGACCTCTTGGGGCCTAATGGGCGCTTTTTGGGGCCATCTTGAAGGAGACCTATCAAAGAAAGGGGGGGAATTAGCGTCGCCCCCCCAGGAGGCCAAAATGGGGCCAAAACCTTATTAAAATCAATGATTGGAGAGGCCTGACGGCCGGTGCCGTCGACCCTTATCAAAAGGGCTAGGAGCGGGGGACGAAGCGGAGGAGGAGGAGGAAGAGGAGGAGTAGGAGCAGGAGGAGGAGGAGGAGGAAAAGGAGGAGTAGGAGGAGGAAGAGGAGGAGCAGGAGGAGGAGGAGCAGGAGAAGGAGGGGGAGGAGGAGGAGGAGGAGGGAGGAGGAAGATGAGGAGGAGGAAATGGAGGAGGACGAGGACGTGGAGGACGAGAAGGAGGAGAAGGAGAAGGAAGAGAGGAGGAGGAGGGTAGGAGGAGGAGGAGGAGGATGAGGAGGAGGAGCAGGAGGAGGGAGGAGGAGGAGGAGGAGGAGGAGGAGAGGAGGAGGAGGAGGAGGAGGAGGAGGAGGAGGAGGAGGAGGAGGAGGAGGAGGAGGACAATGGCGAGCTCGGGGGCCTGTTGGGCCGTCTTTGGGGCCTCTTGGCGGTCCTGGGGGCCTCTTGCGTATCTCGGGGAGCCTCTTGGGGCCTCTTGGGGATCTCTTGGGGCCTCTTGGGGGGATCTCTTGGGGGCCTCCTGGGGGCCTCTTTGGGCCATTTTGGGGCCATCTTGGGACCTCTTGGGGCCTAATGGGCGCTTTTTGGGGCCATCTTGAAGGAGACCTATCAAAGAAAGGGGGGGAATTAGCGTCGCCCCCCCAGGAGGCCAAAATGGGGCCAAAACCTTATTAAAATCAATGATTGGAGAGGCCTGACGGCCGGTGCAGCCGACCCTTACCAAAAGGGCTAGGAGCGGGGGACGAAGCGGAGGAGGAGGAGGAGGAAATGCATCCTGTGTGTGCCCGCTCGAAGAAAGTGCGCCCCGGGAGTGTGATATTCTGACTTGGGACGTGTTCCCGGAAAAGGATGAAATGCATCTCCGGCGTGCCCGCTCGAGGAAAATGCGCCCTAGGGGGGTGGTGTTTTGACTCAGGGCCCGCTCCCGGGACGCCTCTGCGGGAGGAGTAGGGGGAGGAGGAGGAATGGAATGGAATGGACCTATCGCGAAGCGATGAAAACGTCACCCAATCCGCCGCCGAGATCTACTCAGCATTGATGGGGCGAACTACTTCGGCATCTTGCCGTCGTATATATTCTTGAGATATTCGATTCGCTTGGGTGTGGGGGAGGCCAAACAAACATTGCCCAGACCTCTGAGCTGGGCACTCCCATAGTATCCACACTCCTTGCAAAACCTCAATTTGAGGCTCTTGTGAAAGAGGAGGCTGTGACTGACATGTGTGAGACCACCCCCTATATGAATAGACTGACCCCTCGGCAACCGAAGCAAATCACCACAGTGCTGCGGAATCAAATCGAAACACGGAGTGGTCCGCCAATTAGTGAGGGCATATTTTGCAGCGCTCCCACGACACCTAAGACAACTTCTCCCGTCATCTGAGAGCTGATGCTGGGATGCAAAAATTGACAGGGCCGCAGGAGAGGGGGGGGCAGGCGCGCTTTTTTGACCACTGGGGACCGTTTTTCAGCAACCATGGCGTCTAGTGTAGACCAGAGGAGCCGCTTTCTGACAAGGATCGCTTTGTGTTCAACCTGGGCGATGCGAGACCTAACAGAAGCGGGGACGCGGTTCTCCTTGGCGGCTGTACCCGCCAGCTCGTCCGCAGCTGTGTTCCCGAGAACCAGCCAAAGAGGATGGGGGCCCGAGACAGCCTGGGCAGCGGGGATGTGCGACGGCACTTGAAGAACAACAACCTCAGAAAAATCACGACGCTCGGCAAGCTGGCCGAGCTCATGCCACAAGTCCTGATTCTCCCCCTTACTATCAAGGAAACGTTTACTGTACCACCCTGCACTCACCGACTCGTTGTCGGTCACAAAAATTGTAAAGCCTCTACTGCAACGAATCGCTAGAATTAATGCCATTAATTCACCCCTGGGCACCGTCTGTTTGGGGCCGTGGAGGGGGCCTCGGATCGAAACATCGACCTGGGAAGGTTCAAAGCATGAAACCGAAACGATACCTACACCTACCCTGCGCAAGCGGGGATCCCTGGAGTCCTCACCCCCGCTGGCGTCCCCAAAAAGGAAGTTGGGGCTCTCTTGGGATCCAAGGCCAAGGGTGTGAGGGCCTAACTCATTAGAACCACTGAAAACCCAAGACGGCTCCGAGGGAGGTGGGGGCACTTTGGTCCAACTCCCAAGGATAATCCCCCTGAACCAAAAGCAGGCGTGGGACTCGTGTTGAGCCACCGCCTCAACAGTCAGGTTGTCTGACTGGTCGCATGCACGGGAGCCGACGTTGCAACTGCAAAGCCACGACCTGTGCAGAGGTGTCTCAGCCACCTCCCCACATCTCGGGCAGGTCGCTGAGTCGATGCCCCCCGCTTCGTCCATGATGCGCTGCCGCGGCCACGTGCCGCCAGCAGCCACGCGCACCATTGTCTCTGCAAGCTGGTTACCTTTCCTGGCCCCCTCGAGCACGCGCAAGAAGTGGCGGTATGACATATTATCAGCTCCCTCTTGGAGGCCTTCTCCACAGAAATGGCGAGCCGCACTAGCCCACTGATGCGCGCGAATACTCTTCTCACATTCATCAACTAAGGGTGAGATGTCGTCCGACGGGCCGAGCTGATTGAAAATAAAAGCTTCGCGATCGAGCTCCCCAGCCGGCCTGGTGCCCCACTCCGATGGTGAAACTGGGTCCCACCTGTACTGCAGCAGGTAGGTCACCAGCGCCGATAGAGGCCCCCTGACGTGACGGGAGCGCATCTGCGCTGGCATCGCTGTGAGCTTGGCGACAACAGTTGGCCATGCTCGAGCGATCCCTGCATGCAGCCGAAGCTCCGACTGCCAAGCCGTCAGCCACAGCCGAACCGTGTTGACTGGGAGCCTGTACCCTGGGTCCATGTCGGGGCACCTCAAGTCGAGCGCAGTCGTGAGGCAACGGCCACGACGAGACGAACTTGCAACCTGCCCCAGCTTCCTCCTCATACTCATCATACTCGAACCAAAGACACCAAGCACCTCGTGACCATAATGTCCAGCTGGCTGTGCTCCACATTGCTCAAGCCGAACTGCTGGACGGTACCTCCTGGATGCTCGCGCGAAGCGAACGATCTTGGAGGACATGGTGCCTGCCTTGGCCACTCGCTTGCGGGCTGTGGCTCGGGCTTGGCGGCCCGCGCCCATGTCGAGGCCTAAATAGGCCGTCTGCAGGACAGGGATCACCTCAATGCCCTTCACCTTTAGCCTAGAAGAAATATACTTGGCGTCCTGGAGTTTGGAACGCAACACGACGCTCTTCGCAGCAACCTCCAGGCCGTCCTTGTCAAGCAGCTGGGCTGTCTGGTGCAGCACCTGAACCATGACCTTCCGAATGGTCCGCCTTGAACTGGCCAGTGACTGCGACAGGTCGTCGATCCACAGCCTCATGTCGACCAGGGGGTGCCTCTGAGACATCTGGTCGAGCACGAAGTACGTCATGCAGCGGGCGAATCGAGTCCCGCTGCGCAATCTTGGATAACGCTCCTCGCGGGCTGGAACGCTTCCGAAAAACAATCACGCGCTGCCAAAGTGCGTGCTGCAAGGCATAATTGGAGCTCAAGATACAGTACAGCTGGAGGAAACCCTAACTCTAGGGCCTTGGATGCCAATCGGGTCCAACATATACTGTCATAAAAGCTTTGTATATCAAGCAGACCATTGGCAAAGTCGATGCCGAGCAGGCTGTGCACCTCGTCGCTCAAGGCTCTAGCAAGCCCCTCGCGAAGTGCAGCATTGCCTGCCACCGCGGCACCCCAAAAAGGTTGTGAGTCGGTCGACCAGGTACGAATCCATGGTTCTCTCAACTTCGACCATGTCCGTGGGATCATGCCCACAAGTCCGATGATGCGATCTCCTCCAGATTTTTTCTCAAGCATCCTGCCGATGGTAAGTAGCAATTGCCGCGGCCAAGCCAGACAAGCCTCGGCGCCGTTGAGGAGCTGGGCTAGCTCATCCAACCCTTCGGCAGGTAGACGTTCGACGTCTAAAGGAGAAAGGCGATCAACACCTTGGCCCGCGCGGGGCCGCATAGAATGAGCTGCCTCCTGGAGCATGGCCCCCGTCAGAGCTGGCAGAGCCCGAAGGTCAGCTTCAGCACGAATATCGTCCAACACTCGGAACAGTCTCTCGCCGTCGAAACTGGTGCCACTGCTCCACAAATCATGCCATCGGGTGACCTTGCGGTCGATGATAGCCTTGGGATGATGAAGTACTTCACCTTGCAGCACTAGCTCCTCGACTGGGGGCGGAGGTGACTTGATAGACTTATGCAGAACAGGTAATGCCGCCCCCGATGCCATCCAAGTGCGAAGCTCCTGCAGCGAAGTACGAAACGCTTTGCCCCGAGCCCTTTTCGCAGCTCGGCTTGCAACATCAATCATAGACTTGAGTTGTGGGATGTTAATCTCCATTGGTCGTGATAGCAGGCTGATCCAACTATGCCATTCCCACTTCTCAGAAAGAAACATATGTGCCGTGGTCGGGTAGTCGGTGGTGAGGCGCTGGCAAGCGCCCACGATTGCAAGACACTGCTTGGCCCCGTTCTGGCGCTCGGCGTGCTTGAGCGCCCTCTCGAGGATCGTGGGCACACGGCCCCACCAAGACGTCGCCTGGTCCATCAACGGCTGGGCCCGTGACTTCTCAGGCATGTGAACTTCACGCACAACAAAATGAGGTCCATCCCCTCGCCGCGGCCCACGAAAGTCCTGTCCGTGGTGACTCTTGATGGTCAGCTCAAGCGTGGACACCCATGCCGCATACCTGCCGCTGAGCGCATCGATGCGTTGTGCGCCCGCGCGGAAAGCTAGGGAGTCCCTGGCCACAGGCCAGGTGCAAGGGGCTGAAACGAAGCCAACATCTGAACGATGCTTGAGCCAAGATGAGGACGGAATGGAGAAAGTTGGGAGTGGATCAGCAGCAGCACCAGCATTACTGACAGGGGTTGCCGAGGGGTCTGGGGTATCCCTAGCACGCTCCACATCAACCTGCTGAGACTGCCCACGCTCCACGGGGAGAGAAGACGAACTAGACGAGGCCCTGGGGCCAGGGGGATCTAAACTGCCAGGCAGAACTCCAGGGCCCAGACTCCCAGGCGCGGAAGGCTCCTGGGCCCCATCACGCGCCCCAAAGTTGCCCTCGCTGGCCCAGGGGCCCTCCTCTTCGCCAGGAAAATCTAAAGGGTCGAAATCTTCAAAGGGATCTGCAAACGGGCCCTCTTCGTGACCTCGCTCGGAAATGCTACCTGCAGCATTCGGATGGGAGGGCGGCTCCTCGCCAAAATCCTGCGAGCCTATCTCGCCAGGCGGCGTCGAGCCAGGATCCCCTACCACACCCCCAAAAATATCATCACACTCTGCACGGACCTTCTCCCGAGCAGATGCCACCTGAAAAGCTAGTTTCTTTTTTTGCAGTCGAGGACTTGGAGCCAGGAGAGGGGGGGGAGGAAGGGCGGGGGACCTGGGGCAACTTAGACGGAAGCTCCAAAGAACGGGTGAGCAACTGGGCCCCCTGGCCTCGGAACCTCAGAAGAAGACCACAATGTGTTTTCCACGGCACGTCGGTGATGGCCACCAAATCGATCACGTATGGGATGAAACTTGTGCTAGCTAGCGCAAAATCACGCTCGGTGCCTGCGCCCTTAGTACTGGCAGTGCAGGTGACACTGGTATTAGAAGCTGACAACACTACGCCGTCGACTTTCGAAACGAAGCCTTGCTTGCGAATGTCCCCTGGTGCCATGTTCCAGTCCGCCAGAACTAGCCAAGGAAGTTGTAGACTACGAAGCAGCCCTCCAAGTTTAGCGAAACGTTGAGCATTGCGAGCGGACCAGCCCTCCCCCGAGAAGCCGTAGAAGCTCACTGCCACAAAAGAAAAACCCTTCATGTCCACCACCGTCGCGTGAAAGCCATCGAGCAATTGATGACCTGGAGCGAATAGCTGGGACCATGTACTAGCTAATGACGAAATACTGCGATGCCCTTGCGCCAGCGTCCATTCACCTCCCTCATTGGAGCGATGTTCAAAGCCGGCTTGGACAGGGAGTCCGTTAGGGCGAGCTGGGTTGCCAAGGAGTCCCAGGCCCGCCTGGCGAGCCTTCTTCTGCCACTCGGCCATGCCGTTGGAGTCGATATGCGTCTCCACCAGCTGCACGTAATTGAAAACTGGATGCTGATCAGAGACAATGTAGTCCCAAGCTTTTGGTCCTGCAGCAGTGATGTTAGCAAAGAACATAGAACATACATTGGCCTCGCCCCCAGCCGACGCAGAGTCGGCAGCGCCCTCAGCCGAGGCAGGCGCCGCTGTGCCAGTCGACGGACTCGGCGGGGCGGCGCGCCTCGGCTGCTGGCCTCACTGGGGCCCGCCGCCCACTGCGGCAGCCCCTGGGCCGTCAGCCACGGCTGCCGCACGGGCGGCCTTGGCCGCCTCCATCTTCGCCGCGGAGATGCGCGCCGCAACCTCCTCGATCCTCTTCTGCTTGTCCTCCTCGGACTCCGCGGGCGCCGTCGCCTCGGCGGCAGGGCCGCTGGGCGTCGCGCCCTGGTCCTGGCCCTGCTGGGGCGGAGCCGCCGCGGGAGCCCCGCTGGAGCCCTTCCTCTTCTTGGCCATCCTCTCGGTGATGGCCGCCTTGAGCTCGGCGGTGCGAGCCTGCCAGTCCTTCACCTCCGTGTGCTTGCCCTCCACGAGCTGCTGGGCCTCGCGGAGCTGCCGCTCGAGGTCCCTGAGCTTGGCAAGCTCGTCGCCCTCCAAGTCGAGCTTCTCGAGCTCCTGGAAGAACTGGTCGTCTATGTCGAGCTTGAACAGCACCTTCTGCTCAGGCGCCGCTGGCGTGGCAGCGGGCTGGGTCAGGCCCATCTGCTTGGCCAAGGTGGCCGCCGCCGCCCTCTTCGCCTCCTCGGCGCGGGCGAGAATGAGCGACGTCTCCCGTTCCTTGGCCTCCGCCTTCTCTAAGTTCTCGCGTGCTTTGAGAGCGCCCTGAACTGCTTGGTCATGGCGAACCGTAGCATCTTTCCAAGCCCCCGAGGCATGCTTGATCTGCTCCTCGGGGGACATCGTGGGGCGGAGAGCCCCGCGTTTCTTCTGCAGCTCGTCGGTGAGGAGCTTCCTGAGGAGCGGGTCAGTCGTAGCAGTCAGAGTCTTCTCCATCAGCGAGATCTCATCTACCACTTTGCTGCCCATGCCCCCGTCGGTGCTCGGCTTGGTTGCTCCGCTCACGACGCTGAGCTGCAAGGCCTGCGAGGTCTGGTCACCCCCCTTGGTCTTCGGCTGGCGCAGCTTCACCTGCCGCCCGCAGCGGCAGCGCCTGTCGTGCTGCAGGAGGACATGGTTGTATTCATCCCTTCCGCAGCCCTTGCACTTGGACCAAGGTTGAGGAGGAGGAGGAGGAGGAGGAGGAGAGGAGGAGAGGAGGAGGAGGAGGAGGAGGAGGAGGAAGAAAAGGAGGAGGAGGAGGAGGACCAGGTCGAGGAGGAAGTGCATCCCGCATGTGCCCGCTCGAGGAAAATGCGCCCCGGCGGGCGTCGTATCTGCCCCGCCCCCCCCCCGTGCGGGGAAGGGATCAAAGGGGGGGGGGCTTCCCTTCGACTCCACGACGATGTCGTTTCATTTCGCTTTGGATAGCGCGCTTGATGAGGAGAGCCCTGGGAAGGGGGAGAACGGAGACGACGGAGACGACGAGTCGAACGGAGAAGCCCCTCACACACGCCGACAGGGTCGGTGGATTTTGGCTTCCTCGCCGGGTCCATCTTGGACGCTCTGCCGACCAGCAGCCCTCCCCCCGTCCAGGTTCAGGGGGGGGGGGGGGGGGGGGGGGCAAAATTCTGGCAAATTCTGTGTTTCTGCTCCTCCAAATCCTAAGCCCGCCCCTGACACGCAACAATTATCTGCCAATCTCGATGCGGAATACAGAAAATATTATGCCAGCGTTGGGAAATTTATGTTCGGGGACTTGGATGTGCAAACCGGGCAAGCATGCAACGGAGAAAACATATCATTGGAAATTGCGGTTGTGGCAACAAAGCAACGCATGCAAAGGGGCCGACAAACCGCGATGTGTTAATCGGTTTTTGCGACGGATCGCGCGTTTTTTCTTCAACCAACCATTTGAGGAGAAGATCGCATTCATTGAGGTTGGCGCAAGTTTTATGGAGGAGATCACTGACAGCCAGTGCAGCGTACTAGACGTGCACCTTTAGGACCTACAGGGATATGGCGCTGTAGGGATATCAGGCTATAGGGCTATAGGGCCACAAAGATATTGGGCTATAAGGCTACATAGACCTACTGGGCACCCGGGCACTTGGGCACCCTGGCACACAGGCACCCGGGCACCGTAGCACCCAGGCACAAGGGCACCCGGGAACCGCCGGGCCCCGGGCGTCCCGAATCGGCGACAAGCCTAACCTGACCATATGAATCCGGTAGGACCCCTACAAAGGCAAGCTCTGATTGGGGAATAGTTGCTAACAAGAAAATATGCGTTGCAGATGGTGGGCAGAAATCGGGAGAGAGAGAAAGAGAGAGAGAGAGAGAGAGAGAGAGAGAGAGAGAGAGAGAGGCCGCAATGTTCTGGTATCGTACAGAAGTGTATTTTTGTCACTGTTCTTGTTCATAATGGTGATGACAGTGGTGATGCACGATGCGGTTGGGTTTCTTAGTGAATAATCAAACAGGTCGGTGCAAAAAAAAGTATTTTTCCGTTCTGTTGCACGCGAGTGATGCATTGATTTATGGCAGACACGAGCAATATGTTCAAAGTTTCTTGAACGCGGTCACGACAGCTAATGGGCGAGTTGGCGTGGACCTCTACTGGATAAATTTCAAGTTGTGCATGCAAGAAGCAACGTGAATTTATGTAAGCCTCGTGGGGAATATACACAGGCAAGAGACTATGTGGTGTCTTTCGGGGATGCAAGCTACAATACTGGATACATACATGCATAATTCAACAAACGACTGGGACAAGCTTGGGGGGAGTTCATCAAATATGCAAAAATATAGAAGCACACTTCCAATCAGCGCGAACATGAAACTAAGATATCTATCAGGCGATGGTCACAAGCATAATCGTATATCCCTTCAGTTCGGTATGCCTCAACAAATCAGAAAGCGACGATTGAACAATTCCCAAGCGAAATGCCTCAGGAATATCGAACAACACCGTTCTGGAGAGCTGCCAACACCTACTTTGCATATCGAAATTAATGCATCAACAACTTCCACTAATTGGGAAAATCGGCCGGTGCTGTAACACCCACGCGCTACGTGCACCAATGTTTCAATTTAATGGCATCATGCCAATTACGCTGATTTGCAAACGTGCGCGGGCGAGATTTTCAAGAACGTGATATCATAATTATTATCATGTGTTTCGTTTTGTTTCCCGCGTTCGGCGCTCCGAGATAAGAGTAAATTGCGCAATTTTAACATCAAATTTCCCCAACCAATCGGATGTGGAGATTACGAATATTTAAGATATGCATTGTGCACCTTCTGCGACTTCGCTGATAAATCACATGATTCTCGCCCTCGCGGCGCGCATTTGGCGCGTCTGGCTGTTTAGGCACGGTTTTGGCGTGTAATCGCTTGCCCTTCGTCGTCCTCTTATTCCCCTTCCTTAAGCGCTCCCGGCGCGCATTTGGCGCATCCGGGCTCTTTGGAAATGCGTTTGGCGTATAATCGCCTGTTGCTGCGCGCTTTTGGCACGTCGCCCCTTCGTTCTTTGTCCACGCAGATTTGGCGTATGGCTGCTTCGTTTGTTTCGCTCGTTCGCCGTGTCGGCGTCGGCCGCCATCTTGCAAGAAACGCTGCGGCCACCATTCGACATAGCCCGGAACATTTGCAATTGAGCTCGCTTCTTCTGCGAGATTTGAGGCGTCCTCGTCCGCGCAGCTTCCCACGAACACTCCTAGAAGGAGCCATCCATTACCTCTATCGCCTTAAACTTTGGCATGGTATACTGCAGTGGGTCCTCGCCCGAACAGATGGCTGTTGCATTTATCGAAGCCAGCTTGCATTCCTTGGGAAGCGTTGCCAAGAAGGCAGGACTGGATTTCGCGGTGCGGGTCGCTGCCAAAAATCCGCTGCCCCCAGGTTGTAGCGCCACGGTGCCAATCGACAGATGCCAATTGACCCCAACTACATTGATTCAATCGTCCGGCGCCGTGGCAAGTAGGCAAGACGAGAACACAAATATGGCGCGACATAAAGATTGCAGGTGCCTTGAACCTTGCTTGTTGCCCACGAACGTATTACGTCATCGTTCGCATTTGCCGATCTCTTGGGCCGTCCTGGCACCGCACCCTCTTGGGACGTTTGAGCGCCTCTTGGGAGCCTTTTGGGCCGTCTTGGGGCGTTTCTTAAACCGTTTTGGGCGCCTCTTTGGGCCGCAATTTTTCATGATTTTCGAAGAGCCCCACGGCCGTCTTAGCGCGGTCTTGTAGGCCGTTTTGGGCGCCTCTTGTGCCGTATCGGCGCGCTCTGGGGCTATTTTGGGTGTTTCCTGGGCTCTCTTGGGCCGTCTTGGGCGCTCTTGGAAGCCTCTTGAACCGTCTTGGGCGCGGCTTGGGCCGTCTCAGCGCCCTCTTGGGCCGTTTCGGGAACCTATTGGAAATCTCTTCTTGGTGCGGTCTTGGGAGCCTCTTCGGCCGTCTTCAACGCCATGGAATCCGAAAAGCTGGCTAAAATTGTATTTTGCCTTATGGAAAATCAATGGTGTTGGACAATTGGAACCCTCTTGGGCGCCTCTTGAGCGCATCTCGGGGCGTGTTGGAGGCATCTGGGGACGTCTTGGGGCGGTCTTGGGTTCTCTTGGAGTGCTTTTCGGCAGTCTTGGGCCATCTGAAGCGCTTTTTGGGCCGTCTTGGGCAGTTTTCCCAGGATGTCTCCAGCGAGATGTTTTTCTTTTAGTTCCAAAGGCAACTCGATGAATAACGAGGCAGAGCGGCCATTACCCCCTGCACCCTCGTTCAGGGGACCGCCCAAACACACAACGTCATCACTCGCGCCTCGCATTCGCCGTCATCTTAGCTCCGTCCACTAGACCCACTTTGTTGGGTGCGAAGTTATAAGTAGTTATAGGTTAGGTAAGTGGTTCTATGTTAGGAGATGTTTGGATGAGTTAGGATTGGTTAGGGGGCCCACTCGGTTCCATAGGAATGCCGATTGTGATCGTCCCCGATGCCCCCCCCTGTGTTTCACTATAGGATCTATAGGAGCTTACAGTGTCAAATCATCAGCTGAACTTGGAATCCCTAACCATATGTATTTTTCAATATTTTTTTACTATTTCTCATTATTTTGGCACTTATATATATATATATATATATATATATATATATATATATATAGCAACCAAACTATTTTCACTATTTTCACTATTTTCCACCATGTTTCCACTACTTTTCACTATTTTCACTATATTTTTACTTGTTCAATACTTTTCCCCTCCTCCTCTTCCTCGTCCCCTCCTCCTCCGCCCCCCCCCCCCCTTCCTCCCCGGCGCCCCTCTTGGGGCCTCGGCGCCCCCTTGATGCTGGCGCTCCTG
>CAUYUJ010014149.1:987620-1008220 GCA_963575745.1 Prorocentrum cordatum
TTTTTTTTTGTCCCCCCCCCCCCCCCCCCCCTCCATTTTCTTGTCTTTTAATGCATGTTGATAGGATCCTATAATGCACGATAGCTATATGTCGCGTTTATAGAACCCGCGCCCAACAAAGCAGCCGAACCACTACCAAAAGACGCGCGGAACTTTGTGCTGGACGCGGAATTTTCGTAAACATAATGGCGACAGAAAGAATTCGAGGGCCGATGTGGTGCTGCAAACGTTATGCAACGTGGCAAAATTGCTGGCTATTGCGAAGATTCCGGAAATTATCCGGAATGCGGTGGCAATCACCAAAACTACGGCCCTTAAGAAACCAAAGAACCGTCGATTCGCATCGAAGATTTTCAATTTTGGGATTTACGACCGTAGTGGTTCGATTCAGCAGCGCACTTGTTCCAATTCTCACGGATGTACATCCAACGAAGGTGAGTGTGAACGTGGACGGTGCGTTTTTTAAATCACAGATGTTGGTGCCGTATGCTTGACAAATCATGTCGGATGGTCAACTGCGGAAGCTGGTCTTTTCGTTCAACCTCTCTTCGAATGGAATGCGGCTCTGGGCCGTGCACCACCTTGGGAAGTTTGCGGGATGGGGCCACCACGTTGTTCTTTGCCCTCCCGACTTGACCCAAACAATACCCAATGGCTGGAAATCTGCTCGCGGACCGAGGTGTGGAAGCTCTCGGGCCACCGTTCGGCAGTGAAGAATACGTGCTAGCGGCGTTTGGCGAATTGGGTTATTACAGTAGTGCTGCGCGGTCACCTGGCTCAACCACTTATTGCGGAATATGTCTCCGGACCACGTCCGAATTTTCGCCGAACATATTGTATTCCGGGAGCTGTCGGGATTTCCTAAACAATCGGATTGGGACGACGTTTTGCACATAATTGATTACGGTGCATGGGTGTCTCAAACGCAAGCAGTTGCAGCTCTGTGCGTACTTCTGCGGCTGTTTATTGGAATAATTGGGCTGATGTGTTTCCAGGCTTGGTCGCGCGTTTTCCAATTCTATGTCGCAACGTCCTTTTCCATCTGATAATTGCGAGACGGGAGCTCAGCGTATCCCTACGTGTTTGGCTGCAGCAGAACGAGCGGGTGCTGAATGTGATGCCCACGGATGGAAAAAAAAACTACTTGGACTGAGATTACCGCTGGAACACGATCCCCGGAACCACCCGTGACGGACAACTCACTAGTGGGCGACTGGCAACATGGATGGCAATATTGTGCGTCGAATGCGATAGAATGGAATGCCCACGCGAACCTCCTACGCCAATTCGCTTATCCGAATCAACGGGTCAATGCAGCATCGGCTGGGAAGATTTGGCTTTTCTTAAGCATGGGGCCTTTCGCATATGCATGGTTGTTGGTTTGCCCTACTTGTGATAACCTCACATTTACTACTGTGCCGTTACAATAGGCAACGCGACATCTGGGTATTTCTGTCACGCACGATTCCCCAGACACCCATGGCCATGCGCTGCTGGCTACTGCTGGGAGGTCGCACGCATGGAAAGCACGGGAATTACTCGCAACATGGAGGCAAACTTTCATGGAAACTGGAGGGTGAATCCCCGATCGAAACGTCGAACGTCTGCTGAATACCGTCCACATTCCCACTGTGCCGACAAAATTGCGCAAGATCGACCTCGTAGTATCTTGCCTCAACGTTGCCTGGAGGCTCCTGCTGTTCTGCGATGTGACGATTATTTCCCGTATTTCGAAAAATTGCGCTCCAAGATCGGGAACGAGCAACCATGGCGGCAAGCTATTACAATACCCGGTAATGGAATCTAGCAGCCTGGGACCCCTACAATGCCTGCGGCACGAAGTGCACGGCCGACTCGGACCACAACCTGCAACCCTCCTCCCGCTCTTGGCGCGGGAACGTGCTCAACGCGTGCAACCCGCGGGATGGCGCTTGGATTTCTCCATCGTTGGGCTGGGTTACTGGGAAATGCATTTGAACGGGCTGCGGCGCAAACTGTCTTGACGCCTGGAGGGGGTCTCCTGCAAACGCAGCTGGGGCCAGCCTGTCCGCTGGCAGATTTACAGATTGTCTGAGTGGCCTCTCCTTCCCCTCCTCTTCCTCCTCCTCCTCCTCCCTGCTGAGCCGGGCCCGCTCGCACGCTTGCGCCGTAGGCGATAAGAGGCGTGCACGCTCCGCTGTCTGCTCTGCTGCCTTGCCGCAAAAAATATGTCGTCATGGTGGCGACGGCGAGCAGGGGGGTGCCCTAATGCAAGCGTTGTACTCTTGCTTCGCGGCATTTTGGAAGAATTGCGTCGCATGCCACCGCCTGGGGCTGAAGCCATAGCGTATCTCGACGATATGTCTATATTGTGTAACCCAGGCGAAATGAGTGATGCATTGGAAGTAGTGACGCACATGTTTTTGAATAGATGCCATATAGATATCAATATTGAAGAACTGGCCGTCTGGGGTCCTACGCCAAACCCATGCCCATGCATGCCAAGACCCAACAATGGCAGCAGCGTGGAAATCTGACAACCACTGGGCGAGCGGGGTATCGTGATACTTGGCGCGCCTTTCGGTATTACCGAATTTATCAACGCGAGCGGGGCCTGCATTGCTGAAGAGAAGGGGGAACTGCTCGACATGCCCCCTAAAGCTCCCTTCGTTGCAAGTGGGTTGGCCCCTTTAGTATTTTTGTGGAGTGCCAAGACTCAAATACATATTCCGTGCAATATCACAAATACGCGTTGGAGAAATTGCACGACATTACGACGACTACATTTTAACAACATTCCGGCTACTACTTAGTGTGTCAGCGCGGGACAGATGGGATATATAGGCGATTGCACGGTATCGACTGTGATACATGGAACTCCAAACTCAATTACCTCTTCGTTTTGGCGGGGTGGGTCTGCGACACTCCCTCGGACGGCACCGGATAACAAACAACGCTGCGCAATATCACGCCGGCTGGGAATCGCAATGTTGTTTGACCCACGTGGCCATGCTAAGCTTAATGGCAACCGCGGGGGACGATGGCAATGCCAACGCTCGGGCTTGCTTACTTCATGGCGCGAATCAGGTGGGTTTGTACCAGATCACAATATCGACCGTATGTTGCGGGATACACACGTCCCGTCGCTACGATCGATAGCCCGCGGGTGGACATCAACGCAAGTGGACTCCAGGTGGCGCGGGGGCGACAGTTCTTTTGCGATGTGACGATTGTGTCTCCTGTTACTACTACGGGCCAGGCTCGGCCTGGAACCAACGACCAAAGAGGTCGCCTTCTTCGCGAAACTGAGCAAAACAACACAACATACACAGATGTGATCAACTCCGGCTTAGGTGCGCTGTATTGTTCAGGAGCTGGGGACTTTGGCCGATGGCGTCACCAAGCTGTGCAGTCAATTTAAGCATTCGCCTTCGAACGGACCCGCCATTTGCATCCTAGGATGCACCGTGGGGTCGCCTTGAGCTTGGTGCATCGATGGTAGGGATTATTGGGCGCAGCTCTGTAAAATGCAATGGCTTTCGCCGTGCTCCACGAGCGCAGCGATCTGCCCGAACTCCCTTTGGAGGCGCAACCACCGTTGGCCGAACTTGAAACAAGCCCTCTGACCTCTCCTCCTCATTCTCCACCCCCCTCCTTCGCCCCCTTCTTCTTTGACGCTGCTTAGCCATGCGCGCGGCCCCTTCGCTCAATGGCGACTTCGGCCTTGTTCCACCCTGGCTTCCTTGATGTGGCGATACAAATGCGGTCATGTATCCAATAAGTATCCGTAAGTGTTGGGCTCGGATGCATTTTGGTGCGCCTTTCGTTGTCCGAGTCGGCATGTCGATGAAAGTTCCCAAATCCACCTGAAGGATACGACGCCGTCCACGTGGGAAGTTGGTCGGCACATTTTGTGGTCGTATCGAGCGTGGCGCTCCTGAAGGCGAGGGGGTAGTCGCGCTTTGGTGTCGTGGCACTTGGATCGTGATCCGATTGTAGATCTCTCCCAAGAGGTAATGTCGGAACGGTGGATTGGAATGTATGCATTCGGCCACAATGGCATAAATCAATTCCAAATTCGTCGTGCTTCCCAAGGTTTGGGCCAACATTATGTTCTGGCAGTGGCCGATCCACCTCTCCATGTTGTTGCGGACCTTCAGTTTGGAGACCTTCTTGCTCCAACCATCGTGTAAGACCATGTGTGTCCCGCGCCCCGAAATATCGCACAACTCGTCTGATGTCTGGGGAACTCTGCTGCACCGCCGCACTGGCCATTGCATCGTCTACCGCGTGCGCCGCGCCAAGTAACGCGCGCGTGTGACACTGGCCATCCGAGCGAGTGGTCGGTGCGCAGTCGTGGCCTCCAACTGCCCATATGGTAGGGGTTATTGAATCCAGACCATCCGTCACGCCGTATGATTCCCGCCACATCTGCTTCCCGAACATTGATTGGCATTGAATCCAGCATGTGGAGTGTTTGGCACACAACAACTTGTATCTCCTTGGGAGGGCAGAGGCGGGCGAACGCCGTTGAATCGTCGCGGTGGCGCGGCCCATTTGGTCTTGAACTTTCACGTGATTGAAATGGCGCTGTGTTTCTGTCGTCTGGGAGACTTTGAAGCGCAACTGAAGGTGCAAGAGGTGGCGGTCCATGATCTTCCCTTCATGGGGGCAGAGGCTCCTGAAGGCCAGCATCTCGTGGATTGCCCCCGCTGGAACAGCGCTTGGAACCGGGCGGGCGTTTGAAGCGTAAGAGAATGGGAGCTGCGTCGCTGGATTGGTGTTGCTATGCGGGGCAGTTGTTGGTTCTTTGGTTGGCCCAGGGAGAGCGGGCGCAGCGGGCGCTCGTTTTTGGGGCAGACCTGGGCGGGCGGCCTCGCCGATGCGGACCCTTGATAATGGCGATAAGGTGCGTGGGCATATTTCTACGACTGCCCTGCCCCATGCCACTGTGGCATGGCCCACTCGGCCCGGAACCTGGAACCTGGGATTGCAAATTCGTAGAATTAGCGTGCGCGCGCAGCCATGCAGCATGGGAGACAACGCACGGGTCCTTCAAGCGCAATTGCCGCTTAGAGTGGGCGGATGGGGTTCAGAAGCTCTGACGGCACGGCGGCGGCTGCGCACTGGGTGAGCTGAGCAAATGCGCTGCAACCATATGTGCGGACATTTCCAGCCCTACGGCCCACTATGGGTCATCGCCTCACTGCAGCGCAAATGGGGGCGCAACGTGGGCCTGTGCGTCTGCGTGTTGGCGAACATGCTGGAAACCATTTGCGCGACGTGGTTGGCGAATCCGGGCATCCATCGCTTTCGAATGAAACGTTCGCTCCGAACTGTTCCGGATACTTGCCCTACCAATAATGCGCGGGGTGCGTCGCAACCTTGGCATTGCCGTTGCGCGCGGAAGTCCTGATGCGCACGGGCGCGCGCGATTGGCTTCTGTTCTGGGCGGCCGCGTGCGAAAACAAATAATAATTGAAACTGGACCGATCATGCCACATCGCAATGAAGGGCGTGCCCCAAGCCGGACCCGCATTCCAATGCCGCATGGTGAATTGCGTCGCGTTGATCTCGTCGCACCGTGCTTGGCATTACTTTTACTTTGTGATGCGACAATCGCATCGCCGATCTCGGGGAGGGGGGCCGCGCGGCCGGGTGCCAATGATGCCGGAGGGCGCTTCTTGATTTAGCAGAGCAAAAGAGCAGCACAACTTGCCATGGATTTATTGCAAATGGTTTACGATCTCTGCAATCACTGGGCGTTGTGTCTGGAGGAAAGGAATCAGCAATTCCAATCCTTCGCGCGCGAAGCCCACGTCACCAGGGAAGAGGCGTTTGAGGGGGAGAAAAGACAATGCCCGCGCGGAGGCCCTGCGCGAGCTGATGCGCAGGGGTGCTGGAAAAACTAAGGCCAACATGTTTGGCAAATGGATGATTTGTGTAAGCTGATGCGCGCGCTCGCCGAAATCTGCCAGCATGGCAAGTTCTGACAGCGGGGCCCCCATGGCCCCCCCCTTCTGTCTTTGAAATATGGCCGACCCGGCCCCGAAATGGCAATCTTCTTGAACGCGTGCAATCGCTTTTCGGACATCGGCAAAACTGAGATGGTCATGGTTTGATCGAATCTTATCTCCAGGGCGAACGAGGTATCCACATGTGTTGCGCCTGCGCTGAATGGGCACCCCAGCGGCTCCTTTTGCTAATCTGCGCCTTTGAAAACTGCGAAGCATTAACTTTGCAAAATGAAACTGGTTGTTCGTGTGTCCCGCAACGCCTGCACTGATGCTCCAATTCTGGCACGCACTGTAACTGGGCTGCTTTTGACAGAAAGAACAAGGGCCCAATTCGGGGGCCAAATCGCCCAACTGAAATTGCTCGAATACTTCTCTGCGAGCCGGATTGTCCGGGCTGCTTTGATGTGGACATATTTCTGCGCGGGCCTGGCGCCGCCGGCAATTTCTCGCGCGCGTGCACGCGGCTTCCGGCATAGAGGTTCCCCGCGGGAGCGTGAGGAACAATGGCCCTCAGATGTGGCGTGCGCGGGCGCGATGTGGCCAGCCGTTGCTGCCGCCCTGTCTCGCCGCCGCCGTGGGGCCATGTGCCGACCCGTCTGTATCCGGCATTTAGCCGGCTGTTCGCGGGCGGGGTCGGGCATGAGGCAGCAGTGCCCGCGGTCGTCTAAACGCGCGGCCCAACGTCCAGATGCGCGACTTCCCTGGTGCTCCAACGCGTCTGCGGGGATCTGTGTAGGCGTGGTTTCAAGCGGGCGCTTGCGAAGGATACGCAATGAATCTGCGTCGACATATTTGGTGCGTGGGCAGTGGCAACGCACGGGGCGCCGCGACCTTCGCAGGAGATGCACGGCGCGCGGCATGTAGGGCAACAGCAGCAACTTGATAGTGCCATTAACTGTTTCTAAGCTGTGAGTTCCCCTCCTCCCACAGAGCGGGAGTCCCCCGGGTAGCTCAGGCGCGCTCCAATATGCGTCATTCCATCATATCTCACGCGTCCGCTCATGCGCATGATCTTGGCATGCAACATTTTTTGCGCGACAGCGGAGGGTGCGCTCGCACTTTGGCGTTGGCGCGCGACGTAATCGCTGCGTTTCGGCGCGGCTTCGCGAACAGCGCGGGCGTTTGATTGGGGGCGCGCGTGCACGCAGCGAGCTCCTATATTTCGTGATGCGATTTAAATGCTCGCGCTCAACTCGTTTAGCGCTCCGTGCGACGCGTTGCTCTTCGCGCGGCAGATGCATGTGGAATGAACTTTTTGGGGGCGCATTCCCCAGTCTGAAAGGAGCGCTCCAACTTACTTTGCGTGGCCCTTCGCCGCTCGCGTGGGGGCCGTGCTGCGCGGCGCCGCGCGTCGAGCGCGCTGTCCATGACGCTGCTGTGTCTCTGCGTTGTCCGATCATGTTGGGAGAGAGAAAATTGCCAGCCAAAGCTCGCATTTCCTATGGTACGCGAGGTTATCCACCTGACCTCTCTCGAAACCAAACGTGGCGGTTCTCCGCCTGCTCTCTCCAAACCAAACGCGCCGGTTGCAGAGTGAAAATGTCGTCCGAAAAGATGGCTCTAAGCCGCGCGTCTGCGCCCCCCCCCCTTCCCCCCCCCCCCCCCCCCCCCATTGACGGCGACGCATTGCGCGGCGAGCCCCGTCGCTGTTAGGAAATACCGCGCGTGGCGAGCCCCGTCGCAAGTAGGAAACGCACGTGTTCCAGAAAGTAGTTCAATCTATAAGAATAAGAGTAACGCTTTCGACATCCGCTGCATCAGAACCAATGTCGTTAGTCGGTGGTGGTGGTAGTTCTAGATGCCCTCCATTGCTCCTGCCCGTGTAGACCGAAGGAGTGCCCCATGTTTTGTCCAAAGCCCATTAGCTGCTTATCAATTGTCGCATGGTCTCCATAGGTGCGTTCATTCATTGTGTAGGTCAAAAAATATCAGCGCTAGCATCGACCTACGACGCGCAGTAGGCGCCCGGCGCAGATCTGGTAGCCAACCGAAGGCCGATCCCTCCCAATCGCCTTGGTGATGTTGCAAACCTTTGCGCGGCACCATCGCCCGCGAACGTCAAGAGGAGCTTCGCCGCCCCTCTGGCACCACATGTTGAACTTGCCGAGGTGGGAGCGTGCCCCAGCATGCCTGTCCACGGCGTCGGCTGCTATCGCGAAAGCTGTGGCTGCTCGCGCTCTGGACGTCGCCGCGAGCGAACCGCCATAGAAACTAAAGATAATATCTGTCGGTTGTAAAGTCCCAGCTGCTTCATCCAGGCCGTCGTGCTGCGCAAAGGCGTAGAGTGCCGGAATTAAGGGCAACTTTGTTCACCCCCTTCCCCTTCGAAAACTCGCGCGCACGGTCCAGTCCCAAGCTTCCCGGAAGAATCGCGACTCAGTTGGCTGGAAACTTTGGGGCGTTGTTACGTCAGCGGGTCTTTCAAGTGCTGTAGAAACGTTGATCGTTTCACATGGTCCAAGACTCCTATATTGTCCGAACTGACCACCGCTGTGTCGGGGTCCTTTTCTGCGACGCGTTGGAATATGTTGGCTAATGCCTCTGCCCCCGCCCGCGTCTGCAACGCGAACTGGTAAAACGCTCTCGCTGCCATGGGGGCCCTAACATACTGCTCAACCACTCTTTCGCGCGCCAAACGCCAGACGATAGATCCCGCCAGCGCCACGCACATTCGTAGAATCTTCTCGTATACTGCCGTCAGCCTACCCGGGACTTCGGCTCGGGCAACTGCCCCAGCGAAATTCACGAATATTCCCCGCATGTTGTCGTCTTCCAGCGGTGCTCGCACGTGCTCGTGCCGCATTCCTGCCAAATCTGGCACAAATCTGCGCCCTGCCGAGCAAGGGGCTTGCAGAAAGTAGTGGCGATCAAACCGGAGTGGTGTAGCAGGTCGGAAGTTCAGAACGTCGTCTGAGATAGGGTCAGTCAGTTCTCGTGGGCGGAATTCTCGGTTTTACAGTTCGGCTACACGTTTCTGGCGTACCAGCTGCCGACCCATTCGACGTCAAAAGGATACGAGCTTTTCTGACATTTGTTTTCAATGTTCGGCTCTGCTTGTTTTTTTTCGTTTGGCGCCGTCCTCATCTGGGCTTGCACGTGCCCCCGATGTCGTTGAATTGACATTGGGTTGTGTAGCAACCGCCCCCGAACCCCGTGTGAGAACCTGCGCGTCCGTTTCTGAACTTCCAGTTTGCCGTCGTCACCGTCGCCGTCCCAATCTCCGTCGTACACTGCATTGTCATAGGTCGTTTGAAATCACCAAACCATTGGATGTCGAACGCACCAATAACCAGATAGCAGAGAACGCATTCGCTGCCGAAAACGGCATCTCCGGCGGCAAGAAGGCCGACAACGCAACCGACGGCGGCCCTTGCGGTATGTCCGCCAGCAGTTGCGACCATGGCAGCACTGGCTACGATGGTGACTGCTCTGATGGCTTGACCTGCGATACGCCGCGTAGCAATTCCGACGGCGGCAGCCCTGACAACAACTCCGACAACGGCAGGTTCGACAACGGCCCCGGCGGCGATTCCGGCATCGGCATCCACCCACCACGCCCGGCTGGAAGTCGACGAGGGGCTCCAACACCACCTACACAGCGACGTCGAATTCCAAGACTGCGACGGCCAGCAGTTGAGGGGGAGCCACGATCAGTTCGAGTTTGGCGGAAACCTCCACCATCACTGGCACGACAGAGCTGAGCGCTACAGCTTGCAATGCAACTCATCGACCAAGCAATGCACGCGAAAAGGCGGTCTGCACCTTTCCCGTTGCAGAAAACTGCAGCCCAGGCTCGGCGGATCTGGTGGCTTACGATGTTGAGTGTGGCTAGCCAGGACGCGGTAGCCGCAACCTTCGACGGAAAATATGGCACTGGCCCGCTGGCTGTCGATGTATGGCTGGACGCTTAAATGCGCCAGCTATGCTCCCCTTCCTTCTCATTCTCCTTGTCCTCCTTGTCCTCCTCCTCTTCCTCCTTGTCCTCCTCCTCATCCCCCTCCTCCTCCTCTGATGGGCTTAGTATGCGGCTGGGGCACATCGCTTAAAATGTTGGTGCGTGTTTCACTCTGCTGAGCTGCTCCCTCGAAGTTGAAGTTGCCCTGGGATAGGACAGCTACGCACGAGTTTCGGAGAGCTCTTGAAACCAATGTCTGCTGTTCCTGAAACCAAAATTACGCAGTTATTCGAACCACGCAACTCAGTGTTCGTAATTCTAGAAACCAATGCTCGTGGTGATTGAAACCCGTGCTTACAGTTATTGAAACCAGTCTATAAGCAATTCTTCAAACCAGTGTTAGATTATGGAAACCTTTGCTTCCCAAACAAATTCACTTTGTGGCACCGGGCATACTCGTTGTTTCATGGGCAAAAGCTCATCTGCATTCACTGACAAGAAGAAATGGCCCAAACTTGCCCGGACAGTGACAGTGCAAACGCCTTTCTATGTTGTGCAAGCTACATGGGGTGCGCTCATGTGGCACGACTCACAGGATAAGGAGCGAGGGCCCATGGTTGAGGAGGACATGGGCGCAGGAACGAAGGGCAGGAGGAGGACGCGTGGGGAACCGAACCGTCAGCGCGGCAGCAGCAGGAGGGAAGGTGGCAGGGGGCAGAGGACGCAAGAAGCGAGTGAGGCCTAGCTCGCCCGCCGGCTTCCCTGCTTCCTCCCTGCACTTTTCACTGCGGGAAGTAATCGCTCCAAAGCGCGCCGCCAAGCTGGACCCCTCAGCAACCCTCGAAGGTGGCGACAGGTTCGCAAATCGCAGCCCCCCCAAAAAGGTGTCGAATCAGAGTCTGCGCAACGCGGGACTATGCTGGACCCCCCAACAGCCTTCGAAAATGGCGACAGTTCCGCAAATCGCAGCCTCCCCGAGGATGGCGACGTCAAATCTGAGTCTGCGTAAGACGCCGCTCCGCTGGACCCCTCAGCAGCCCTCGAAAGTGGCGAAAGTGTCGCAGATCGCAACCCCACAGGGATGGCGAGGTCTCATCTGAATATGGGTAGGACGTCACTCCGCAGGCTGCGCAGGACCCCGCAGCAGCCCTCGAAAGTGGCGACATGTTCGCAGATCTCAGCCCCCCAAAGATGTCGACTTCTAATTTGAATCTGGGTAAGACGTAACTCTGCTGGACCTTCGAGCAGCCCTCGAAAGTGGCGACAGATTTGCAACCCTCGAAAGTGGCGACAGGTTGACAGGTTCGCAGATCGCAGCCCCCCAGGAATGGCGACGTCTAATTTGAATCTGTGTAAGACGTCACTCCGCTGGACTCACCAGCAACCCTCGAAGGTGGCGACAATTTCGCCGCCGGAGATGGCGACGTAACATTGGAATCTGGGTACGACGTAACTCCGCTGGACCCCCAAACAACCATCGAAAGTGGAGACAATTTCGCAGATCGCAGCCCCCCCTAGGACTGGCGACGTCAAATTTGAATCTGGGTAAGACGTAACTCCGCTGGGCCCCCCCAGCAGCCCTCGAAAGTGGCGACAATTTCGCAGATCGCACCCCCCCAGGGATGTTCAGGTCTCATTTGAATATGGGTAGGACGTCACTCCGCTAGAGCCCCCAGCAGCCTTCGAGAGTGGCGACAGTTTCGCAAATCGCAGCCCCCCCAAGGAATGGCGAGATCTAATCTGAGTCTGCGTGGGACGTCACTCCGCTGGACCCCCCAGCAGCCCTCGAGTGGCGACAGGTTCGCAGATCGCAGCCCCCTGGGGATGGCGAGGTCAAATTTGAATCTGCGTGGGACGTCACTCCGCTGGTTTCCGCAGCATTCCTCGAAAGTGGCGACATTTTCGCAGATCGCAGCCCCACAGGGATGGCAAGGTCTAATCTGAGTCTGCATAGCACGTCACTCCGCTGGACCCCCAAGCAGCCCTCGAGAGTGGCGACAATTTCCCAGGGATGGCCGGGAAGGAGGCGAGCTGGCACGAAGGAGAAAGCAATGTGAGAGGCAGGAGAGAAGGGGAGAGGGGGCGGGAGGAAGCAGGTGGAGATCGCAGTGCTCTATTCAGAACGAGTGCCCAACGCAGGAGGGTTGAGAAACACTTTGCTCGAACACAAAAAATATACGCAAACATGTGGAACACAACCAATTCAAACAAACGATGTTGTAACTTGGCTGCCGTTCCGCACTGTACTTTACCTCCCGTTGTCCTTTTTCCTCTGGTAACGGAGCACGGCACTACGATCTTGCCAATATTTTAAAATGGAGTCCTGCATGTCAGAAACAAGCACCTGGCAACCACATTTACACTGCGTGACGTAGAACACTGGAATTGTGTTTGTAAGTTACTGCAATGTAAATCAGGACTTCGTGCTGAACCGTGGGGGCTGCTTGCGCTGATGTGATGCCAAACATCATGTGGGAAATCTTCAACTTCGACCGACACATCACAGAGTCCGGTGCCGTCGTCGACGTCGCAGCTGGACAACACGAACCCACGTGGGCCGAATCGCAGGCCATCGTCCTCTTCTGCTGCAGGCCTCCCCCTCTCTCTGCCTGTACAGTGCAGGCCAATACCAGGCTGCCGTCGGCGCAAGCCTCGTGAGCGCAGGCCGAACCAACAAGCACGAAGCAAGAAGGTCCTGAGGGCAACGGATCTGGACACCGGGGCCTTCTCCCAAGACCAACTTCTCGTCCCGAGTCGCTACGGCGAAAAACCTCTGGGGGGGCCAACATGTGCCGATGTCGCTACTCCCTGGACCTCTCCCGAGGTGCGTTCTGACCAGAACGTCGAAGCGAATCCAGCGGCGGCGACGAGGGCCTCTCGAGAGGCCCGAGAAGGGTAGCAGGGCTGGTACTTTATCCTGCTCCGAGTTCCCCTCAAGACGCGCTTCCCCTAGCAAGCCGTCGGCGCAGGCCTCGCGTCATCCGTCAGTGCAGCACATGCCCCGGCGAGGCGCACTCGCCGGCCTTCTCCAGCATGCGCTGCAGCCTCCCGGAGAGGTCCGCCGGAGGCCCACGGCAGTGGCCCAGCCCGAGCCCGCCGAGGAGGAGAAGGATCGAGGGTGGAAAAATGTGATGAGGGAATAGGAGAGGGGATGATCCCTGCATTGTTTGTTTGTTTGTTTGTTTGTATGTTTTTGTTGTTGTTTTTGTTGCTGCTGTTGCTTCTCACTTCTGAAGAATAATTATTGTTGATCCCCCCCACCGGTGGCTACTGTTTTTTCTCAATCAAAGAGTGCCCCTCGACGCTCGCACCTTGTTTTTTGTCCAGGAAAGTCTTCCTGCTCAAACTGGCCCCCTGGCCCCCGGGTTACAACAACAAGGGCTCCCGCCTGAGACTTCCTTACAATTTAGCCAGAACCCCCGCTCCCGCCCGAGACTTCCTCGCATTTCATTCAGGAATCGCGCTCTCGCTTTGGACTTCCTTACGATTTATTCAAGAATCGCTCTCCCAGCGCTCTGGAGTCGCGCTCTCGCTGGAGACCGGCTTGCAACTTACTGAAGGATGGCCTTGTGTTGGAATTTCCTGCAATTTGCCTAAGCGCCGCGCTCCCGACACCCAGGCACCCAGGAATCGCGCCCATTGTGGCCCCATGTACGTGCCCTTCGTGGCCCCGCTGTCGCCGTTTGTGGCCCCCTCACTGTCCTACGTGGCCCAGTCCAGTTGCTACCCTCAGTGGCCCCATAGTTACCTTCTGTGGCCCCGCATTATCTGCACTTCCTGGCCCCCGCTCTTCGTGGCCCCATACGCATTCCCTTCGTGTCCCCGCTGTCGCCCTTCGTGGCTGTCGTTCTCCCTCGCTCTCGCTTTCGCTCGTCGTCGCCGTCGTCGTCGTCACCGTCGTCTTCGACGTCGTCGTCGTCGTCGTCGTCGTCGTGGTCGGTCCCCTGGCCCTGTCCGTCCCTCTTGGGGTCGGGTCGACGGTCCGCGGCCGCCCCGCCGATCAGCGCTGCCGCTGGCCAGGCCGACGGTCCGCGGCCGCCCCGCCGCTTGCCGGAGCCTGGCCTGCAGGGAAGAAAGGTCTGCCCCCAAAAAGGGGTTCGATCGAAGACGAAGAGGGCGGGCATCGAGGGTTTGGGAAATACGCGTTATTGGACACACTCGAGCATATAAAGGCGAACGGTCTTAACATTATTGTTGTTGTTGCTGTTGCCGTTGTTGTTCTTATTGTTGTTGTTGTTGTTGTTGTTGCAAGTGTTGTTGTTGTAAATATTGTTGTTGTGGTCGTGGTCGTGGTCGTGGTTGTGGTTGTGGTTGTTGTTGTTGTTGTTGTTGCTCTTGCTGTTGCTGTTGTTGTTGTTGTTGGTGTTGCTGTTGTTGTTGTTGTTGTTGTTGTTGTTGTTGTTGTTGTTGTTCTCTGTGTGCCCCCTTTTCTCCTCTCATCTGCTCTCCACTCACCCTCCCGTGTTTTTTGGCTTCTCGCTTGGAGGCCCATCTCGGGCTAGCGCACAACCCGAGCGGGGAGATGTGCAGAGACTCATCCTCCCCAACTTCACGCGTCTCGCGCGCTCCCGACCCCTCCCTGCCTCCCTCCCTGCCGGAAGAGGAACGTTAGGAGGGGACCGGCTAAGGGGGAAACATCGAGCTGGAATCGGTGATACATCGCCGATAGATCGGCGGTAGGCCCCCGATAGGAAATCCGCACGGTCCTCGGCGGGGTGGGCTATCGTGCCCCTGTCGGCGATGAATGGGCGATCGGGGGTGGATGCATCCCCCCCTCGAGCCTATTCCCCCCCGACGTTGCCCCTGACCTCTCCTCCCTATCGCCCCCTCCCTGCCTCCGCGCGGGGTGGACTTCTGGCGGAACGGCGCTGGCCACCCCCGGGGATACGCGGACTCGTTCTTCATGGCGCAAAAGAAGTCGGCCCACCGGTCGCAGCAGCCCTTGTTGCTGCCCTGGCACACCTGGCGACGGGCGCCGCCGGCCGCTGGCCGCCGCGGGGGCACCGAGTCCCCTCGGCGGGCCTCCTCCGCCGACCAGGCAGTCCGCTGTGCGAGCGCTGCCTTCTGGGCACCTCGCGATGGCCCCCGAGGGAAAGACATGGGGAGACAAGGAGATGAGGGGGATGAGGAGCAGGAACAGGGAGGGGAGGGGGGAGAAGACGACGAGGAGGGAGAGGAGGAGAGATGAGGAGGGGGGATCGAGTGGAGGAAAGGAGGGAAGGGGAGGTCCTCCTCACCGGCCTCTTGAGAAGGGACGCCAGGGCCTCGCGGAAGTGTCAAAAGGGTCACGGGGACCCGTGCCACGTGCGCCTCGCCGACCGCTCCCACAAGGCACCCGCTTGCGAAAGAACGAGCGTGCCCAACCACTTCCTCCTCTTCCGTACCCGACAATCCGTTCCCGATCCTTCGTTTCCCTCCCCTTCGACTCCGTCCAGCCTTTTCCTGCTCCTGCCGATTCCTCCTCTACAAAGCGAGGCAGTGAGACCCGCGGAACCGGCGCACTGCAGAGCCTGCGGCAAGCCCAAACAACGCCTCTCTCTTTCACCACCCCTTCCCCCTCCTCCTCCTCCTCCTCCCCCTCCCCCTCCACAATTACACAATATGAATACTACTTTCCTCTCTCCCCTGAGTCTGTGCGGAAGATGGCCGGCACCCCTCCGCGTACGTTTTTTTACACAAGATTGACGGGAACTTGGTTTTCACATGTGTTTTTGACAATCCGATTCTTGTCGGTCCTTTAAAATGTTGCTCCCGCTGCAGCGCTGGCCTCAACCCCCTCACCCCCCCGCTTTGGGGCGGCGTTGTTGAGGAAGTATCAGGCGGGAACCCCTTTTTTTCGCACGCACACACACACACTCACACACTCACGCACTCACACTCCCACTCCCACTCCCACTCCCACTCACACTCGCTTACAGACGCGCGCACCCATACACCACACACACACACACCCACGCACGCACGCACACACAAACACACAAACACAGAAACACTGAAACACAGAAACACAGGAACTCAGGAACACATAAACACAGACACACAGGAGCACATCAACGCAAAAACGCAGAATTGCAGAAACACTGAAACACAGAAACACAAAAACACAAAAACACAGACGCACAGAAACACAGAAACACGGAAACACGAAAACAATAAACACAGTAACGCAGACGCACAAAGGCACATAACCACTGAAACACATAAGCACAAAAACACAGAAACATAAAAGGCACGAAAGCACAGAAACACAGAGACACAGAGACACAGAGGCACAGAGGCACAGAGACACAGAAACACATAACCACAGAGACACATAAACACAGCACTTAAGGAACTCAAACACACAGGAACACAGCAACACCACATCACATAAGCACATAAACACAACATCACAAACACACAGACACGGAGACACACATACACAATTGACACAAGCACCTACAAACTTAGAGACTTAGAAATTTAGGGAATTCGTGACTTTGAAACTTACATACACAAACACACACAAACATACATAACACAAACACACACACAGACGCAGACGCAGACGCAAACGCAGACGCATACGTGGACGCACGCGCAGACGCAAACACAAACACAGTCGCAGACACAAACGCAAACACAAACACAGACACACAGACACACAAACACAAACACAAACGCAAACGTAGACGCAAACAACGAAACCGACACAGAGTCGCACGCACACACATAATGTCAGCTTGTGATTAACACATCCGTGGGGGGCGCGTGCTTAAAACATGGTTCCCCTGCTCGGGCGACTTGCGGGGTGGCGCCCGGCCAGATTGATAATCAACGGGGCGGCGTCGGTGATTAGCGCCGACGCCCGGCCGCCAACGGCGGGCGGGAGGCAACGGCGGCAGAAGCAGGGACCGTGAGCCAGGGCGACACCTGTTTGAAATAAAAAAACTGTTGTCGGCGCTCGCCCCCCGCACTTTCTGTGCTTTTTCCTGTCGAACCGATGCGTTTCTTTTGCCCTGGCCGCAGTTGGGGGGGCGCCAGGTGCATCGCGGGCCCGCAAATAGGCGGGCTGGACGCAGGGGGGGCGTGGCCAACAGGGGATTTGCCCAACAGCTCACGTTGCTGATTTTCCGAGCGCCCCCTGGCGCCGAATGCGGCCATGCATCGAGGACTGGCCCCTCGGCGGGGCGACCGCAACCAGCTGCGCGCAGCACGTTTCGCACCCCCCCTTTCCTTCCCCAGCCTTTCGCCCGACCCGAGCAAGGCGGGCAGTCCTCCTCCCCCATTTGTCGTGGTATCTGTAGTAATACGGCGGACGGCAAACGGCGACGGCGAATACGACGACGCACTACGGATGCCCTATGGGGGGGGGGGGGGCTGCACAGGCCCGCTGTAGTCGACGACGACGAAGATGACGACGACAAGGACGACAGAAAAAATATGACGACGATGACGACGAGAACGACGACGACGGCGACGACGAAGACGACGACGACGGCGACGCCTGCGGGGGAACGAAAATCGCCTCGGATGTTGATGACCCCATATACCTACTTTTATACGAAAAGCAACCGTTTTGAGGCTGTCATGCGCCCTCGGCGGCGCCAGCCACGATCCCCTGGCGCGCGCGATTGAAACAAATGTGTCGCGCCCCGCGGGGTTGATTCATCAGCCCCAGGGGTGGTCCGGTCATTTGTTAACCGCGAGCTGATATTGCGCACGCGCGCACACGCGCGCATTTTTCGTCGGCGACGAAGCAGGGCGGCTGCACCAGCAGAAAAAAAACTAAATGGAGATGCCGAGAAGCGCATTGCCCAGTGCGCATGACAGGGAGACTGCGACAAACGGGGCGGCCGCGGAGGAGGAGAGAGGAAGGGCGGAATACTTCCGACCTGAGCGCGCTGGCGCGGCCGGCCTCGGCAGCGGGGGCCGCGGCAGCAGCCGGGCCGCAACGTCGGGGCGCCCGCAGGCGATGGCGAGGCCCAGCGCGCGGAACGCAAAGGCGCGCGTACTTGGGCCGTCCAGGTGTGGGCCGACTAGGTACTGCAATTAAATGGGGATAGCGCGGCGGAGCTGCCGAGGAGGGTCGGCAAGGTACTGCAAGTGACTAGAAGCAATCTGCAATCTAGGTTCCAGACTGCCGCCGGCAAAATGCTGCGCCCGTCGGATGTAGGGCGAGGGCTGCGGCGAAACGCATGGCCTAGGGGCGCCATCTCCAGGGGGGTCGCTGCCGGCGGAGACTGCAGCGTCGGCGCCGCGACGGTGCGCGGAGGGAGGGGGGGGGGGCAAGCGCGGGGAGGGGGAGTGAGGGAAAGGAGGGGGGAGCGCCCCGCCTGCGGGGGAGACCCAGCAGGCGGGGCGTCGGCGCCAAGCGGCCCGGCGCCAGCGCTGCCGCTGCCCGGCGGGTGGCCCTCGGCGAGGCGGGGGGTGCAGCGGGGGGGGGCGGCGTCGCGCCAGCTGCGGTCGCCAGTGCCGCCGCCGCGCAGCGCGCGGAACCTTTGCCGGGCCGGCCCAGGCCCACCGCCTATCCGCTGCGCCCTCCTTGCCCGGGCCACCGGGGCCGCCCGCGAGCTGAGGGGGTCGAGCAGGGCGCGCGCGGGAGACGTCCTCAGGGCGCGCCCGCCCCCTTGCCCCGCTTCCTGTAGTCTGGGGATAACGCGCCCCGTTGGGCGCGGGCGTCTGGCGGCGCGGCCTTTGGCGAGCGGCGGGAGCTCGCGCCGCGCGGGCAGATGCGCCCCCCCCCCCCCCCCCGCGGGCCGGCGCTGGGGCGGCCCGCGGCGTTGGAGCCGCTGGCGGCCGTGGTCGCGGGGGGGGAGCGAGCCAAGGGCGGGCGGCGGGTTCGCGCGCGGATGCTTGTCGGCGACGACCCAATCGCCGGCCGGGTGCCTGCGGGGGCGCCGGGGGGGGCGGATGGCCGGGCGTGTGGGGGGGGGGTGTCCGGGAATGTGTCGTTGGTCCCCTTCTGCTCGTTGCTTCCCTCCTTCCCCTGTCCTCCTGCCCCCTGCCTGCTGTCTCCGCCTGGCCCTTGCCCTGCCTGCCCGCCCGCCCCGCCGGCCCTGGCCCCCAGCCCGGGCGTTCGTCGTCGTCTGCCTGCTTCTCCCCTCCTCGCCCCTTCCGTCCGCCGGACAGCGCAGCCTGCCTGGGGCCAGCGCGGCGGCATGTAGGGCTTCGGGGGGAGGGCCTGTAGCAATCTTCTGGGAGCTCAGGACTCGACCATTGTCTTGATGGGCCAGAATGAAGGGACCCCGGGACACGCAAATACATGCGCGCAAATTCAAGGACCCCCCATCGTTTCCAACATTTTCTGGGTTTCTGTCCCCCCCTCCCCACTTCAAATGTTTTTCTTAATTTTCGGGGGAATCCATGATTCATTGCGTCTGTGTTTTTCCCCTCCTGACAGAACCTTAAGCGCGGGGCTGGGCGGCGGCGGCGGCGTCGCACGGGGCGTCGGGCCCAGTCGCGTTGGCCTCGGCGTCGCCGTCGACAGCTTGATCTGCCCTGAAAAATCCGTCTGGCCGCTCGTGTTTGCAGTGCTGGCGTTCGTTGACTGCTCACTGTCGCGCTTCTGGAGTCTGGCGTGTTGCGCGAGGTCGAGCTGCTGAGGTTCGTCATGTCGTTCGCAATGTTGCTGCTGGTGCGCGTCCTGCTGCTCGTGGTCGCGCGGCGGGAGTCCGCCGCCCTGCCCCCGACGGCGCTGCTGGCGTCTGCGCTGCAACTCGCGGCTCCGCGCCCGGGCTCCGCCTTCCGGCCGCGGCGACGAGAGCTCTTCAGGGCGGGCGGCGGTCGAGTGATCCACCCTTGCGCCGGGTTTCTCCTTCCCCCCCCCCCCGGGCCCCCCCGCCTCCCGGGGGGTCCCCGGGCCCGCCAAGTGCCCGCCGTCTTCCTCCCCGCGCGGACTATAGGTGCGCCGCTGGGCGTGGCGGCGTCTTGCGCGAGCGCTTCGCCCGTTCCTTCGGAATCCCGGCGCCCCCCGGACAGGGGCCGCAGTGGTCCAGGGGAACCGTGCGAACCATGGGTGGACGAGGGCCGCTGATCGTCGTCGCTGTCGCGCGCGTCGTCATGGCCCAGGGCCGTCGCGAGGCCGCCCCCTCCTGGGGCGCCGTCGCCGCCCCTCGGCGGACGGCCTTAGCTGGCCGGGCGACGGAGTGCAACTCGTCTGTCCGCCGTTCTGGCCGCCTCCTCCCGGGGCGGCGATGCCGCGCCGACCTGCGGGCCCGGCGCCCCAGCCACCGGGTTCAGCTGCAGCTCGAGACTAGCCGCGCCTCGGCGGCCGCGCGAGCCGTCGGGGCGCCCGTGGACCTGGGCGTCCGCGTCCAGCAATTGAACCCAGGGGCCCGGGAGTGCGTCGGTGGTGGCGAAGTATGCGGTCCAGCGGGGGGGGGCTGTCGTTCCCGCGGCGCTGCCCCGCTGCCAGCTGCCGCGCGCCGCTCGGGCATCGAACTGCCGCTGCGCGCTGCCTTCGCCTGCGTGGCTGGGGCCGCCGGGGGGCGGGCCCGACTCCGAGGGCGCGTCGGGCGTTTGCTGAACCGCGTAGCTCGCGAAACTCGCACTTGGGGTCTGGGGCCCGATCCTTCGCCTGGCCCGGCCGTCGCAATTCCATCCAGTCTGGCCTCAGGATGGGGCTCGCTGCCCCCCCGCCTCGCCCGCTCCAGGTCTCGCGCAGATGCGGCGCGCCGCTATGTGGCCGTGGCAGGAACATGCGACATGGCGCAGCGTTCTCCCTGCAA